>JASDDO010000012.1:8001880-8411462 GCA_030015575.1 Agapanthus africanus
CTTAAACCTATATTTACTAGAGTCCTTAAAATATTGTTTTGTATATTTCGAGGGGGTTTTATGAAAAATATTCTTAATATAGTTAAAAATAAACTCGAGGATGATTTGTATTACTTAGGGTTTCCATGAACTTGTATTTTAAGTATTGGGGTATTTTAATGATAAAAATACTTAGCTTTAAAAGTTTATGGTATTTTATTGAAAACTAGTCTTTTTTGGTAACTTGATGGTATTTTATTATCATTTTTTTAATCTTTCATTTTTAGAAAAATGCAGTTTCATAATATAATGAAAATATAGATTTATAATTTTATATAATTTTTTTAAAAATTATTTTTATTTAGAAAAGTCGCATTTCTTAAAAACCGTATTTTATTTCCTTCGAGATCGAATACTCCATGAGGAGTTCTGCATCTCTCTCGCTCTACTATTCCAAGGATGTGCGATAATCCACACCATCCATTAGCGGGTCCCATAACGAGAGTTGTAGAGGCGTATTTGTCAAGGATTTACAAAATACCGTTTTAAAAAAAACCCGGTTTTTAAAAGATGTGATATTTTATTGTAAAGTTATTCTTTGAACCAAATATACATGTATTTAGGTATCGTGCTATGAAACCAAAGTGTGCGTGTGGCGATACCCCGTGAAGTTTTCCTAAAGGTATTGATTTAACAATATCGAAAAGAGCTGATAATAAAGTTCAAGCTATTTTAATGAAAAGTTCGTTTTATAGTTGTTTCACATGAGAATTTTGGTTAAACTTGAATCTAAACAATGGTATTTAAAGTTACAAGTAATGTGGTAAAATTAGATTGACCAATATATATAAAAAAAAAGGGAGTTATGGGTTTTTAATAAGAAAGGTATCGGGAATAACTCCACTTTACCGATATATGATTAGAAGATGAATTTCAATAAAAAGAAAGTGAGTTGGGAGGGACTTACGGTTTGAAAATCTCAAGGAAAGGGTTAGGAAGAAGAGGGAGGCTTCGTAGCGTCGCGGGAGCTCCAAAATCGGCTTCGATTTTCAATGGAAGGAGCATGGTTGCTAACTCCACTTGACTTTACTTGCACTTAGAAAATTTTGGAGAGAGTTTTTGCTAGAATTTCAGAATGGTGAAGAGCTAAAGTATGGGGTGGTATTTATAGTGAAGAATTAGGGTTTGAGAATTAAAATTTTAGATTAAAAAGTATTAAAAAGATATTAAATGGTGAAATAAAAGGTCTATGTTTGATTGCAAGGAAATCAAACAGTGCAGAGGAGTTAAGAGGAGTTGAAGAGTTAAGTGTGCAAAGCACGGATAAATTTGGGTGCATCGAGACCGTCAGCACCGACCCATGAGTCATTTTGGCCAGTCGAATCTTGAGCTCTGGCCTCGAGATTCGTGTCATGTGGGGTTTTAAGTATGTACACCTCATTGAGCCTGTTTGATTTTTCTGAACTTTTTATTTCCCCGTGTATTGCGCGTACAACTTTTGGGCTTCCAAAAATAAAAAAAAACAGAAAAAAAATAATTGTGTCTGATGGGATTCGAACACACAGGCTACGTCACAACAGTGTATAGGTTTTACCAGTAAGCTACAAGTTGCTTCTTGTTTTTATTTAATAAAAGTAACTTTTAACTCTTACACAGGTTGTAATACTCTTTTCTGTATATTAACAGAAAAATTTATGTACAGTGATTTCAGAGTCGTTACATTCTACCCTTCTTATAAAAATTTCGTCCTCGAAATTTACAATTACTTAGGGACTAATTTTCAAAGAGTTAGGGGTATCGTGCATGCATATCTTCTTCTCGTTCCCATGTTGATTCTCCTGGCGAATCCTTTCTCCACATCACTCGGACCAAGTTTACTTCCTTATTCCGCAATATCTTCACCTTTCGGTCCAGGATCTCAACTGGTTGTTGCTCGCAGGTTAAGTCAGTTTATACTGTGAACTCTGAGTGATCAAGTATGTGCCTGGGATCACTCACATATCGTCGTAGCTGGGATATGTGGAACACGTTGTACACTCCTTCCAATGAGGGTGGTAGTGCTAAACGGTATGCCACTTCTCCAACTCGTTCGAGTATGTCGAACGGTCCTATGTATTTTGGACTGAGTTTACCCCTCTTTCCAAAACGGACCACTCCTCTGTTTGGAGAGATCTTCAGAAATACATGGTCTTCAGGTTGGAACTCCAGATGTTGACGTTTTGCATCTGCCCAATGCTTCTGTCGGTCTTGGGCTATGCGCATCCTTTTCCTGATCGTGCAAACCACGTTCACTGTTGCCACGATCATCTTTGGTCCAAGGAGTTCACGATCTCCAATATCGTCCTAACTTAGCGGTGAATGACACTTCCATCCATAGAGTGATGCGAATGGTGCCATTCCAATGCTTTCCTGATAGCTGTTGTTGTATGAAAACTTCACAAGATATAGGCGATCTTCCCACGAACCTCCGAAGTCTAACATACATGCTCTTAGCATGTCTTCCAGAATCTGAATTGTTCGCTCAGACTGTCCGTCCATTTATGGATAATAAGCCGTGCTGAACTTTAGACTCATTCCTAGGCTAGCTTATAAACTCTGCCAAAATTGTGATCAGAATCTTGTATCACGATCGGAGATGATGCAAACAGGTACTCCATGTAATCTCACGATCTCCTGCATGAGTTCATAGGTATCAAATATGGTGCATCTTAAAGGTTTAAATCTTACTTTAGATTTATGCTCACCTCCATGTACTTCTTTACTAACGTCTCAGTTGACTAGCCAACTCGAAATGGAATAAAGTGAGCTGACTTGGTGAGTCGATCCACAATAACCCATATTGCGTCGTTACCCTTCGTGCTGCGAGGAAGGGTAGTCACGAAGTCCATGGTAATGTGCTGCCATTTCTATTCTGGGATTGGTAACGGCTGAAGTAGACCAGCAGTTCTGTGATGTTCAGCCTTCACTTGCTGACACACCAAACACTTGTCTACGCTTCTAGCTACTTCGTGCTTTTCTTCTTCCGCCGGTAGAGAGAACACTTCTGCATTCTTTGGTTTTGCATGGTAGCTTCCTGGCTCCAAAGTTCTATCTCCACTTTTGAAATAGAAGACTGGGTGATCTGGTATCTCAAATACTACCCTCCTTTGACGGCAGTTAATATTAGTATAGAATACTCCCAGCCAATCCATTCTTAACACAACATCGAAATTTGGTATGTCCAGTACTTTGAAATTTGCGTGGAATTCTCGACCACAAACTACAACTGGGCACTGATCATACCCCAAAGTTTCTTTCAAGAGTCCATTCCCGGAACTGACATTCCAGCTTGAAATGAGTGGCTTCATGGGAATTGCATGTGTTCTCACGAATCGTTGTGACATGAAACGGTATGAAGCTCCAGTGTCGAAAAGTGCGAGTGCAGGAAGGGTGGCTACTAGTATAGTACCTAAGTTGTGTGAGATCGTGTTTAGATATAGGAAAAGTATACGATATACAAGGATTGAAAGGTTGAAAGGATGGGGGAATTACCAGTGATGACTTTTCATATGGATTCGGCCTCCTCGACCATCATTGTAAAAGCCTGTCGTCTTGGTACATTCCTCCTTACTGGAGGCACATTCCTCTGTCCTTGGGGCATGTTTCTCTGCCCTTAAGGCAAGTTTCTCTGCGTCTGATGGAATTGACGATGAGGCTGTGCAGGTGGTCCATATGGAGCTGGTGCAGGAAGAGCGGGGAGGGATGCATGAGCCTAAATGGCTGGCCTCTGTGGGGCTGTGATTGTGGGTCTGGGTGATGGTGCTTTTTTGATACGATATGGGCATGCTTCTATAGCGTGAGTGGATACGCCACAAATTAAACACATGCCATTTGCACGCTTGCAATCCTTCGCCAGGTGTCCAGTTCTCTTGCAGTAGAAACAGAAATCTGGACTGGACCGGTTAAACGATCCTCCGGGACTCCTCGGTGCAAAAGTCGGCCTAGAAGAGGCTCCTCCTGTTATCTGTGTGTAGGGTGTTTTTTTGTCATCCTATTGAGATTGGAATGCGTGCGCTTGTCAGGCATGTACAGATTCCCCCTACCTGGGGCAAGCCGGAGTTTAATGATTGTGGGAATCCGAATCTCCGGCAACCGCGGACTAAGCTGTCGTTAATTACCCTTCATCTTTGAAGTGAGGGAACCTCCGATTGACGAGTCAAACTGGTCATGCGAACTCAATGTGCAGAGTGCGTATGTTGTGTTTTGAGGGGGTCTTGGATGTATCGGGGGCCTCGCAGAGTTTACGGGGGTCCCGCTACCCGGATAGCGGGCTGGGTATCAAGGGGGCTAGCCCGCAACGTATTTACTATGAAATAAATACGTTAAGCGTAAATAAGCAATATATATAAATGAACAAGAATGACAAGAGTAATAAAATGAATATCAACTTTATTTACATTCAACTGTTTGCAAATAAAAGATACAATAAACAAAGCAATGCTTAAACAATGACATACAGAAAATAAGTGCAGGATGGAAGGAGCTAGTAATCTGGCTGTGCAGCAAGCTGGTCCAAGTCCTCCGATCTCGGCTCTATCTCCTCAGAGTTCGGTCCCCCTGATGAACATTCCAAAGAAAGAAACAGAAAGGAATGTCGTCAGCGAAATAGCGCTCGGTAAGTCCCAAAAGAAGAAATAAAAGATAGTATGTAATGTGAAATGAACAGATAAAGTTGTATATGATCGTTTACAGGTATAGGATAGTTATTCTAGCGTGTTTATTTATAATTTGATAAGGAAGCTATTTGTAACGACTCTGAAATCTTTGTACAGAAAATTTTCCTGTTAATATACAAGAAAAGAGTATTACAGCAAGAAGTAACTTGTAGCTCACTGGTAAAGCTTCTACACTGCTGTGACATAAGCTGTGCATTCGATTCCCATCAGACACAATTATTTTTTCTGATTTTTCTTTTTAACTTTTTGGAAGCCCAAAAGATTTCACGTGCAATACACGGGAAATGAAAAGTTCAGAAAAATCAAAAATGTGGAAAATGGTGTAAATACAGAGTTGATCAGATGGCACGAATCTCGAGGCAATTGCCTCAAGATTGACAGGCTAATATTGCCCTAGGGCCGGCGGGGACGGTCTGATTGAGTCCAATGAGCCTCGTGCTTTGCACACTCATCTCTTCAACTCCCCTCAACTCCTCAGTACTGTTTGATTTCCCTGCAATCAAATAGAGACCCTTCAATTCACCAATTAACACAATTTGAATGCTTTTAATCCACATTTTTAATTCCCAAACCCTAATTCTCTACTATAAATACCATCTCCTATCTTGGCTCAGCACCATTCTGAAAATTTTAGCCAAAACTCTCTAAAAAGTTCCTAAGTGCAAGTGGAGTAAAGTGGAGTTAACGAGCAAATTGGTTACGGCAAAGATCGAAGACAATTTCGGAGCTCCCGCGATGCCCCGAAGCATCCCTCTTCTTCCTAACTTTTCCTTCCATATATTCAAACCGTAAGTCCCTCCCAAACTCTCTTTCTCTTCATTGAATTTCATCTTTAAACTTATATCGGTAAAAGTTAAGTTATTACCGATACTCTTTTCTAAAACCCTAGAAACTCCCTTTTCTGTTATATGTTGATCAACCTAATTTTTACAGAATACTTGTGACCTTAAATACCAATGTTTAGAATCAAGTTTAATTAAGAATCTTATGTAAAACAACCATAATTGAACTTTTACATTAAAATACCTTGAATTTTGTTATCACATCTTTTCGACAAATTGTTTAAACAATACCTTTAGAAAAACTTCACGGGATAACGACCTACCCTACACGTACACTTGGTTTCATAGCACGGTGCCTAGTTTTATGTATTTTTGTTTCGAAGATCGTATTTACAATCAAATACTACATAAGTTAAAAACCAGATTTCTTGTAAAACAGTATGTCATATTCCTTTGCGATTATGCATCTGCAACCCTTATTAGAGGACCTGCTAATGGATGGTGCGGATTATCGCACATCCTTGGGATAGTAGAGCGAGATGCAGACCTCCTCACGGAGCATTCAATCTCGAAAGGATATAAATACGGTTTTTAAGAAAAACGAATTTTCTAAATAAAAATAATTTTTAATTTATATAAAGTTATAAATCCATATATTCAAAATATACTAAACCTATATTTTTTATAAAAATGAAAGATTAACAAATGTCAATAAAATACCATCAAGTTACTAAAAAGGACAAGTTTTTCAATAAAATACCATGAACATTCAAATGCTAAGTACTTATCATTAAAAGACCACAACACTTAAAATCCATGCTCATAAAAACCTTAAATAATACTAATCACCCTCGAAATTTACTTTTTAACTATATTAAAATATTTTTTCATAAAACCCCTTCGAGATATATAAAAACAATATTTTAAGGATTTTAGTAAATATGGGTTTAAGCGGGATCAATTCTCTTAAACCCCAGAGAGTCGGAGAAAGTGAGTGCTTCCCTATTTAAGGTAGACAAGTTAACGAAGTTATCAATGGCAATTGTCTTGAAAAAAGAAAAAAATCCTGCCGTCCAAGTGCAGCAGTTGTCGATGACTCCCGAACCTAAGAAATTCACGATTTAAATCCGTTTACAAGTATCTGACTCAAGCTGAGTCCAAACTCAAACCTGAATCCACATCAAACAAGAACTTGAATACTTGAACATGAACACTCAATATCAATATCAAACTCAAACTTGAATACTTGACTTGACCGAACCATGGTTATAACTTGACTTGACTACTTGAACGCCTAATTACATCCTGAACATGAACATGAACATTTTATATCCGTGGATTCAGCCAAGATCTATAAACTTAATCTATACAATACATTACGCGGGGATAAAGGGGTAGATTGGTACGTAACGTATATCATGACACGAGAGGTCACTTTAAAAGACACCTACATGAATTCACGTGCCGTTGTACCATAGATTATGACGAGGCCTTGTACTACATGTTACCATAGTCCACGGGGTAAGATGGACTCCTCTCGTATACATAAATACCTTTTTTATCAAGCTACAAACAACCACGTTAGAATAACTATCATATACCAGTAATTGATCATATACACTTACCTGTTCATTTCACATTACTTGTTATATTCTTTTTCTTTTTTTGGGACTTACTGAGCGCTAGTTTGCTGACGACATTCATTTCTATTTCTTTCTTTGGAATGTTCGTCAGGAAGACCAGACTCTGAGGAGATCGAGCCTAGCCAGGAGGAATTGGACCAGTTTACTGTGCATCCCGACTACTAGTTCCTCTGCACTTATTTTCCTGTATGCCATTATTTAAGCATTGCTTTTACTCATTGTATCTTTTATTTTCAAAACAGTTGTATGTAAAGATAAATGTAAATAAAGTTGCTGTTTATTTTATTCACTTGTCATTATTGTTCATTTTTATATATTGTTTAATTACGCTTAACGTATTTATATGATAGTAAATACGTAGCGGCCCGCCATGTCACCGTTTCCGTCCACTGGGAAGTGGGGCGTGACAATTTTGTTGACGGCTCATGCAGGTCAGTTCTGCATGAAGTCTTAAGCAATATATCATAAGAATTATAAGAATCAGTAACTATACGTTCCTTATATTTCAAATTTCTTGAATCTATCCTAACTATTCCTTTTCTATCAAGATAATGGATTCTCCCAACAACACCAGCACGAACATCAACGACAATACTCGACCACCTACTCTACCACCACTACCTACCATTTCAACTCCTATCAATGAGCAAACGGGATTGCTTGAGGCGATCAAGAGCCTCTTGGAGGGTCAGCAGCAGCAGACTGCTATCCTCATGCACCGTCCCGAAGCCGAGGCATCCGGAGTTAAGCAATTTCGGGCACTGCACCAAAAACATTTCTCGGGGAAAGAGAGCCCACTTGAGGCAGAAGAAGGGGCTCAATCGATCGAAGATGATCTGGCAGCAACACAAGTACTAGATATTGCCTGGATAAGAGTTGCTAAGTTGCAACTGACCGACAATGCAAGAGTCTGGTGGAAGGCTGAAGAAAGCCGTCTCACCCAACCCATAGAGTGGAAGACGTTTTGCGATCTGTTCGATGCGAAGTACTTCCTTGAGACTGCTCGTTTTGACATGGAACAGCAATTCATCCATCTACAATAAGGCTCGATGTGGGTCAAGTCTGTGGATGAATACGATACTGAGTTTACCATGCTCAGCAGGTAAGATATTGTCTCAAATTCAATTTCCTGATCTCACTCACTACACTGGTAACACAAGGTCGTAACAGGTTCGCTGCATACTTTATTCCTTCTACTGAGATCCGGGCACGACGATTTCAGTAAGGGTTGGACCCGGAAATCCAAGCTGCACTCGCTACAGGTGATTTCCTAACTCATGAACTTGCTTTGAAGGCTGCCCGACGATATGAGGCAGTTGTGAAGAAGAAGGGCAGACCGCAGACTGCCAGTGTGAAATACCCTGCCATACAGATGAAAAGAAAAGCCTCTTCTAAGTCGACCTTTGGACCCAGGAGACCTGGAGTATCATTTAACCGGTCTAGTCTAGATTTCTGTTTCTACTGCAAGAGAACTGGACACTTAGCGAAGGACTACAGGCGTGCAAATGGCCTGTGTTTGGTTTGTGGCGCATCCACTCACGCCATAGGAGCATGTCCATATCGTTTCAACACAACTCTAGCATCCAGACCCGCAGCGGCCAGCCATTTAGGCACCTGCACCTCGCCTAGCTCTTTCTGCACCAGCTCCATGTGGACCACCTGCATAGCCTCAACGTCAATTCCATCAGGCACAGATAAACGTGCCCCATGGACAGAGAAACATGCCCCATGGATAGAGGAATGTGCTTCTGGCAAGGAGGAATGTACCAAGACGTCAAGCTTTCACAATGACGGTCGAGGAGGCCGAAGCCACAGGTCAAGTCATCACTGGTAATTCCCTTTCCTTCAAATCTTTTCAATCCTTGTATATTACTATATTTTTCCTATATCTAAACCCAAACTCACACAACTTAGGTACAATACTAGTAGCCATCCTTTCTGCACTCGCACTTTTCGACACCGGAGCGTCACACTGCTTCATGTCGCAACGATTAGTGAGAACGCACGCTATTCCCATGAAGCCACTCATTTCAACTGGGATGTTAGTTCCGAGAATGGAGTATTGAAGGCAACTATGGGGTTTGATCAGTGTCCAGTTATAGTTTGCGGACGAGAATTCTACGCAAATTTCAAAGTACTGGATATTCCAAATTTCGATGTTGTTTTGGGAATGGATTGGCTGGGAGTATTCTATACTACTATAGGCTGCCATCAAAGAAGGGTAGTATTTGAAATACCAGATCACCCAGTTTTCTATTTCAAAAGTGGGGATAGAACTTTGAAGCCAGGAAGCTACCGTGCTAAACCAAAGAATGCAGAAGTGTTCTCTCTACCGGCAGAAGAAGAAAAACCTGAGGTAGTTCGAGAGTTCGAGGATGTGTTCCTTGAAGACATATCAGCTTTGCCCTCGATCGAGCTCTTGAGTTTAGTATTGATTTACAACCCGGTGCGCAACCTGTAATCAAAGCTCTATACCGGTTAAGTCCGGAAGGTTTGAAGGAGATCCGCATTCAGTTGGACGAATTGTTGAAGAAAGGTTGGATCTGACCCAGTACTTCAAGTTGGGGATCTCCGGTACTATTGGTGAAGAAGAAAGATGGTTCATACAGGATGTGTGTGGATTATCGAGCCCTGAATGAAGTAACGATCAAGAACAAGTATCCATTACCTTGCATCGATGATCTTTTCGATCAGTTAAGTGGGTCTTGTGTATTTTCAAAACTAGATCTTCGTTCGGATTATCATCAGGTGAAGGTCAAAGAGTCTGACATTCCGAAAACGGCGTTTAGGACTCGTTATGGTCATTATGATTATCTCGTAATGCTATTTGGAATGACCAATGCACCTGCCATCTTTATGAACCCGATGAACCAAGTTTTCTGAGAGTACTTAAACAGGTTCGTTGTCATCTTCATCGACGACATCCTGGTGTATTCAATGAATCGGAAAGAACACGCCAAGCACTTACGGATTGTCCTGGAGACATTGCGACAACATCAGCTCTACGCCAAGTACGTAAGTGTGAATTTTGGCTAGATCAAGTCGTATTTCTCGGACATATCGTTTCAGGCGAAGGAATCTATATAGATCCAGCTAAGGTTTCAGCTGTCAGTGAGTGGCCGACACCAAAGACAGTGAAAGATATACGAAGTTTCTTGGGATTAGCAGGACACTACCGACAATTCATTGAAAGCTTCTCAATGATTGCAGTACCCCTGACCAAGCTCACACGTAAAGATGAAGTATTCGTATGGTCAGAAGCATGTGAAAAAGCCTTTGTAGAACTCAAGTCAAGATTAACCTCTACACCAATCCTTGCAATACCGGACCAATCTGGAGGATTCGTGGTATATTGTGATGCGTCCGGTAAAGGATTAGAATGCGTTCTACACCAGCATGGAAAAGTTGTAGCTTTTGCATTAAGACAACTAAAGGTTCATGAGCGCAACTATCCAACACATGATCTAAAGTTGGCAGTCATCATTTTCACACTAAAGATTTGGCACCACTACCTCTTGGGAGAACGAGTGGATATATACACTGACCACAAGAGTCTGAAGTATGTATTTACTCAGAAGGAATTAAACATGTGGCAGAGAAGATGGCTAGAACTCATGGCGGACTTCAACATCAACCTACAGAATCATCCTGGGAAAGTGAACATAGTTCCTGATGTCCTTAGTTGCCAGCCATTAGTAACGAACCTCACCGCTCAGTGGAAGCTACAGCAATGTTTCCCCCAATCAGAGCAAAACTCTGTTTGAATTTCAAAATTCAAAAGGTGAAGCAACGCTTCAGATCTCTTGCACTGCGCGCAGAGCGTCACGTGTCAAAAGCAGACACGCCAGCGCACCCCCAATCAGAGCAAGGCTCTGTTTTAAAATTCAAATTTTAAAATAAAGGAAGCAACGTTTCAGATAACTTGCGCTTTGCGCTGCGCGCCACGTGTCAAACAGTGGTGCGCTAGCGCTCTGCGCTGCGCTCCACGTGTCAAACACAGGCACGCTAGCGCAGTTGCACTGCGCTCTGCGCGACACGTGTCAAGCGCAGGCGCGCTGCGCTCTGCGCTGCGCGACACGTGTCAAGCGCAGGTGCACTAGCACCAACTTCGCCAGCACTGGAATTTAAATAACAAATTATTTAATTAATCAGAATTAAAATTCTAGAAAGATCTTTCCAATCTTATTAAAATAAGAAAATTTTCTTCTGTAAAATAGAAGCCTTAGGATCAAAGATCCAACGGTGGGGAAATCTCCCCAGATCAATCAGAGAAAGATCTCTGTAACTAACCCAACAAACCAATTGGCCCTATATAAAGGCCCCTAAACTCCAAGTCTCACAGATATAGACAGACAGAAAGAGAGAACCCTCTGAAAAAATTTGAAAGGCAAGCCTTTGAAGAAAGAAGATCATCTTCTTCATCTTTGAAGGTAAAAGAATTTGATTCTTGAAGAACAGAGATGAAAACACCTCACAAAAAGAAGAATTTCTTCTAAAATGATCAAAGATATAAGAACAAGATCAAGATCTTCAATATAAAAAAGAAAAAGATCAAAAAGATCCAATCATAAAAGATTAAAGAAGTAATTTACTTCATCCCTAGATCTTTTGATCTATATAAAGGCACAGCCTTTTGATGAGAACAGAACCATTGGTTCTTGAATTTTGAGGTAGAACCTCTTTCAGAGAATAAACAATTTGTTCTTTGATCTTAATTTGATCAAGATGCGCTCCGCGCTATTGGACAGTGCCTTGCACTTTTTAAATGCGCCTTTGCGCTCCTTGGATTGGTGCACTGCGCCAGAGAGCGCCACGTGTCAATCACAGAACAATCCGCTTTGCGCTCCTAAAAATAGAGCACCGCGCTCTTAGCGTAGCGCACTGCATCAGAGCGCGCCACGTGTCAGCAACGCACTGGCGCAGCGTACTGCGCTAACAGACTTATGCTTAGCAGAGCGTGACACGTGTCACCTCCACATGCGCTGGCGCCTTGCGCTCTTTAATTGGTGAAAAGCGCCTGACAAGCCACGTGGCGCACTGTCAGACCACTAAATGCTATGCATTATTAAAAAAAGGGCAGAGCCCAAGTAAAGTCTATCAGACCAATTTAAATAGGGCAAAGCCCAAATAAAGGCCTAATAGGCCAATTATAAATGCTATGCATTTAATTACAAAGCCCAATGCTATGCATTATTTAAAAGGGGCAGAGCCCAAGCAAAAGCCTAATAGGCAGAACATGAACAAATGTTAAACATTTTCAACTGGACTTAGCCCAATTCTGGCCATAAGTCCTCAATTTAAATTGAACTGAGCACAATCGCTCTCCCAATCAATTTACACCCGGTTCGAGGGTACATCTCTTTACTCCTCTGATATCTGTCGTTGTAATCCATCAACGTCATCAGAGAGGTGACAGGTCCCGACAACCACACACTGCTACGGACTGTGAGGTCCTTAAACTCATGGACTATGATGTCCTTAATCTCGACCGTGATGTCTTAAAACTAATACCGGACTATGATGTCCTTAACCTTGACCGTAATGTCTTAAAACTAACATCGGACTGTGAGGTCCTTAAACTCACGGACTATGATGTCCTTAACCTCGACCGTGATGTCTTAAAACTAACACCGGACTTTAAGGTCTTTAAACTCATGGACTATGACGTCCTTAATCTTGACCGCAACGTCTTAAAATTAACATTGGACCGTAATGTCCTTAAACTACCGATCGACCGCAATGTCACTACACTAAACAATAGAGCCCCCAATTGCTCTCTTGTCAGATCTAAACGATCCCATTAAGTCGATCTTAGTCTAAAATTAGACTAACGTGTCCTTAACGAATGTTTAAGTCAATCTTAGCCTCAAATAAGGCTAACGTATCCTTAAACACCCTCCAAGACCCAAATCTAAGAAAGATACGGATTTGGACTAATCCACGTCCTACGGGCGACAACACAAATTAGTCTCCGTATACAATCCACAGGCAACCGAACACAAGACAAACACACATGCATGACACGAAGTGACCATATGTAGAAGGAGAAAGTGGTTACCGCGATGCGGTAGCGTAATTAACTGCAGGGGCTTGCGCCTGCAGGGAAGAGCGTCCCCATAATCAAAAACCCCTCAAACGAGGGGGAATCTGACGAAATCTGCTACATCGGACGCATCCATTTAAACCTTCGATACACGATGCCATAAATCAACTTGGCGTCTTCGAAGAGGTGGACGGATAGCACCAATTAGCATCTGCCCCGAATCTCAGGCAAGACGGACCCGCGCGGTTGTATCCCCGTCGTTCGGAGGGGAACAGATTCTGGCACGCCCGGTGGGACCTTTTCCTCTTTCCACTCCACACTTCGTGTGTCGTATTCGCGAACAAATCGCGATTTGTTAATGGTTGCCCTTGGGTTTCAAGTTACTATGATTTGGTCTCTTGCTTGGCGCAGAAAGCAAACAGCAATGGCATTCACCTGCTCGAAGTGCTCCAACTGCAGCTGCAACCCACGCTCCGCCTCATCTGGAGGTGTAGCCTATGGACCTCAAGCGACATCACTGTTCACGATGCCGGTAGAGCAGATCACCCAGGCTACTACTGAATTGTTTTTCGGGACCATGCTCCCGCTAATAAGCTTCACTGCTTCCGTACCCGCACCAGAAGCTCCCAAGAGGTTGGTCTTCGATCGACTTACAGCTGCTGCGGCCCCTCTCAACGGGTCGCCCAACACCAGTGCCTCGGTCTTCTCCAGATTGGGCCAAAACTTCTGCGGGCCCACAATGAAGCTTGCGGTCCCAGAGAAGGTTATTCCGAAGAGAGTAACCAAACCTGCTCCTGAAGTCGTCAAGGCGGCTTCTTCTGCCAAGGGGTCAGTCTTTACAAGGCTGACCGTCCCAACTCCCGCTCCCGCTCCTGCTACTCAAAAGATATCGGTCTTTAATAGGCTGACACCGACAACAGCCCCTCACCTAAAAAGGGGGCAAGACGAGGCCATCCCTGTCACCGAGCCAATTCCATCAGCACGACATGCTCGACGTCGCCACTGGCGCCGAGTGAGGAAGTCAGGAGGCAACTCCCATTCTGGGCTAACTCCACCAGCCCAGACGGCGGAAATTAATGCTGCTGTTCCAACCGAGAACAGGTTTGAGTTGCTAAATAAGGTGCGTAGGATTCTCCTACCGCCATACTGAAAGGGTCTCCCCCTCCACTGGAAAAGGTTGTAGAAGCAAAGCCAGAACAGCCTCAATCCTTTCAACGGATGTCCTCCAAGATCTATAAAGTCTGGCGGCAGGTCCGAAACTCGGTGATTGATCCAAATTTCTCCCACCAGCACAAGAAGCTGAAGGTCCAACAGGAAGTAAGCCATCCTGCCAAACCACGAAAAGTTGTCTGGGTGCCCACTGCGACGGCCCCCTCAACTTCGACTGTTTCTAAGAAAAGAAGGCCAGAGAAGATCCCCGTGCCTGCGACAAAAGTCAAAGGCACTGAACCCAAACACCCTAGGTCTGGAGGCATGGTGGTCCAAACTATTTACATGGCATCTGGGAAGGAAGATAGCCGCGCTTCAACGGGCCACCGACCGCTTACCCGATCCATCACGAGAGCCCAAAAACAGCAGCAGCAGAAGCTCCAGGAGATGCTAATTGCGATAGCCACACTCACCGAACCAAAAGAAAGCTCGGAGGCGTCGTCGGAGCAGCGTCGCGAACCCGAGACCGATGCTGAATTCCTTCGTAGAATGCTTGAAAAGAAGGATAAAGAGGCTGCAGAATAAGCGGCCAATATAAAGCAGATGGATTTTCTGTTTCAGGACATGGTGGGTATGATGATACAGCCAGATCCCCCAGCCGAAGATCTTCCGATTATCCTTGAAGATGACAGAGGAGAAACGTCAAATCCATCTCTGGCTCTTTCAACAGCCAAAGAGGAAACAATCTCTAAAGCTGCCCTGGATGATTACATTTCTCAACAAATACGAGTTCACCAGGCAACTGAGGTAGCCGGCCAAGTCGTCAAAACAGGACGACCATATCCGGGCTGGTATGATCAGATAAAATACCCGCCGGGCTACACGATCCCGAAATTCCATGTCTACAAGGGGACAGGAAATCCCCACCAACATGTTGCCCAGTTCAGGGCTCTTTGTGGAAACACCGGCGGCTATGATAAGCTCTTGCTTCGCTAATTCGTCGGCAGTTTATCAGAGACGGCGTTTGAGTGGTACTCCGAGCTTCCAAACGACTCCGTCAAAACTTTCGCAGAGATAGAGTTGCTATTCACTCAGCAATTCGCGAGCGCCAGTGAACGCACCCCGATAACAGCTTTGATCAATGCAAGAGTAAAGCCGGGCGAAACTTGGGTTCAATATGCAATACGATGGCGGAACTTGTGGTCGAAGTGCGAGCAGCGCATCGAAGAAGCACCAGCGGTGGGCATGTTCATGGGCACTCTAGACCCTCATGCAACTATTTCACAGTTCATGATATTCTTTAAACCGACCACGTTCCAGGCTTTAATTGATAAGCTAACCCAGATGGATCAAATGGGTCACAGACCGTCTCCCCCGAAGCCGGAACCGCGGAACGATAAAGGTAAAGGCAAGGCAACCTTCGTCGTGAACACCCAATAGCAGCCTAGTGCCCCAAAGCTAGCGGATCAACTCGAGGAAAGACGGCGCTATTACAATGAGAAAATGAAGCGTCCTTACTCTTTCCCACGGGACAAGACGAAGAGGTTGTTCGAGCTGGCTATGCGCAACAGACTTATCAGTTTGCCGAATCCTAGGTGACCGCCGCAACCCAGCGAAGCGAATAATCCCAATTACTGCCCTTACCACCAAACGGTAAGTCACCCGATCTAGGATTGCTTCATTTTTAAGGGATGGATCGAAGATCAGTACCTACAACGCAAGTTTGCGCTGTCCGAAAAGTGGAAAGTGAACCCACCACAGCCGCACACTCCAAAGAAGACAGACACACAGGGGGCAACGTGTTCGTTTGTTGAAGAAGCTCCATGGGAGGTCGTGCTGTCGGCCAAAACCAAAAAGATGCTGAATGATCTTCAGACGTGCCCGGCGATCAGGTGGAAGAACCCGCTAGAACCCCAGATTATCGAAGGGATGCTGAAGCTGCGCCCAACTCCAAAGATTGGTGGTGATGGCCCAAGCATTCACACCCAGCCGTTAAAATCTTCAAAGAAGAAGAAGAAGAGATCCAAAAAGCCCGTGAAGCCTGGTGACAAGCGCACGGACTTGCAGAAACAGATCGACGCGCTGAAAGAGTATAATCAGAAGGCGTGGACTCCCATCACGCTCCAAGAGTTCTTCAGCCACGTCTTTCAGAAGGAAGATGATGGAGAAAGCTCGTCGGATGAATCTGAGGGTTACGTAGCAAGTTGTCATGTGATCTCTCACTCGTTTACAGACGATGAAAGGGCATCTTGCACAAAGAAATTGGGGGCAGAGCCTGAACCGGAACTTTTGGGGCCGTCAGATGAAATGATCGACACATTCCTCAATGAAGCTCTCCTGAAAAGTAAAGCTGATCGGGAGCGTGAGACGGCCATATTTGAAAGAGCCAAATGCCGGTGACTGGACGAAAGAGTCAAGACACTTCCGCCGAATCAACAGACATCCGTTGCGGATAAAAACAAGTTCAAGACGAGGAAAAGGTTTGCTAAAGCCATATCAATGGGAATGAAGCTACCGCCCTCCGAAGGAATCACTCCCGGTGAAGCAGAGATGCATCCTAACTACTGCTTATATCATCGAAAGATTTCGCACCCTACCGAGGAGCGCAATGCTTTTAAAAGATAGTGGCGTGGATATGTTGCTCACCGACAGCATTTTAAGCAGATGAAACGCAAAATTCAGCGGGTGCGAAGAAGTGCGACTGAGGAGTATAAAAGAGATGCCGGTGACTGTCACATGGTCAATACCGGGGGATCGCAAATTCTCACTTTCGGAAGCGACTCTGATGAAGAAATGGCTCTTGACCCCCTCTTTAAAGAATCCGCATTGGGAGAGGAGGAAGAACCGAAGGCCTGTGAAAACATCCAGCTGCGCAATCGCACGCTTCCAGAAAAGAATCTCGGATCCACGAGTAAAAGAGATAAGGGAAAAGAAAAGGTCTCTGAGGATATCGCCCTGGATGACCAAGTCATAAAAGAGCTGACCGCCAAGAACCCGCCAAAGAAGAACAAGATGGACTACAACGTCCTAGCGCACTTGAGGAAATTGCCCTCACAACTCAGCATTCTCGACGCCCTTTTACTATCCAAAGAAGCGAGAGATTCATTGATCAAGGCGTCGCAAGAGCCAGAACAATTCCAAGCTTTTCTCGCCAAAGAAAAGATGAAGGACGAGCTGGAGAAAGTACACACAGCCGATATCACCTTCGGCGACGAAGACCTCCTCCTCGGGACGTGCGAGTACAACCGTCCCCTCTATGTCTCAGGGTACTGCCACGATATAAAGATAGGCAAAATCCTAATCGACAATGGGTCTTCCGTCAATCTTCTCAACGTGCGAGTGTTGAAGGAAATCTGCATGAGCATCCAGCATCTCGCTCGTGATAAAATCACTATCTCTGGTTTTGACCCCCAGTCATCGCGGACTCTCGGGTCTGTGATATTGACATTACGATTCGGGCTACTTGTCACGGACATTAAATTTCATGTTATTGAAGCCAAAACATGCTATAACGCATTGCTCGGCCGGCCTTGGTTACACGAGTACAACATCATCCCTTCTACACAACATCAGTGTATGAAATACTTTAAGGATGGTCTCGAGTATACCGTAACAGGAGAGCTGAATCTATTCTCCGTAAACGAAGTCCGCAAGTATGAAGATCCAAAATATTTCTTACCGGATTTCGAAGACATGGAGAGATGTCACAAACAGGAGAACAAAGCTATCACCACCATTTCAGTCTTCGGGAGTGATACTGAAGAAGAAGAAGTGATAGTTTATTCAGGTCCGACTCAGCACAATAAGCCAGGACCGTCCACTCCTATGTTGATCTTTGGCAGCGACTCGGAAGATGAGGTCCATGCTATATTCTCTGCTCGGTCTACAGTACGAACATTCGCTGATGAAGAGCAAAGTTTGCAAGTTGCCATGGTTCCGCCCAAACATCATAAAGAACTAGACGCGCTTATTACCTACAGTGTGGAAGAGCTGCAGACGTTCTATTTCCCTCCCAGGCGAGAAAGTGAAAAGGAGATCCTATTCTACCGCTCCGGGGAAACCAAAGTGGAAAAAGAAATCTGGCACGGCGCGGATCCTACACTTGACAAGCTTCAACCCATCCGTCTGCCTAGATATTATACAGAAGGTTTGAAAAGGCTATTAAAGCGCCAAGGGATACCCTTCAAACAGACCACTCGAAATGCTAAGTTCTATGACAGGGTCTGAAACGTTCCCGGAACTCAGCGCAAGTTGCCCAATGGGAGAATGGAAGCAATCGGGCTTGCATATGTTCGGTCCAAGAGACGGGAGCTACTCCGCAACTGCTATGTCGTACATGACTTTGATGAAGAAGGAGATGCTCAATGGGAGAGTGCTAATCCTGAACCAGAAAAAGTCCCCGGCGTGAAAATGCCTAGTCCGCCGTTCGAAGAACAAATGGACAAGCTTATAAGGGAAGCTGGTCAAAAAGTTCGAGACGACCATAACCGCGAAATGATCATCTATGAGAAAGCCAGGACGCTACGCCTTCTCCAACAGGCCGCGAAAGATGAAAGTGCCGCTCCCTGTTAACCTGTTGTAAAAAAGACCCGACGCAGAGGCAGAAACAAGTCAAAAAGCGGAAAAGGCATTCAGCAACGATAAAGCGGGACCAAGAAGTCACGCGAGCAGGAATCGAGCGGTCCGGATTTGTCCCTTATGAAGAAGATGAGTCGAGCATACTCTTTTCCTCAAGACAAAACAAAGAAGATACTTGACCTCGCTATAAGATATCAAATGATTACACTGCCAGAGTCTAAACACCCCGAGCAAGGAGGCGAAGTCTCTCACCCAGACTATTGCTCTTATCACCGAGCAATAGGACACCCTCTTAAAGACTGCTTCACCTTCAAGAACTGGGTCGAAGATCAGTATCAGCTCGGCAAGTTCACTCTATCCGACAATTGGAGGGTAACACCGCCGCAGAAGCATGAACCCAAGGATATAAGAGTAGAACCAAATCCACATCGGTCTTGGAAGCGAACTCGTACTTGTCATATGATAACATCATCGAAAGAAGAACCTGGCAATATGCATGACCTTCCCTGGTGCTTCGAAAACAATGATGACGAGGTGATCTCAGAGTTTCCACCGGCGCCGAAAGAGCTGGAAGATGGAATACACACTACTGCAGATAACCTCAAGAAAATTGATTTGGGGACGACAAGTGACCCGCGACCAATATTCGTCAGTAAGTTGCTGTCTGAAGAAAGGGTAGCTGCGTTAAAAGACGTGCTTATGCAGCATAGAGATTGCTTTGCATGGAACTATTCCGAAATGCCAGGATTAGATCCAGAGATTGCGGTCCACAAACTAACAATATCCTCAGACATCAAGCCAATCAAACAAGCACCGAGAAGAATGCGGCTCGAGCTTGAGATGAGTATCAACGCCGAGGTCAAGAAGCTAATCGACTCTAGCTTCATCCAAAAGGTCCAGTACCCTGATTGGATCGCTAACATCGTCCCGGTGATGAAGAAAAATGGGAAAGTGCGCATATGCGTGGACTTTCGGGATCTCAATAAAGCCTGCCCGAAAGACGATTTCCCAGTACCGGTCACTGAGCTGATGATAGACAACACGTCCACTCATGAAGTTTTCTCCTTCATAGACGGCTCATCAGGATATAATCAGATAAAGATGCATCCCGAAGACCAGAAGCACACCGCTTTCCGGACCCCTTTGGGTATATTCTGCTACAAAGTGATGCCCTTCGGTCTAAAGAACGCTGGCGCCACCTATCAGAGGGCCATGACGAAGATCTTCGATGACCTCATACATGAAATCGTCGAATGCTATATCGACGACCTCGTGGTGAAAAGCAAATCATACAAGGAGCATCTCGAACATCTGAAGATCGTATTTCAACGCCTTCGGCAATATAACTTGAAGATGAACCCACTTAAATGCGCGTTCGGGGTCTCCTTGGGCAAATTCCTGGGATTCATCGTCCGACACCGAGGTATCGAGATAGATCCGTCAAAGATCAAAGCAATCATGGAGATGCCCCCGCCAAGGACTCTCAAGCAATTACGGTCTCTCCAAGGGAAGCTCGCGTATATCCGGCGATTTATAACCAATCTCTCTGGCAAGTGTCGTCCTTATAGTCACCTGATGAAGAAGGGAACCCCGTTCGTCTGGGATCACAAATGCCAAGGCGCACTGGACAAAATCAAGCAGTATCTGCAGAACCTGCCAGTGCTGGCTGCTCCGGTCAAGGGAAGGCCTCTCATTCTTTATACAACCGCCCTCGAAGGTTCCTTAGGCGCATTATTGGCATAAGAGAACGACCAAGGGAAAGAATGAGCTCTCTATTACTTAAGTCGAGTTCTCATGGGGGCAGAAAGCAATTATTCTCCCATCGAAAAACACTGCCTGGCGTTGATCTTCGCGATAACGAAACTCCGGCACTATGCATTGGCGCATGAAGTCCGTCTCATATCGAAGGTGGACCCTCTCAAATATTTGATGTCAAAGGCCATATTGACAGGTCGGCTCGCTAAGTGGGCCCTTCTCTTGATTGAGTTCTCATTAACCTATCAACCTCTTAAGGAAGTGAAGGGCCAGGCCATCGTCGACTTCCTCGCCGAACACCCAATACCAGCCGATTCTCCCTTGAATTGCGAACTGCCAGACGAACATACGTTTGATGCGATCGATGGAGGCGGTACCCGATGGGAACTTTATTTTGATGGAGCGTCTTCCATGAAGAAGCGCAAACAGAACATGCCTATAATCAAATCAGGGGTAGGCCTTATCTTCGTAACCCCGCAAGGAGGGATAATACGCTTTGCTTTCTCCTTGACAGAGCCGAGGACGAACAATGAAGCCAAATACGAAGCTTTGATAGCAGGCCTCGAGATCGCCATCGACATGGGAGTTGAAAACCCCCTCATATACGGAGACTCCCAGCTGGTCATTAGTCAAGTAAACGGCGACTACCAGACGTGCAAGCCAGAGCTGGTGAAGTATGGCGAGAGAGTACAACAACTGCTGACTCAAATTCCCTTCTACATGCTGGAAAGCATACCGCGTGCGGAAAATAGCAAAGCAGATGCATTAGCCAAACTCGCTAAAGAATTGGCCGACGAGAACCTCGATGACGTGAGAATCGTTGTGCAAAGCCATCGGGTCCTCGCATCGGCAGAAATATCTCCGGAAAAGGAAGCGATTGAGCAGATGGCCCTGCAAATAAAAGACCAAGAAAAGGCTGAGGATAGGAGAGAGGTCTTTATAGACTACTTCAAATCCCGCCGAACGCCTGAAGATGCGTCCTCAAAACATCAGCTCTTGAAGAGAGCCTTATCTTTCTCCTTCGTCAATGATACTCTGTACAAGAGGTCGTTTGATTCCCTGTGGTTGAGATGCCTGGGATCTGAAGAAGCGAAAAGAGTCGTTCAGGAAGTTCATGACGGACTCTGCGGTTCTCACCAAGCCGGACCAAAGATGAAATTAAAGATTAAAAGGATGGGTCATTATTGGCCCATAATGATCCAGGACTGCCTCGAGTATGCGAAGCAATGCCACTCATGCCAGATCTATGGAGACTTTATCCATCAGCATCCAAATCCACTACATCCAACGATGGCTAGCTGGTCATTCGAAATGTGGGGAACTGACATAATCAGCCCCATCGAACCGGCATTATCCAGAGGACATCGTTTCATTTTGGCGACAACTGATTACTTCTCCAAATGGGCAGAAGCAGTACCGCTGAAAGAAATGAAGACGGAGAATATCCTCCATTTCTTCAAGACGCACGTCATTTATCGGTTTGGAACTCCGAGACGGATCATCTCCGATAACGGGCCAGCCTACAAAAGCCACAAAATCATCCGCTTCGCACAACAGCACAACATAGACTGGAGATATTCCTCAGTTTATAATCCCTGAGCTAACGGTCTAGCTGAGGCTTTCAACAAAACCTTAACAAAGATAGTGAAGAAAACGGTGTCCCGAAATAAGAAGGACTGGCACGAGAGGTTGCAAGAAGCTCTCTGGGCGTATCGAACTACGTTCAAGACGACCACGAACACAACGCCGTATACGTTGGTATTCGGTACAGAAGCAGTACTTCCCCTCGAGATAGAATTACCTTCTTTACGAGTGTCAGTCCATTACGAGCTGACGGACGAAGAAAATGCTCACCTTCGGCTTGAGGAGCTTGATGCCCTTGATGAAACCCGGCTCCTGGCGCAACAAAATCTGGAAGCTTATAAAGCAAAGATGACGCGCTCATATGAAAGATTAACCAGGCCAAGGACATTCCGCCAAGGAGAACTCGTGCTAGTGGTCAAAAGACCTATGATCGAGCCGAATTATGAAGGCCCGTACATTATAGACAACGTCTAGCAGGGTGGAGCCTATCTACTCATGGACATGCACGATGAAAGACCTTTCAGGCCAATAAACGGTCGCTTCTTGAAAAAGTACTACGCTTGACGAGTCACGGCCTAGGTCAATGATAAATGACGACGACTATGTCTGCTCGCTATCTTCCTAAACCTAAACTCTACAAGTAGTAACCGGCTTACTTTACAATAGACCGAAACGTCCTTAAACTAACGACGGACCACTACGTCCTAAAACTAGCTGTTGACCGAGACATCGAGAAACTATGGTGGATTGCAGCATTCCAAAGCTGATACAAAAAAGAAGAAGAAGAAAAAAAAACGATATGTCCATAAGCAAAATGGGTACGTATGAAAACCCGAAAGGGCTCCGTGAGTAAAAACAGCAGGGCTACCGGCGAGTGTTCGTGAAAACCCGAAAGGGCGCAACCTCGTTAGAAAAAAAAAGAATAAAAGAAAAAAAAGAAAAAAAAATGGTATGTCCATAAGCAAAGTGGGTACGGATGAAAACCCGAAAGGGCTCCGTGAGGAGAAACAGCAGGGCTACCGGCAAGTGTTTGTGAAAACCTGAAAGGGCGCAATCTCGTTAAAAGACACTTACAGGGTCCTCTCGACCTTGTAAGGAGAAACCACCCGCGTGAGATCCTTACGACTCATAAGGGAGCAACACACTTAGGGATCCCCACGATTCCTAAAAACAAATTACACTTGCGAGATCCTCACGACTCGTAAGGAGAATTCTCTTATGGGACCCTCACGGCTCATAAAATTTTAAATTCTTAAGCTACAGAGACCTGAACCTGTTCTTAAGCAACCCCCACAACCTCCGATAATGCCCTACAAGCAGCTCAATACTGACCCTTGTATACAATCCATGGACGTGAATAAACATTTCCCTAACCGAGTCACATCCGTGACTAGGGATATGTTCGCACGGTGAGCAACCCTTGTGAGTCCCCTCGACTTATAACGAGAAACTCTCTTGTAAGATCCTTACGACTTACAAGGAGCCATACACTTAGGAATCCTCACGATTCCTAAGGAGAAAACAAACTTACGAGATCCTCACGACTTGTAGGGAGAAATATCTTTGTGAGACCCTTACGGCTCATGAAGTCAAAAGCCTTAATCGACAGAATCCTAACCCTGTTTACTAAGCCACCCTTGTTCGATATCGACAGAGGTAAATGATGATTCGCTCCTGGCAACATCCCAGTTGTAGCGGTGCTGATGCCGAAATCGGTGTCTAATTCCAAGTTTGCGGCAAAAAGCTAGCAAGCCACACATGCATACGAAATAGCCGAAGTGATGGGGCAACTTAAGCAGCAAGTAAAAAATGTATGCATGCAAAATAGCCGAAATGATTGGGCAACTCGCAATAAAAAGCAGCGGGTAAAAATAAAATAAATAGCCGAAATGATTGGACACCGCAAAAAATAGCCGAAATGAAGGGGCAATCACGACCTTCGCGATATAAAAAGCTGAAATGATAGAGCATCGCGGAATGAAATTAAAAAAAATGAAATTTATGCCCTACAGGTAATATCATGTCAATCCCTGTATACAATCCAGGGGCGCAAACAAAGAAGGAATCACACTCCTCCTCCCCAGGTTTCATCAGAAGAAGAAACCAAATCTCGATGGGTCACAGATAGCCTGGAGATCATCTCAACATTCGTCTCAGCAGACACAACATCAAGCAAAGCGGAACAGCGGCAACTCCCAGTTCCATGACTCGGCGGTGTACAGATGACCGAGAGTCAAATCCCAATTCCGTGAAATGCGGATATAATCAACAAAATTCCTGGTCATGTGGAACGCGGATAACGTCACTTCTGACCCCGTGGAAAACATCCAGAGCGGATCCTAGTCTTTGCAGAGCACGGCAGTTAACCCGTGTGAAGCATCCAGAGCGGAGTCTAGTCCTCGCCGAACACGGCAGTGAACCCGTGGGAAGCATCTAGAGCAAAATTCCTGGTCACGTGGAGGCAGATAACGTCACTTCTGACCCCATGGAAAACGTCCAGAGCGGATCCTGGTCCTCGCAGAGCACGGCAGTGAACCCGTGTGAAGCATCCAGAGCGGAGCCTAGTCCTCGCCGAACACGGCAGTGAACCCGTGGGAAGCATCTAGTGCAAAATTCCTGGCTACGTGGAACACGGATTATGTCACTTCTGACCCCGTGGAAAACGTCCAGAGCGTATCCTGGTCCTCGCAGAGCACGGCAGTGAACCCATGTGAAGCATCCAGAGCAGAGCCTAGTCCTCGCCGAACACGGCAGTGAACCCGTGGGAAGCATCTAGTGCAAAATTCCTGGCTACGTGGAACACGGATTATGTCACTTCTGACCCCGTGGAAAACGTCCAGAGCAGATTCTAGTCCTCGCAGAGCACGGCAGTGAACCCGTGTGAAGAATCCAGAGTAGAGCCTAGTCCTCGCCGAACACGGCAGTGAACCCGTAGGAAGCATCTAGAGCAAAATTCCTGGTCACGTGGAACGCGGATAACGCCACTTCTGACCCCGTGGAAAACGTCCAGAGCGGATCCTGGTCCTCGCAGAGCACGGCAGTGAACCCATGTGAAGCATCCAGAGCGAAGCCTAGTCCTCACCGAACACGGCAGTGAACCCGTGGGAAGCATTTAGAGGAAAATTCCTGGTCACGTGGAACGCGGATAACGTTACTTCTGACCCCGTAGAAAATGTCCAGAGCGGATCCTGGTCCTCGCCGAACATGGCAGTGAACCCGTGGGAAGCATCCAAAGCAAACATCGGACTGTGAGGTCCTTAAACTCATGGACTATGATGTCCTTAACCTCGACCGTGATGTCTTAAAACTAACAATCAACCCCAATGATTTTACACTAATTTTACCTTGGTTCAAGGGTACATCTCTTCACTCCTTTGATATTTGTTGTTGTAATTCCTCAACGTCTTCAAAGAGGTGACGGGTCCTAATAACCACACATTTCGCGGACTGTGAGGTCCTTAAACTCACGGACTATGATGTCCTTAACCTCGACCGTGATGTCTTAAAACTAACATTGGACTGTGAGGTCCTTAAACTCATGGACTATGATGTCTTTAATCTCGACCGTGATGTCTTAAAACTAACATTGGACTGTGAGGTCTTTAAACTCATGGACTATGATGTCCTTAACCTCGACCGTGATGTCTTAAAACTAACATTGGATTGTGGGGTCCTTAAACTCACGGACTATGATATCCTTAACCTCGACCCTGATGTCTTAAAACTAACGTTGGACTGTGAGGTCCTTAAACTCATGGACTATGATGTTCTTAACCTCGACCGTGATGTCTTAAAACTAAAAACGGACTGTGGAGTCTTTAAATCCACGGACTATGATGTCCTTAACCTCAACCGTAATGTCTTAAAACTAACAACAGACAAGGGTAACTTCACCCATCACTTACGGGTCCTCACAACTCGTAAGAGAGTAAATTCTCTTGTAAGATCCTTACGACTCTCAAGAGGAAACACACTTAGGAATCCTCACGATTCTTAAGGAGAAAATCGCACCTACGGGACCCTCTCGACCCGTAGGGAGAAAATACTTTATGAGACCCTCACGGCTCATGAATTGAAAGTCTTAGGTGACAGACCTTAACCCTGTTTTCTAAGCCATCGCCACTCTACCAAAAAGCATAAGATTGACAGTTATATACTATCTACGAATCGCATTTGCTAAAATTGCTGGCAAACAACACAGCAAGAAAGAAGAAAGCAGAGAAATGACACAAGACATTATGAAGAATGTATATCTTTTATTTATGAATCCGATTGAGTATAAGATAAATTGTGTTAAAGAATAAAAGAAACAAATACATTTTATTCACAATTACAAATGATACAAGATTTTCATTGAGAAGGAAGCGTTTTTAACAAATTCGCAAGCTGCTCTTGCACTTCCTTCAGCGCCTTCTCCTGATCGGCTGCCGCAGCCAACTCTGCTTCCACCTGGGCCCGCTGCTGCAAGTAGGATGAAAGTTGTTCTTCGACGGCTCGCTGAGCTGCTTCACGACCTTGGGCATCACGCTCAACGGTATCGAGCTTCTGCTTCAATGTTAACCCGTCGGAGATACTTTGCAGAAGGCCCTCGAAGATAACTTTCACCCGGGCAGCGTTCGCGTCGACCTCAGCACGCAGTCGAGCAGACTCGCTTGAGGTTTCTTTGCATTCCCTCCACTTTAACGCCACTTCTTGTTCAAGATGGCGGAAGTAAGAAACTCTCTGCTCGATCCATGCCGCCCGTTGAGTGCTCGTGGCCAAAATCTCGGGGGCAGGACGCATAAGCTCCAGCTGATGCAGGCGGGCATCGATCTCCCTGCAGTGATTAACCCAAGACTCGACGATGCCTTCATTATGGAAATTTACAAGCGTAGTCAGCATCGGATTAACCTCGGCAGCGAAATCTGCGGCAGATGTCGGAGCTTCTGCGTCAAGTTGCTTGACGCATTCGCTCAGCATACTCAAACTCATCGCAGCACCCTTTGAGGAAGGACATCTGGAGAATGGGCCTGCCGGCATCATGATGCGAGACTCGAAAGGGACCGGAGTCGGAGTGACAGCTGCAGAACAAAACACAATCAAATAACGGTTCAAGAAATATAAGAAAGTCATCAATGATGGAGTTTACTATATCAGCCGCAGCAGGTGGCAAAGCCGGGAGGACCGGTGGCGCAACTGATCTCTCATCTCCTCCTTCGATCTGTAGCACTGCTATCAGGGAAAGGAAGAATCAGAAACAAGTTCATTATCGGAAAAGGAAAAAGCATTAATTGAAAACTATACTCACCAGCGCCACTGGATGAAGCAAGCTCCGACGGAAGGAGAAGTGTGGGTGCAGCACCTGGTACAGGTGATCAAAAAGCACTCCTGCAAAGACGCAATAGTACAACATCAGTACGTAAATTATGCAGCCAAGATAAGACTGATGGGTCGCAAATCCATACCTTCCAACATCTGCGACGGTACGAAGGAGGGTAGAGAGGTGGCCACCGTCAGGGCGGTAACTGACGGTGCTCCCTCAGGTAAAGTGGCATCAACACTAGCCGCACCTGCATTAAAAAACAAGATAAGCCCTGTCAGGAAGGATTGCAGAATAAAAAAAAGGGACGGTAACTCAAAATTTACCTGATGAGTCACCAGCCAAAACGGTGGTGTCTCCCTCCTCCATTGGCATGGTTTCGCCTCTCGTCGCCTCTTCGCCCGACTCTACAGAGGCCGTCGTCATGCTCTCGAGGCCGGGAGACGGCAAAGGACCATAAGCAGGGAGTGCGATGATCGGAGCGGTGCCCGACTCTTGAGAAAGAGCGGCCATCTCGTCCTCAGCGATCATACCCGTCTCACCCGCTACCCCCTCGGGCTCGGCGGTCGTAGCCGTCTCGTCCACCGCTGCCATAGGTTCGTCGGTCGCAGCTGCTCCATCCGCTGCTGCCTGGGGCTCGGTTGTAGCAACCGTCTCATCTGCCGCCACCTCGCGCTCGGCAGTGGTGGCCGTCTCGAGCATAGTAGTCGTGACCGTCTCGTCAGCCACTAGCTCGGGCCCGGCAACTACGGCTGCACCGCCTACCGTCGCCTCGGGATCAGCTGCCACCTTCTCCACCGTCCCCTCAGGCTCGACGGTTGCCGCCGCTCCTTCAGTAGGACTCGGCCCTGCAGGACAAGATATATAAGAACCGATAGTTTTACAACTTTTACAACAAAACCTCGAAAAGCACATTACCTGAGACAGATTTACCGTTGGCGTCCCGAGCTGCACGCGTCGCCCGCCTATGAGTAGTGGAAAAGGCGACCGAGAGCTCCTCTGAAGGAGTAGCAGCGGGAGTAACGGCGCTTGAGCCTGCCCCCACGGCCAAAGCAGCGCTACGCTCCTTCGTTGCGCGCCTCAAGCGCTTCCTCTCCTCCCGGGCCGTCACGACGGACCTTTTGGAAGCCTCCTTCAGTAAGGCGTCGTCGTCCGCATTCAGAGTTGCCTCCAGAGCCTTCAAGGCATCCATCATCGGCTTCTTAAGTTGGGTCTCTTGCGGCAATCCCGAAGAGGCCGGAACTTCGGTAGCCGGCCCGGAGAGAATTCCTGCATCGGTTTGCAAGATAGGTCTTGTGGTCCCTGCGATAAGACAAAGAGGGGGTCAGATTACTCATAAGAAATGGAAGGAGAGACATAGTAAACCGAAATGTACCAAGGCCTAAGGATGCTCTGAGTCGTTCCTCCTCCTGGAAAGTTTTGAGGGAAGGAGCGATAGCTTCTTCGGTAGAAATGCCTGTTAAAAGAAGGAAAAGCGTTAGTCAAAAAACAATGATAGAGATACAATGCAATGACGAAAAATACAACTAAGTAATTACCCGATTGTGCAAGTTTAGCCAACTACGCATCGCGCCTTGCCAATCGCTTAGAAGTTGCGATGGCAGCCGCCATATCAGTGTCGTCTGGCGGCATAAATAAGCCCTCATTGGTCCCGTACTCACCCAAGCCCTCGCTATAAGTAGCATGAGGTTCCTGACCAAATGCAACGTCGACAGAGAGGATCGACTTCTTCTTCCTCTTCTACGCGCGAACCCCGGACGCACCCAAAATCAACTTACGTTTCGTGGGCACCTTAGGACGGCGAGTCCCGATGTCCGAGCCCACACCGGATTCAGGTGAAACCACATTCACCGTCTCCACCAGAGCACGGGGTGCTGGGGGCATGTCCACGGTATCACGGGGCAATCCGCACGGGGGGCTTAGCACACGCGGAGGCTCATCTCCAGCATCTCCTCTCAGCGGAGGAACGACAGGGATCCTTGGCCTCAGGGGAACTTTGCGGTCGCTGCCGGGGGGCGCACCCTTGCGGTCAATCAGCAGTCACTTCTCTTCCCGAATAACGGCGCCTATCGCATGCTGATACCAGGCCCCGTACATGTTGAGGATCCTTGGAATGCAAGTCGGCTTGCTAATGAAGAAGTGGGAGCCCGTATTTAGCCGCATAAAATGATGTGGTGCACTCTGTATCCCCTCTCTGGTGGTCACAGGCTCTTCCAAAAACGCCTCCAGTGGGACCCCCTGGTTGTAACTTAATTTTTGGGCAAAACGATGGGGGTTGTACCTCATAAAAAGCGCTGCATCGTTCTACCTGAACACGAGGAAGCCCGGCCTAATGGAGTATAGATGTAGAATCTCCTGGGCTTTCAATACGGAGGCCCCGTCCTTGAAATTATCGCGCAACGCCAACACCGCCTTGGAGGTCTCCGGGCCGATTGTCAGGACCTTGTCCGTGAAAGAAATACCCGCTCCGACCGTGCGCGGATGAAGAAACAACCCCCGAGCCTCCCGCGGAGGCGGATTCACGATAGAAGCGCCGATCAGCCGCATAACTCTCGGGAATCTATACTTATCATAAAATGAGGGTCTTTTATGAATACCAAATACCCTGAGCACGTGCATTTCCATCCACGAAGTGAAGTAGTGCATCGGGAAATTAGCGGGTTGCACCCCCGGTTCAGTTGCGTCCGCCGCCACACTAAGACCATGGTACAGGTGGGCTAACCCGGCAATTCCAATGGACAATTGTATACTAGCCACCATCCGATGTGCTGGGTAGAAGACGGACGGCCTCATGTAGCGAGGGTGCATGGGGAGCGCGAACCAGCATAGCCATAGCCCCAGAAACCCACGAAAGAAGGTCTCTTCGTCGATGCCCGAGGCGGCGATTTTCGATAAGGGGATGATGGCGGCATCGGGGAGATAAAAACCCTTTTGGTCGTCCTCCAGTGCTGGTCGACGATCTAAGCCAAAGCTGAAGGGGTCGTCGAGCTTGGTGAATTCTTCGCCCCGTTGTGATAGAATCTCCGGTCGAAGAAAGCGAGCGATGAAATCTGCAAAACTAACTCCCCGGTCTCCCGATTCCAAGTAAAGACTTTCATACATATTCAGCACCTTTACCAGATTCGAAAACTGGTGCTGAATAGCATTCTCCGGCGTTAGGCCCATTACCAGCGGCTTGGTGGCGAAGACATATTCATCAAGAGAAAGTAGCTCTTCATAATGCTCCCCCTCAATGGCAAACCGGAAACCTCAGCAAATTTTTCTAGGGGGATGGAGACTTCCCTGTCCGTCAGAAGAAAGGTATGGGTGGGGATGTTCCATTGCTCCACGAGCGCCTTAGTCCACCATGTCGGAGGAGCAGAGTACTCGAACAGCGAGGAGTAAACTGCGGGGTATAGACCGATCTTCAGCAGGTGCGTCTTCTTCGCTGACAAAATATACCTGGCCCACTGCAAATACCCTGCCGAGTGTCGAGGGGTCAACCCGATGTTGTAGGGTTGTCCCCAAGGGTGCGATTCGCCTTGGTATATGCGCCGTCCCAAAATATCCACGGCTGCCGGCAGCTGCATGGGTATGGCAGCGATCGAGGGTTGAAGAAGACCCTCCGAAGTCCAGTTAACAACCTCCACGGCATAGTTCACCGGGGGTACATCTGCATATGGGATCGATGAGATCGGCTCTGACGGTGTCGCACAAGAGAAGCTTCAGCGACCTTTGATAATCTTGCTGTACCACCTACCCCACAGGTGAAGGTTCTTATACTCCGGGTCGAAATCCTTAATAAGAGCAAGAACCTCCCGGTCCACCGGCGCCTCAGGGAATCCTCCCTCTGAGCGGAAGAACGGGAATGAAAGGTCAGCAGATATGTTGCCTGCAAGAAAAAGCGAAATTCAGTTATCAGCATCATAAGTTAATTTTAAAAATTCCAATGCTTGGTACTTTAAAATTTATACCACACTGCAATGCAGTGGAAAGGGGACCAAAGGAGAACCTACAAAATCCAGATGACAATGCATCAGTTAATAAAACAGCCTCATCATTGGATGAGACTGTTAATTAATGAGGAAATTCTCAAAGAATATTCTCATTAAATGAGAAATACCTTGAGACAAGGAGAAAATCTCCCCTTTCAGAGCAAAACTCAGTCACAGAGTGACACTTGTCAAACTATGGTCACAAGGGAATAAGATTCCTTAAAGAGCCTAGCTCTGTAATAATGATGGAAAAATCCATCAAAGGAAAAATTAATTCCTAAAAATTAAAGTTCTGGGATCTTAAAGATCCATGAAAAACTCTTAAGAGTTCATCATCAGAAGATCAAAAGATCTATAGTCTGTCAATGAGCAAAGCACTGTCCATGGGTTAAGAAACCCTGAAACAAATTCTTGACAGCAAAGCTCTGTTTATGAAACCCCCTGTCACGCCCCGCTTCCCAAAATACGGAAAACGAGGGATGACTAGGCCAGCCATGCTCCTACGGTCAAGGAATCATCCCGCCGTAGTCACACTTCGGCTTCTAGCATTATATGGTAATCAGTAAATAAAGCACAGTATTAAAGGAATCACATCACTAATTTATTACATTAAAATTCCATTGTTCACAAATTACAGATAATAAGAACAATAACTAACCAAGTTCAATCTCACGATCACTTTTATGGAAAGCAGTAACTGAAGAAGGTACACCAACTATATCTCCGTGAACTCAAAGGGTAGATCCGTCTCCTGTGCTGGTCCTCCCGCGGAATCTGAGCATGCATACTCAGGTCGTCAGAGCGACACAATAACAATATTATTATAATAAGATGAACCAGGTATATGAGGTAATACTGGTGTAAGAACAATGCAAGCAATCACTATGTCACTATATGATGCAGAATATGTTATGTGTCCCTATGGGTCTCTAGGTCATGTTTGAAATCACATAGTAGAAGGAGGATCATGTTTAACAGGAGTCTCGTACATACCCGAGACAACGGCCCACATGCCCGGGACATAACCCTGTCAGCCGGATCGCTAGATCCTATCCTACACGTATCAGTATCACGGTTCGAATGATCATCCTCTAAACACGGTCCCGCTAAATACGATACTCTTTCCACTTTGATCTCCCCATTTTCCCCAGGTTTACACTATTTATGATCTTGATCTAGTCGTGTACAAGTATACCAATGGCACGGTTTCATCACTGTTCACTGTATCAATCACTGTCACAAATATTCACTTTCCATTGGTGTACTCGTCACTCCTAAACCAACATCTATCACGCACGATAATGCAATGTCCACACGCACTAACACTGAGTATATGGCAAGGGTATGATATATGTATTGTATGCTACCAATAAGCTCTGTATGTTATGAGTCAACATGCACATCATTAACTAAAATAATTTGCATAAATTAATATGTTAAGAATTCAGTAAAATGATACAAGTAAGATAAATGGAACACTCAGTCAGCAATTCATCAAAATTTGTTCTAGTTCAATCGGGATTCCGGTTCTCAAGAAATAGCTATTTCATTTTAAGTGCTCGCGGCTGGAAATTCAGTTTCAGAACTGAACGTCCGTTTCGCGACACGAATTGTACCCAGTTGAGCTCAGAATTTAGCGATGTCATAGTTAAATGAAATCTAGGGTTTTAAATGGAGGATTCAACGCAATAGACGGATCACCAATCGCATCTGTATGTTGAAATTTATACACAGTTTAACCTCAGTATGACATTTCAGAATCTGTTCTGGACAGTTATACGTTCTGCCCTTTTAAATACAGTTTAAAATAGCAAACGGCGATGAATCGGAATGGAACCACCAGTTTTATTTAGCTAACAGAATTATCTTTAATCTACTATAGAGTTCCGTAACATACGACTTCAGAAAACACGGTGACGCAGGTCTTTGGACAGAACGCAATAATCAGAAACGCTCTGGACTGCAGTCCAGAGTCGCATTCCGATCCAATTATCATCACGGTTACAGAACAGAAATCATTAGAATTTTACATAGGGTTAAAGTTCGTCGAGTCGGCTTTGATTTAAGCCCTCGAACGCAGCATTCCAGTTTGAATATAATTTATGATGATTTTATTCGTTTTCGGGTACGAGAAAATTCTAGTTTTAACGGCATATTTGGGGGTATCAATTCTTATCACTAACAATCGTATTTTCCAGCGAGATTCATACACGATATTTATCATCTAATGGGCCAACAGAAAATATTAGTTTCCGTCAAAATACACAATTATTACCATTAGGATCTAGCATCGAACACTTAGGTCATGATATGTATCGGTAATCGGTAAGTTTAATAACTATATGATTTAGGTTTGTAATACAACTATATTAGCATGAAGCAAGTAAATACTTTCCAGGAACGTCTCGGGGACGTACGGCAGCAGTGGCGTCACGGACGCGTGACGTACGCCGTGTAACGGATTCTCGCGAGCTCGCTTCGAAACACGGGTTTTACGTCGGAGTTTCCCGGAGTCGTCTTGTGCGCGCTGGAAGTGTAGAGTAGGCTCTGTGGATCTCTTGAGTAGTGCTGAGATTGATGATGGTCGGCGGCGGCGCTCCGGCGAAGTGCAACAGTGCCGTTCACAGTAAGGGGAAAATGTTTGCAGATGGGTTTTGGAAAGAGAGGGGGAGCAGTGGGGTCGGGTTTGGAGTGATGAGGATGGTGCTAAGGATGTAGAGGGTCGCAAGGGTTGTTCAGGTCAGAGGGGCTCGCCGGCGTTGAGTGCCAGGGGTGGCCGTGGTTAGGTGCAAAAATGGGTTTGGGTGTGCAGGGGATATTTGGCAGGGGCTCGGGTTGATGAAGGGTGAAGTCGTGGAGGGAGAAGGTTGGTGGAGGAGGAGTGGTCGAGGATTGCCGAGGGGTTGTCGTCGTCGTCGGAGGTGGAGGTTGCAGTGGGCTGTTCGAGGTTGGGGGCTCGGTGGGTGTAGCGAGAGAGATGAGGAGTGAGTTGGAGAGGCAGAGTGATGAAAGGAGTTGGAGACGAGGTTGAAATCGTGGGGGTAATGGCAGGAGCGGGGGCGTGGGCGCGAGGCGCGGCGGGGAAATGGGATCGCGCGCGAGAATTACGGGAGGTTACCGCAGTGAAAAATTTGAAGAAGATGAACAGAAGTGGACCGGGTCAGGTAAGAGGGGAATTGGTCACGGGCTGTAGGGAGAGTGGGCCGGCATGAAAAATAAAAAAAATCCTTTTTAAAAGGGTGGGCTGAGAAAGGATTGGGCCAGGCGATGTAAATAAAGAATTCCTTATATAAAAAATAGAGTGGGCCGGGGGAATTTTACTTGTTAATAAAAAGATTTTGGGCTGAGGGTTTAATGAAAAAATAAGGGTTAATTTAAATTAGTTTTATTTGCTTTAGTTTTTGGTTTTAAATTCTGGGTTTTGACTTTTAGGGTTAGGACTATGATTTCAAAAGAGTTGGAAAAAAATAAATGTTAAGCTTAAACAACCGATTCAAATACGAAGGGAAGAGAAACCACTGGAATCCAGGAAGTGGGGAAACTTTTATTAAAATGGAAACGGGGATTTACATCATACCCCCCTTAACAAAAATTTCGTCCTCGAAATTTAACAAAGATACAAGAAATAATGTACTAAACAAAGAGATGTGGATAACGATCACGGATATCTTCCTCCCGCTCCCAGGTGGATTCTCCTGGGGAACGACCGCCCCAAGCCATTCGGACTAACGGAATGACCTTATTCTTCAGCACTTTCTCTCTGCGGTCGAGAATGGTAGTGGGTTGCTCCTCGTATGACAGATCGGTACCCAACACTAGCTCTGAATGGTCCAGGACATGGCTCTCATCTCGAACGTAACGCCGCAACTGTGACACGTGGAAGGTATTGTGCACACCAGCTAGCGATGGAGGCAAGGCAAGTCGATAGGCCACCTCTCCTACTCGCTCTAGCACCTCAAAAGGTCCGATAAACCGGGGACTAAGATTTCCTCGACCTCCGAACCTGATAACTCCATGAGTAGGGGAAATCTTCAAGAACACTTGATCTCCGACTTCGAACTCAAGTGCCCTTCTGCTGGTATCTGCCCAACTCTTCTGTCGATCCGGAGCCGTCTTAATACGCTGTCTGATCATTTGGACTTTGTCGACTGTCTGAACAATGAGTTCGGGGCCCAGTAGTCTTCGTTCTCCCACATCATCCCAACATACTGGGGATCGACACTTCCACCCGTATAGTGCTTCAAAAGGAGCCATCTGAATACTAGCCTGATAACTATTGTTGTAAGAGAATTCGACTAGGTGCAGATGGTCCTCCCAGGAACCTTGAAAGTCCAACATACAGGCTCTCAACATATCCTCGAGCGTCTGAATCGTACGTTCGGACTGTCCATCCGTCTGCGGGTGATAAGCTGTGCTGAATTTAAGGCGGGTTCCCAAACTCTCCTGTTAGCTCTTCCAAAAGTGCGACAAGAATCTCGTGTCCCGGTCTGACACAATGCTGACTGGAACACCGTGAAGTCGCACAATCTCCTGCATATATCTTTCTGCCAGTGATTCTGTCGACTGTCCCACTCGGAAAGGTAGGAAGTGTGCAGCTTTTGTGAGGCGATCGACGATAACCCAAATAGCGTTATTGCCCCTAGGGCTCCGTGGTAAGGCCGTCACAAAATCCATAGTAATGTGCTCCCACTTCCATTCAGGTATCGGCAATGGTTGTAACAATCCTGCTGTCCTCTGATGTTCCGCCTTCACCTGCTGACATACCAAGCACCTGGATACGAACCTCGCAATTTCCCGCTTCATTCCGTTCCACCAAAAGTGCTGCTTTAGGTCCTGATACATTTTTGTACCTCCTGGATGCACAGAATAAGATGAACTGTGTGCTTCAGCCAAAACTTCTTCTAGAACATCTCCTTTAGGTACGCAGAGTCTGCTACCGAATCTCAAAGAGCCATCTTCATGTATAATCAAATCCGTTCTCGGTCCAGCTTCCACTTGCTCTCTGAACTTTTGTAATCGGGGATCATCCGCTTGTGCAATCTTGATGCGATCCACCAGGGAAGATTGCACCTGTAGTTGCCAAAATTGACTGAGTGCGTTCGGCGTAACGACCTCAAGTGCAAGTCTCTGGAAATCCTCAATAATGCTCCTCTGATTGGTCAACATCATGACCGCTGGTTTGCGACTGAGCGCATCTAGTACGACATTGACCTTCCCCGGGTGATACTGAAGGTCCAAATCATAATCTGCCATTAGCTCTAGCCATCGGCGCTGCCTCATGTTTAGTTCCTTCTGAGTGAAAACATATTTCAAACTTTTATGATCCGTGTATACCTCCACTTTCTCACCCAATAGATAGTGCCTCCAAATCTTCAACGCAAAGACTACCGCGGCTAACTCCAAGTCATGTGTGGGGTAGTTCTTCTCGTGGTTTCTCAGTTGTCGATAGGCGTAAGCAACCACTCGGCCGTGCTGCATTAGAACACAGCCTAAACCCTTCCCTGAAGCATCACTGTGTATCACCAAACCACCGGAATCATCTGGTACAGTAAGAATAGGCGCCGTGGTTAACTTCTGCTTCAGTGTGTCGAATGCCTGAGTGCACTCCTCTGTCTATGTAAACGGCACGTCCTTCCGTGTCAGCCTCGTCAATGGTTCCGTGATCCTTGAGAAATCTTGGACGAATCTCCGATAATAACCTGCCAATCCCAGAAAGCTCCTGATCTTGGCTACTGACTTCGGCGTTGGCCAATCTCTGACAGATTCTATCTTCGCCGAGTCCACCGAGATGCCTTCGCCCGAAACAATATGTCCTAAAAACTGAACTTTGTCAAGCCAGAATTCACACTTGCTTAGCTTCGCATACAGCTTCTCTTCCCGAAGAACTTGCAGTACCGTGCGCAAATGCTCAGCATGCTCTTCCCGGGTCTTCGAGTAAACAAGTATGTCGTCGATAAACACAACGACGAACGTGTCCAAGTACTTTGTGAACACCCTGTTCATTAAATCCATGAATATTGCTGGAGCATTGGTAACACCGAACGGCATCACAAGAAACTCGTAGTGTCCGTATCGGGTCCTGAAAGCCGTCTTGCATACATCCTCGGCTGCTACTCTAATTTGATGATATCCAGAACGGAGGTCCAACTTCGAGAATACCTTGGCTCCACTTAGCTGATCGAATAGGTCGTCAATGCGCGGTATTGGATACTTGTTCTTTATTGTGACCTTGTTCAGCTCCCGATAATCTATACACATTCGCAGCGATCCATCCTTCTTCTTTACTAGCAGGATTGGTGCACCCCACGGTGAAGCGCTTGGCCGAATAAATCCCTTCTCCAATAGTTCTTCAACCTGCTTCTTCAATTCTGCCAACTCAACTGGTGCCATTCGGTATGGGGCTCTAGATACTGGGGCTGTACCTGGAATCAAATCGATTGAGAACTCCAAGATTCGAGGAGGTGGTAGACTTGGTAGATCTTCGGGAAATACATCCAGAAAGTCCCGAACAATTTCTGGAACTGGGCTCTTATCAATCTCCATAGCTGTCAGTTCCTTGGGCTTGGCTCTATACTTAGCTGGCTCCAAAGATTCACTTCCGCCCTCGAAAATAAACTCCGGGTGATTGGGGATGCAGAAAATCACCTTCCTTGCACGACAATCGATAACCGCATGAAAAGTGCTCATCCAATCCATCCCAAGAATTGCGTCGTAACTGCCTATCCCAATTAGGAGGAAATTCGCATAGAATTCCCTGCCACACACTACAACCGGGCATAATCTACATTCTCGACTAGATATAAAAATGCCATTACCCGTATGAATTTCCCATCCCTTGGTTAGTGGTTCATGTGATATTGAGTGTGTATTAGTGAAATGCTCAGACAAGAAACAATGCGATGCTCCCGAATCAAATAGTACTCTAGCTGGCAAGGAATGTACGAGTAGAGTACCTGTAACCACGTCTCCTGACGCCTCTGCCTGCTCGGCGGTCAAGGTGAAAGCCCGTCCCTGACCGCGACCTGTAAAGGGTTGCCTCTGCTCCTGCGGCTTCTGCTGTGGCGGTCCAGAACCTCCCTGTATCTCTGCTCGCTCAGGGCAACTGTTAATCCTGTGCTGATTGGAACCGCAAATCAAACACTGTCCCTTGGCACGGCGACAGTCCTTCTGGGTATGCCCTCCTCTACCGCAATACCCGCAAGTTACACCCTGTCTCTGGGGGCGGTGCTGTGGTACGAACGGGCGCTTCATTTGTGTCGTTCCTGCTCTGTGAACCGGTATGGCTCCTCGAGAAGGCGTGTGGGTACGTGCTGGAACGACTGGGGGTCTTCTGAACTTGTTAATCAATTGCTCCTGAACTCTCGCCGCGTTGAGTACCTGTGCGAAAGTCTGCAAATCCAACGATGCAATCAACTGCTGCAACTCGAAATCTAACCCCTGAAGGAAGCGTCTGGCCCTGGTGGCCTCTGACTTGACCATGTATGGAGCAAAGCGGCTCAAACGGTTGAACTCTGCCGCATGTACGTCTACTGGGCGTCCATTCTGCTTCAAAAGAATAAACCTTTCCTCCATTTCTGCATTGGCTGTGGGAGGAAAATAATGATCTAAGAAGCACTCCTTAAACTTGCTCCATTCAATCGGCTCTTCAAGTCTGTTTTCTTCCACCGACCACCATGTACGGGCTTCGTCTTCTAATTGAATCTTTATCACCTCTACTCTGTCTTCCTCTGGAACCCTGGCGGCTGTCAATAAATTCTCCATGTTCACCAGCCATTGCTCAGCCTCAAGGGGTTCAGCTAGTCTTGTGAATGCAGCTGGGTGTAACCGTCGGAAGTCTGATACGGTACCAGCCCTAGCCTGATAAGCTGGTGGAGTAGAGCCCTCGGGGGCGGTAATAAGTGCGGAGGGTCCTCCTGCGGCGGTAATCGCCCTGAGTCCTTCAGTGAGTAAATCTGTCTTTCTCTCCTGAGCTTCCACGAGAGTGGTCAGTGCACTAAGTATTCTTTCCGTGCGGTCCTGAGAGCTGGAGTCCGAGGAGGGGTCGTTCGGAGACGTCATATCACTGGAAGATTCAAAAAGATAGGATCAGATTCAAGGATGAAAATTAAGAGTAGCGAAACAAGAATAACGTAATACAGTATATGTTCCCCTCCGAAGGACGGCGCGCAGGACTGCGGTGTCTTGGCAATGAGATTCGGGGCAGATGCTAATTGGTGCTATCCGTTCACCTCTCCGAAGATGCCAAGTTGATTTATGGCACCATGTATCGAAGGTTTAAACGGATGCGTCCGATGTAGCAGACTTCGTCAGATTCCCCCTCGCTTGAGGGGTTTTTGATTGTGGGGACGCTCTTCCCTGCAGGCGCAAGCCCCTGCAGTTAATTACGCTACCGCATTGCGGTAACAACTTTCTCCTTCTCCGGCTGGTCACTTCGTGTCGTGGGTGTTTGTTTTGTGTTTTGTTTCCCGTGGATTGTTTACGGAGACTGAGTTATGTCGTCGCCCGTAGGACGTGGATTAGTCCAAATCCGTATTATCTTAGATTTGGGTTTGGGGGTTTGGTTTGAGGATACGTCAGCCATACTTGAGGCTAAGATCAACTCAAACGTTTGTTAAGGATGCGTTAGTCTAACTTTGTGACTAAGATCAACTTAACGGGATCGTTTAGATCCGATAAAGGAGTGTTTGAACTCCATTGTTCCAGTTTAGGGACCTAGAGGTCCAACGTATGTATGGCCGTCAGGACCCGTCACCTCTCTGACGACGTTGAAGAATTACAACGACGGATGTCAGAGGAGTTCAGAGATGTACCCTTGAGCCAGAGTTAATTGGGGGAATTTATAGTCCACTCTGTTTGAAGGTTTAAGGATACGTTAGCCATCTTTGAGGCTAAGATCAACTTAAACGGGACCGTTTAGATCCGACAAAAGAGCATGCGGGGCTCTATTGTTTTAGTTTAAGGACATTGCGGTCCATGGGTAGTTTAAGGACATTGCGGTCCACTGTTAGTTTTAAGACATCTCGGTCAAGGTTAAGGACGTCGTAGTCCATGGGTTTAAGGACCCCACAGTCCGTTGTTAGTTTTAAGACATCCCGGTCAAGGTTAAGGACGTCGTAGTCCATGGGTTTAAGGACCCCACAGTCCGTTATGTGCTCTGGATGCTTCACATGGGTTCACTGCCGTGTTCTGCGAGGACCAGGCTCCGCTCTGGACGTTTTCCACGGGGTCAAAGAGTGACATTATCCGCGTTCCACGTAACCAGGAATTTGCATTGAACACGGGTTTAAGGACCCCGCAGTCCGTATCAATGTGTGGTCGTCGGGACCCGTCACCTCTTTGAAGACATTGAGGGATTACAATGCCAAGTATCAAAGGAGTGAAGAGATGTACCCTAGAACCGGAGTGAATTAAATAGTCCTTGGCCCAATTTGGGATCAAGACGAATTAATTATGTTATGAGTCCATTGGCCCAGTTAATCACAAATTGAGGACTTATGGCCATCTTGGGCTAAGTCCAATCAGGAGAGGCTTTGCCTCCATCCATTTAAGCCAATTGGGCCAAAGCCTAGAGTTAAACACTACAGAGCAGTCAGTGTTGAACACTGGGAATGAGGTTGACAGGTTAGTGTTTAACACTAAGAGATAATTGGTGTTAAACACCAGCAACAAGGCTTTTCAAATTAGTGTTAAACACTAAAACAGATCAGTGTTGAACACTGCAAATGAAGATCTCAGATTAGTGTTAAACACTAAGGTAATCAGTGTTGAACACTGCAGATAAAGCTTTTTAATTAGTGTTGAACACTAAGGCCCAACAATATTTTAACACCGGGTTCGAGAGTTTCAATTTAGTGTTAAACACTAAGGCAAGAGGGGTCACGTGGCAGCACGTGAGAGCGCCATCCCTTCATTTATTCTGAGATTATCGTGTCTTTCAGAGCGTCACGTGCCATCACGTGATGGGCATTCAAATGCCTATGTATTAAAGCTTTTGCCAAGGGTCACGTGGATCACGTGGGGTGCTGCCTCAAAGGGGCTTTCTGTAGACCTTTTGGGGGGGTCACGTGATGACACGTGACCCTGCCTCTATGTATTTTGTTTAGAGGCTTTGTTAATCTTTTTTTCAGGAATTAAATTCCTCGAGCTGTAAATTTCAGAGGAATTAAATTCCTACTTCCTTTCGAAGACTTATATTCTGGGATAGAGTTTAACTCTGAATTTTATGTAGGAATTAAATTCCTCATATATGTGAAGAACCAAATAGGGTTAAACCCTAACAAAGCTTTTTTAAGGAGTTTAAACTTCCATCCTCTGTTAAATTATGATTAAGGGAATTAAATTCCCGCTGCTGCAACAGAACTAGGTTCTTAATTAGGGTTAAACCCTGTTTCTTTTGTTCTGAAGGAATTAAATTCCCATGATACAGGGTCAAGCCCTAATTTTATTTTAAAGGAATTAAATTCCTATAGTTCTGTGAGAATTAAATTCTCATGCTTGCATTCCCTCTCTATGTTTTGGATCTGCATGGCAGGATCTCGACCCATTGAGAATTAAATTCTCAACCTTAAGGGGAGATGTGCACTTTGCAGATCCTCTATCAAAGAGAGAAGAAATATATTCTTCTGTTTTTATGTATCAGAGTTAAACTCTGTTGAGAATTAAATTCTCTTTTTCTTTCAAGGAGCTTTTCCCTTTCTTACCTAGGGTTTTTGCAGAAGATCCAAGTTCTCCAAGTATCGAAGCTCTCTTTCTTTTCTCTTTTTTTTTTCTCTGCGTATGTATATATGTATGTCTCTTGGCTCCTATTTATAGGAGAAGCAGCCGAATCAATCAATTTTTGACGAATCTTCGTGAAAGATTTGATTTGCATCCATCATTCATTTTGGACCTTTGGATTATTAGGTGAATTTTATTCACCATTGGATTTTAAATCCAGAGATTCTCTTTTGTTATTTTTGTTAGATTTAAAGGGGAAATCTTTCCAAACCCGAGATTTTCCCATAGATAGATCACCTCTGAATCTTTAATTCGATTGGTTCCAGATAGTTGCTTTCCTTTGGAAAGATTTGAATTTCTCTCAGAATTTAATTCTGTTAACACAGTGGGCTTTGAAAGCCGGTCACGTGTGACCACGTGACTCATGGTCACGTGTGGGCACGTGACCCCCTTTGGAATGAGCCTTTTCCTTTCTTTTGCGCTCTGTCTTCTTATTGCTACTTAAACGTCACGTGCTGCCACGTGACCCCTGGTCACGTGTGAGCACGTAACCCTTGTTTGAACTCTCTCTTTCCTTGGTTCAACTGGAGAACGAGTCTGCTGTCTTGAACGTCACGTGGCAACACGTGACCCTGGTCACGTGGAAGCACGTGACCTCTTCTGAAGCCTTTTCCTTGACTTGATCAGGGAACTGGTGTGCCTTTTGACTCTTGCATTTAAATGTCACGTGTCGCCACGTGACCAGGGTCACGTAGGAGCACGTGACTCTTTCTGAAGCCCCCTTTTCTTCAACGTAGTCAGGAAACTGAACTTGCCTTGATGATGTTTTTAGGTGTCACGTGCCAACACGTGACCGCTAGTCACGTGTAAGCACGTGACCCTCTTCTGAAGCTTTTTCCATAAGCTTTCCTGATTTTAAATCAGGAAACAAATGCCCCCATAGCGTTGTTCTCACGTGTCTGCATGTGAGTGCAACGCTGTCACCTCTTGTGACCGTTGGATTCCTCTAGGGATCTGGAGAGACGAAACGTTTTCATTGTCTTCTATAAATACCTATGTCTCTTCATAGGAGCCTTCACTTTGTTCATCTTCTTCTTCTGAGAACTTCTTCTTTGAGAATTTAATTCTCGCTTTCAGAGCTTAGTTCTCTGTCTTGAAACAATCTTCAGAGTTTAACTCTGTTCGAAAGGAATCCTTTTTCCTCAGGTAATGTTCTTGGACAACGATGGACCTTCACATTTCTCTGGATTTTAAATCCAAAACAAGGGTTTTTACCCTTTTTTCTTCATATTTTCCATAAGAACATGAAACTGTTTAATCTTTCAACTGTAGATCTCTTAGGGTTTAGATGATCTTTGGGGAGATGATGATGGCGGTTCAAATCCATGGAATTTAATTCCATCCAAAATGCTTCTGGGAATTTAATTCCCTTTTCTCAATAAGGAATTTAATTCCAACGAAGAACTCGATTTCTTCACACAGAGGCTTCCTGGGGTCTCTTGGCCCGAGGTTGTTCTTCTGCAATTAATGCAATGGGGGCTTTGTAATGATGTCTTTTTGTGTGAATTTAATTCCTTTGATTTTATTGGATCCACTGTAGAGCCCGAGACAGATCCCGTTGGGGGAATGTGCATGGCCATCATTTTTTATTAAATGAGGATATTCCCTTTTGTTTTATTGTAACTGTTTGGCCTCATTATTAATGAGCCGTCATCCGGATTCTGTGGGGCCCATGTGTTTTGTAGCCAATGGTCCCAGGAAACTTTGCTGTTGCTTTCTCCCACTAGTCTTCATGTTCATGCATGAATATATATCGCTGACTTTCCTTTTAACGGTCTTCTTTTATTGGATTTCACGTGCGATGGCTTCTGCTCCACGGAGGAAAGGAGGGTGCTTCTTGGCCATGATGCCCCTCCTCTGGTTCCTGGGGCTAAGCTACGGCCGAGGGCTCCGGGTTAAGATCTGCTTGCTAAGACTTTTGCATTTTCCGAGCCGCGAGGGTCTCATAAAGAGTTGTTCTCCCTACAGGTCGAGAGGATCCCATAGGTGTGAGTTCTTCTTAAGGATCGTGAGGATCCTTAAGCGGGTTTTCCCTTGAGAGTCGTAAGGATCTCACAAGAGAGTTTTTCTTCCTTACAGGTTGTGAGGGCCTGCAAGTGTTGGATGCGGTCACCCTTGTCCGTGTTTTACGGAGTCGGGAGTTTCTCAAGGTATCGTAGTTTAAAGACGTCGCGGTCAAGGTTAAGGACCTCATAGTCCGTGGATTTAGGGACTCCACAGTCCGATGTTAGTTTTAAGACATCACGGTCAAGGTTAAGGACCTCATAGTCCATGGATTTAGGGACTCCACAGTCCGGTGTTTGGTTGCAGGGACCCGTCACCTCTTTGAAGACGTTGAGGAATTACAACGCCGGGCATCAAAGGAGTGAAGAGATGTACCCTTAAACCAAGGCAAAGTCTGTAGGGAATCGGGGTGGTTGATCGTTAGTTTTAAGACATCACGGTCGAGGTTAAGGACGTCATAGTCCGTGGATTTTAAGGACTCCACAGTCCGGTATTTGCTCTGGATGCTTCACACGGGTTCACTGCCGTGCTTGGCGAGGACCAGGCTCCGCTCTGGACGTTTTCCACGGGGTCAAAGAGTGACATTATCCGCGTTCCACGTAACCAGGAATTTTTGCACTAGATGCTTCACACGGGTTCACTGCCGCGTTAGGCGAGGACTAGGCTCCGCTCTGGATGCTTCGCACGGGTTCACTGCCATGCTCTGCGAGGACCAGGATCCGCTCTGGACGTTTTCCACGGGGTCAAAGAGTGACATTATCCGCGTTCCACGTAACCAGGAATTTTGCACTAGATGCTTCACACGGGTTCACTGCCGCGTTAAGCGAGGACTAGGCTCCGCTCTGGATGCTTTGCACGGGTTCACTGCCATGCTCTGCGAGGACCAGGATCCGCTCTGGACGTTTTCCACGGGGTCAAAGAGTGACATTATCCGCGTTCCACGTAACCAGGAATTTTGCACTAGATGCTTCACACGGGTTCACTGCCGCGTTAGGCGAGGACTAGGCTCCGCTCTGGATGCTTTGCACGGGTTCACTGCCATGCTCTGCGAGGACCAGGATCCGCTCTGGACGTTTTCCACGGGGTCAAAGAGTGACATTATCCGCGTTCCACGTAACCAGGAATTTTGCACTAGATGCTTCACACGGGTTCACTGCCGCGTTAGGCGAGGACTAGGCTCCGCTCTGGATGCTTCGCACGGGTTCACTGCCATGCTCTGCGAGGACCAGGATCCGCTCTGGACGTTTTCTACGGGGTCAAAGAGTGACATTATCCGCGTTCCACGTGACCAGGAATTTTGCGCTAGATGCTTCACACGGGTTCACTGCCGCGTTAGGTGAGGACTAGACTCCGCTCTGGATGCTTCGCACGGGTTCACTGCCATGCTCTGCGAGGACCAGGATCCGCTCTGGACGTTTTCCATGGGGTCAAAGAGTGACATTATCCGCGTTCCACGTAACCAGGAATTTTGCTAAATATATCCGCATTTCACGGAATAAAGGTTTGACTCTTGGTGATATGTATATCGCCGAGCCATGGAACTGGGGGTTGCCGCTGTTCCATTTCGCGTGATGTTGTGTCTGCTGCGTCGAGATGATCTCCAGGTTATTTGTGAACCGTCGAGATTTGGCTTCCTCTCATGATGAAACCTGGGGGAGGAGTACGACTCCTTCTTTGTTTGCGCCCCTGGATTGTATACAGGGATTGATGTAGCATCACCTGTAGGGGAAAAAGGTTTCATTTTTCCATCATTTCTTTTATTCTTTCCGCGATGCTCTATCATTTCAGCTTTTTATATCGCGAAGGTCGCGATTGCCCAATCATTTCGGCTATTTTTTTCGCGGTGCCCAATCATTTCGGCTATTTGTTTTATTTTTACTCGCTGCTTTTTATTGCGAGTTGCCCCATCATTTCGGCTATTTTTCATGCATACATTTTTACTTGCTGCTTTTTATTGCAAGTTGCCCCATCATTTCGGCTATTTCGTAGGCATGTGTGGCCTGCTAGCTTTTCCGCCGCAAGCTCGGATTTTGGACACCGATTTCGGCATCAGCATCGCTGCAACTGGGATGTTGCCAGGAGCGAATCATCATTTGCCATGAAAGAACTTGGGATTTGATACCGGTTTAGGCATCAGCATCGCTGCAACTGGAATATTGCCAGGAGCGAATCATCATTTGCCTTTGTCGATGTTGAACAAAGGTGGCTTAGCAAACAGGGTTAAGGTCCTGTCGACTAAGGCTTTTGACTTCATGAGCCGTAAGGGTCTCACAAAGGTATTTCTCCCTACAAGTCGTGAGGATCTTGCAGGTGTATCTTCTCCTTAGGGATCGTGAGGATTCCTAAGTGTATGTTCCTCTGTAAGTCATAAGGATCCTACAAGAGGGTTTTCTCCTTATAAGTCGAGAGGACTTACAAGGGTTGTTCACCGTGCGAACATATCCCTAGCCACGGGTGGGACTTGGTTAGGGAAATGTTTATTCGTGCCCGTGGATTGTATACAAGGGTCAGTATTGAGCCACTTGTAGGGCAATATCGAAGGTTGTGGAGGATTTGCTTAAGAACAGGTTCAGGTTTCTGTATCTTAAGACTTTCAAATCTCATGAGCCGTAAGGGTCCCATAAGAGAATTCTCCTTACGAGTCGTGAGGATCTCGTAAGTGTATTTTCTCCTTAGGAATCGTGAGGATCCCTAAGTGTGTTGCTCCTTTGTGAGTCGTAAGGATCTCACGCAGGTGGTTTCTCCTTACAAGGTCGAGAGGACCCTACAAGTGTCTTTTAACGAGGTTGCGCCCTTTCGGGTTTTCACAAACACTCGCCGGTAGTCCTGCTATTTTTACTCACGGAGCCCTTTCGGGTTTTCATCCGTGCCCATTTTGCTTACGGACATACCCCCCCTCTTTTTTTTTTTTTTACTTTTTCACCCTTTTTTTTTACAAGGTCACGCCCTTTCGGGTTTTCACGAACGCTTGCCGGCAGCCCTGCTGTTTTTACTCATGGAGCCCTTTCGGGTTTTCATCCGTGCCCGTTTTGCTTATGGACGTACCGTTTTTTTTATTCTTTTTCATATATTTTTATTTTTTTCTCTCCTCTTTTTTATCTCGTCAGCCTGAAGATGCTGCGGTAGTAGTTTTAGGGACGTTTCGGTCCGTCGTTAGTTTAAGGACGTTTCGGTCCGTCGATAGTTTAAGGACGTTTCGGTCCGTCGTTAGTTTAAGGACGTTTCGGTCCACCGTTAGTTTAAGGACGTTTCGGTCCGTCGTTATGGGAAGGCCGGCTGCTGCTTGTAAAGTCTGAGCCTAGGAAGATAGTGAGCGGACATAGTCGTCGTCATCTATCATTGACCCCGGCTGCGGCTCATTAAGCATAGTACTTCTTTAAGAAGCGGCCGTTTATTGGCCTGAAAGGCCTTTCACCGTGCGTGTCCATGAGTAGGTAGGCTCCACCCCGATAGACCTTGTCTATGATGTACGGGCCTTCATAGTTTGGCTCAAATTTTCCTCGCTTGGCACGATTGGGGATCATAGGTCTTTTGACCACTAGTACAAGTTCGCCTTGGCGGAATGTCCTCGGCCTGGTCAATCTTTCGTATGAGCGCGTCATCTTTGCTTTGTAGGCCTCTAGATGTTGTTGCGCTATGAGCCGGGTTTCGTCGAGAGCATCAAGCTCCTCAAGACGAAGGTGAGCATTTTCTCCATTCGTCAGCTCGTGGTGGACTGCTACTCGTAGAGAGGGTAACTCTATCTCGAGGGGGAGCACTGCTTCCGTCCCAAATACCAACGCGTACGGCGTTGTGTTCGTGGCCGTCTTGAATATGGTTCGATAAGCCCAAAGGGCTTCTTGCAGCCTTTCGTGCCAGTCTCTCTTATTCCTGGAAACGGTCTTTTTTATGATCTTCGTCAAGGTCTTATTGAAGGCCTCGGCTAGACCGTTACCTCGTGGATTGTAAACCGAAGAATATCTCCAGTCTATATTGTGCTGCTGTGCGAAGCGACTAATCTTATGGCTTCGGTAGGCCGGCCCGTTATCGGAGATAATCCGCCGTGGAGTCCCGAACCGATAGATGACGTGCGTCTTGAAGAAATGGAGGATATTCTCCGTCTTTACTTCCCTCAGTGGTACTGCTTCTGCCCATTTGGAGAAGTAATCAGTTGTTGCCAGAATAAAACGGTGTCCCCGGGATGATGCTGGCTCAATGGGGCCTACTATGTCAGTCCCCCACATTTCGAATGGCCAACTAGCCACCGTTGGATGCAGTGGATTCGGATGTTGGTGGATGAAGTCTCCATGAATCTGGCATGAGTGGCATTGCTTCGCATACTCGAGGCAGTCCTGGATCATCGTGGGCCAGTAGTAACCCATCCGTTTAATTTTTAACTTCATTTTTGGGCCTGCTTGGTGAGAACCGCAAAGTCCGTCATGAACTTCCTGAATGACTCTTTCTGCTTCGTCAGGTCCTAAGCATCTCAGCCATAGAGAATCAAATGATCTCTTGTATAGAATATCGTTGACAAAAGCGAAGGATAAAGCTCGTTTCATGAGCTGACGTCTTGAGGACGCTTCTTCGGGCATTCGGTGGGACTTAAAGTAGTCTATGAAGACTTCCCTCCAGTCTTCGGCCTTCTCATGGTCTTTTATTTGTAGGGTCGTCTGCTCAGTCGTTCCCTTTTCTTCGCATGATTCCGGAGATATTTCTGCCGGGGCGAGCACTCGGCGGCTTTGTACCACGATTCTGACGTCGTCGAGGTTCTCGTCGGCCAGTTCTTTAGCAAGTTTAGCCAACGCGTCTGCTTTGCTGTTTTCCGCACGCGGTATGTTCTCCAAAGTATAGGAGGGAATTTGGGTCAATAGTCGTTGCACCCTTTCGCCGTATTTCACCAACTCCGGCTTGCACGTTTGGTAGTCACCATTTACTTGACTAACGACTAGCTGAGAATCCCCGTATATGAGGAGGTCTTCAATTCCCATGTCGATGGCGATCTCGAGGCCTGCTATCAGAGCTTCGTATTCGGCTTCATTGTTTGTCCTCGGTTCTGTTAAGGAGAAGGCGAAGCGCATTATCCCTCCTTGTGGAGTTGCAAAGATGAGGCATATCCCTGATTTGATCCTTGGGATACCTTGTTTCTGTTTCTTTATGGAGGATGCTCCATCGAAATAGAGTTCCCATCGGGTGCTTCTGCTGCTAATCGCATCAAATGCATGCTCGTCCGGCAAGTCACAGTTCAGAGGAGAATCGGCCGGTATCGGGTGCTCGGCGAGGAAGTCGGCAATGGCCTGGCCTTTCACTGCCTTGAGAGGTTGGTACGTTATCGAGAACTCCATCAAGAGCAGGGCCCACTTAGCGAGTCGTCCCGTCAATATGGCTTTCGACATCAGATATTTGAGAGGGTCCACCTTCGAAATAAGACGGACTTCATGTGCTAATGCGTAATGTCTAAGCTTTGTTATTGCGAAGATCAACGCCAGGCAGTGCTTTTCAATGGGGGAATAGTTGCTTTCTGCCCCCAGCAGCACTCGACTTAAGTAGTAAAGTGCTCTTTCTTTCCCCTGATCGTTCTCTTGTGCCCATAATGCGCCCAAAGAACCTTCGAGGGCGGCCGTGTAAAGAATGAGAGGCTTTCCCTTCACTGGAGCAGCCAACACTGGAGGGTTCTGCAGGTACTGCTTGATCTCGTCTAGTGCACCTTGACATTTGTGATCCCAAACGAATAGGGTTCCCTTTTTCATCAGGTGGCTGTAAGGACGGCATTTGCCCGAAAGATTGGCGATAAACCGCCGGATGTATGCGAGCTTCCCTTGGAGAGACCGCAACTGTTTGAGGGTTCTTGGAGGAGGAATTTCCATGATTGCTTTAATCTTTGACGGATCTATTTCAATACCTCGATATCGAACGATGAATCCCAGAAATTTGCCCGAGGAGACTCCAAACGCGCATTTGAGGGGATTCATTTTCAAGTTATATTGCCGAAGGCGTCGAAATACAGTCTCCAGATGCTTTAAATGATCTTCGTATGACATGCTCTTTACTACGAGGTCGTCGATATAGCACTCGACGACGTCGTGTATGAGATCGTCGAAGATCTTTGTCATGGCCCTTTGATAGGTAGCGCCAGCGTTCTTTAGACCAAAGGGCATAACCCTGTAGCAGAATATACCCAAAGGGGTCCGGAAAGCGGTATGCTTCTGGTCTTCGGGATGCATCTTTATCTGATTGTATCCTGACGAACCATCCATAAAGGAGAAAACTTCATGAGTTGACGTGTTATCTATCATTAGCTCGGTTACCGGCACCGGGAAATCGTCCTTTGGACAGGCTTTATTGAGATCCCTGAAATCCACGCATATGCGTACCGTCCCATTCTTCTTCATTACCGGGACGATATTGGCGATCCAGTCGGGGTATTGGACTTCTTGGATAAATCCAGAATCGATCAACTTCTTGACTTCGGCGTTGATGCTCATTTCAAGCTCGAGTCGCATCCTCCTTGGCGCCTGCTTGACTGGCTTGATATCTGGGGATATTGCTAGTCTATGCACAGCAATCTCCGGGTCCAATCCTGGCATCTCGGAGTAGTTCCACGCGAAGCAATCTTTATGCCGTAGAAGCACGTTCTTTAACGCAGCCACCTTTTCTTCGGATAACAGCTCGCTGAAAAATGTCGGTCGCGGGTCGTCTGCCGATCCCAACTCAATCTTCTTGAGGTTATCTGCAGTAGTATGTATACCATCTTCCAGTTCTTTCGGAGCGGGAGGAAATTCCGAGATCACCTCATCATCGCTGTTCTCAAAGCACCGGTAAAGGCCATCTACGTTCTCGGGCTCTTCTCCTAATATCGTAATCGTATAACAAGTGCAAACCCGCTCCCTGGACTGAGGTGGACCCGGTTCTGCTCTTGCGGCCTTGGGCTCATGCTTTTGCGGTGGCGTCACATTCCAGCCGTCGGATAAAGCGAATCTGCCCCGTCGGTACTGGTCCTCGACCCAGTTCTTGAAGGTGAAGCAGTCTTCGGTAGGATGTCCTATGGCTCGGTGATAAGAGCAATAACTCGGATGAGAAGCCTTACTAGCTTGCTCAGGATGTCTAGACTCTGGAAGCGTGATCATTTGATGTTTTACGGCGAGGTTAAGTAACCTCCCCGTTTTGTCTCGGGGGAAGGAGTACGCTCGACTCATCTTCTTCATGAGGGACAAACCCGAGCCGCTTCTTGATTTATTTCCGTCTCTGCGTCGGGCCTTTCGTACAACGGATTGACGAGGATAAGCGTCTTTGTCTTTTGCAGCACGTTGAGATAGACGTTGCATCCTGGCCTTCTCGTAGATGGCCATTTCGCGGTTGTGGTCTTCCCGAGCTTTCTGACCCACTTTCCTGATGGGCTTGCCCATTCGTTCTTCAAACGACGGACTCGGCGCTTCAATCGCGGGGTCTAGTTTTGATGGGGGGTTGGCATCTCCTGACAGGACGTCCTCCTCTTCATCAAAGGTATATATAGCGTAGCTGCTGTGAGCCCGTTCCCGTTTTCCGGTTCTCGCGTATCCAAGCCCAAGTGTTTCCATTTTCCCGTTGGGCAATTTGCGTTGAGTCCCAGGGACATCCCAAATCTTGTTGTAGAACCGAGCCTGCCGGACAGTCTGTTTTAAGGGTACTCCTTGGCGCTTCAATAGCTTCTTTAAACCATTTGTATAGTATCTGGGCAGACGGATGGGTTGGAGCCTGTCAAGTGTAGCATCCGCGCCATGCCAGATCTCTTTCTCTACTTTCGACTCTGAGGATCGGTAGAATAGGATCGCCTTCCCACCCCTTTGCCTGGGAAGGACGTAAAATGTTTGCAGGTCCTGCACATTGTGAGCTTGAAGCGTGTCGAGATCCTTGTAGTGTTCTCGCGGTACCATGGTGATTTGCAAACTATGGTCATCGCCAGGGGGTGCTTGTATTGACAGCCGCTTGGAGAACACGGCATTAACTTCATCTTCTGAATCACTTCCGAAGACCAACATGGGGGCGGGTGTTCCCAGATTGTTGCGTTGAGATGGCCCTGCATAAACTATCTCTTCTTCTTCTTCGGTATCGCTCCCGAAAACAGGGATGGTGGCGGCGGTTTTGTTCTCCGGGTTGCGACACCTTTCTGTATCCTCAAAATCTGGCAAAAAGTATTTCGCATCTTCGTATTTGCGGACTTCGTTCACGGAAAATGGGTTCAACTCGCCTGTTACGGTATACTCGAAACCGTCCTTAAAGTACTTCATACATTGATGTTGTGTAGAAGGGATGATGTTGTACTCGTGTAGCCAAGGACGACCGAGCAAGGCGTTGTAGCAGGTCTTGGCGTCAATGACATGGAATTTGATGTCTGTGACGAGAAGTCCAAAGCGTAATGTTAGTATCACAGATCCGAGAGTCCGTGACGATTGTGAATCGAAACCGGAGATAGTAATTTTGTCACGAGCGAGGTGTTGCACACTCATGCAGATTTCCTTCAACACCCGAACATTAAGGAGGTTGACGGAGGATCCATTATCCACCAGGATCTTGCCTATCTTGATATCATGGCAGTATCCGGAGACATATAGGGGACGGTTATGGTCGCATGTCCCGAGAAGGAGGTCTTCATCACCGAAAGTGATGTCGGCTGTATGCACTTCCTCCAGTTCATCCTTCATCTTTTCAGTGGCGAGGAAGGCTTGGAATTGCTCAGGTTCTTGTAACGCCTTAATTAGTGAGTCTCGCGCTTCTTTTGATAGTAGGAGGGCATCGAGAATGCTAAGCTGAGAAGGCAGCTTCCTTAGGTGCGCGAGGATGTTATAGTCCACCTTACCCTTCCTAGGAGGGTCTTTGGCAGCCAGCTCTCTCATGACTTGATCATCTAAAGTGATATCTTCAGTGACCTTTTCCTTTCCCTTATCCTTTCTATTCCCGGGCCCGAGATTCTTTTTTGGGAGTGTGCGATTGCGCAGCTGAATGTTCTCGCATGCCTCCGATTCTTCTTCTTTCCCCAAAACGGATTCTTTAAAGAGAGGGCCCAGAGCCATTTCTTCGTCAGAGTCGCTCCCAAAGGTGAGAACTTGTGACCCCCTGGCGTTAACCATGTAACAGTTGCCAGTCGTTCTGTTGTGCCCATCGACAGTACTTCTTCGCTCCCGACGGCTCTTGAGTTTCATGCGCTTAACATGTTGCCGACGGGTGACATATCCTTGCCACCATATCTTAAAGGCGTCGCACTCCTCCGTGGGATGTGATATTCTCCGATGATATGTGCAATAGTCAGGGTGCGTCTCTACCCCATCGTGTGTGTTTCCTTCCGAGGGCGGTAGCTTCATTCCCATTGACATGGCTTTGGCAAACCTTTTCCTCGTCTTGGATATCTTCTTGTCTACTTCGGATGCCTTTCGCTCTGATAGGGGTAGTTCAACTCTTTCGTTCAGTTGCCCGCATTTGGCTCCTTCCGACGTGGTCATCTCACGCTCCTGGTCCGCTTTACATTTTAGACGAATCTCGTCAAGAAAAGCGTCGATCATCTCATCTGTTGGCCATGCACGCTCTGGTACAGGCTCTGTCTCCAGCTTTTCAATGCCAGGAGTTTTCCCATCATCGGTAAACGAATGGGAGATTACGTTACAACTCGCCACATATCCTTCGGATTCATCCGACGAGCTTTCTCCATCATCTTCTTCTTGAAAGATGTGGTTGAGGAACTCTTGCAGTGTGACAGGGGTTCGCGCCTTTTGATTGTACTCTTCCAGTGCGTCGATTTGCCTCTGCAAGTTCGTGTGCTCTTTTCCAGGCTTCACGGACTTCTTGGATTTCTTCTTCTTTTTCTTCGAAGATTTTGACGATTGGGCGTGAATATCTGGGCTCTTATCGTGAGTCTTTGTAGTTGGGCGGCGTCTTAGCATCCCTGCGATAATTTGAGGTTCAAGAGGGTCCTTCCATTCGATCGCAGGACACGCATGAAGGTCTCTCAGCATTCTTTTGGTTTTAGTTGATAATACGACCTCCCATGGAGCTTCTTCAATAAAGGAGCAGGTTGCCTCCGGTGTATCTGCTTTCTTAGGAGTATGCGGTTGTGGTGGGTTCACCTTCCACTTTTCGGACAGTACAAACTTCCCCTGGAGGTACTGGTCTTCAATCCATCCTTTGAAGACGAAGCAATCTTCAATCGGATGGCCTACCGTTTGATGGTAAGGGCAATAGTTAGGGTTATTCGCCTCGGTGGGTTGCGGCAGTCGCCTTGGATTTGGTAGGCTTATAAGTCTGTTGCGTATTGCCAGCTCGAATAGCCGTTTCGTCTTGTCCCGTGGGAACGAGTAGGGACGCTTCATCTTCTCATTATAATACCGACGCCTTTCCTCCAGTTGATCTGCCGGTTTCGGGACGTTAGGTTGCTGTTGGGCATTTGCGACAAAGATTGCTCTTCCTTTACCCTTGTCATTCCGGGGTTCCGACTTCGGGGCAGGTGGTCTATGACCCATCTGGTCCATTTGAGCCAACTTGTCGATCAAAGCCTGGAATGTGGTTGGCTTAAAGAACATCATAAACTGGGAGATAGTTGCGTGAGGGTCTAGAGTTCCCACGAACATGCCCACCGCAGGTGCTTCCTCAATGCGTTGCTCACATCTCGACCACAAGTTCCGCCAGCGTATAGCGTACTGGACCCAGGTTTCGCCCGGTTTTACCCTGGCGTTAATCAGTGCAGTTATTGGAGTGCGTTCGCTGGCACTTGCGAATCGCTGAGTGAACAACAGCTCCATTTCAGCGAACGTTTTGATAGAATCGTTCGGGAGTTCCGAATACCATTCGAACGCAGTTTCTGATAAGCTGCCCACAAACTGGCGGAGCAACAGTTTATCATCACCGCCGGTGTTACCGCAGAGGGCCCGGAACTGGGCGACATGTTGATGGGGATTGCCGGTCCCCTTATACACGTGGAATTTTGGTATCGTATAGCCTTGCGGGTATTTGATTTGGTCGTACCAGCTCGGATACGGCCGCCCCGTTTTCACGACTTGACCAGCTGCCTCAGTCGCGTGATGAACCCGGATCTGCTGGGCTATGTAGTCAGCCAAGTCAGCCTTAGAGATTGCCTCCTCCTTGGCCGTTAAGAGGGCTGGTGGTGGATTTGACGTTTCTCCTCGGTCGTCTTCAAGAACGATTGGGGGATCTTCGGCGGGTAAGTCCCGCTGGATCATCATTCCTATCACATCTTGGAAGAGGAGGCCCATCCGTTGTATATTGGCCGCTTGTTCAGCAGCCTCTTTATCCCTTTTCTCCAGTGTCCGGCGAAGGAATTCAGCATCGGTTTCTTCCTCCCGGCGTGCGTCTGAGGATGTTTCTGGGTTTTCTTTTGGCCCGGTGAGCGCGGCCATAGCATTCATCATTTCTTGAAGCTTTTGTTGCTGCTCTTGAGCCTTCGTCATGGATCGGGTTAGCGGTCGGTGGCCCGTAGACGTGCGGCTTTCCTCTTTTCCAGAGGCCATGTAAACAGTGTGGACCACCATGCTCCCAGACTTAGGGCGTCTGGGCTCAGTGCTTTTAGCCGTCGTTGCATGCTGTGGGGTTTTCTGTGGCCTCCTCCTTTTATGAGCCATGGAGGTTGAGGGGGCCGTTGAGGTGGGCGTCCAGACAGCCTTTTGGGGTTTAGCCTGGTGACCAGCTTCCGGTTGGATTTTCAGTTTCTTGTGTTGGCGAGAGAAGTTTGGATCGATGATCGAGTCCCGTGCCTGCCGCCAAACCTTATAGATTTTGGAAGACAGCCGTTGAGGAGATCGGGGTTGTTCGGGTTTTATTTCGACAACCTTTTTTAATGAGGGAGGAGACCTCTTCAGCACTGCCGTAGGAGAATTCCTTCGCACCTTATTTAGCATTTCAAAGCTGTTCCCAGTTGGAACAGCAGCATTAACCTCTGCCATCGGGGCCGATGGAGTCAACCCGGAGGGGGAGTTGCCCCCAGCCTTCCTTACTCGGCGCCAATGGCGACGTCGAGCGTGTCGAGCGGACGGTGTAAGGTCAGCGGTAAGAATGGTTTCGTCTTGCCCCCTGTCTGGGTGGGGGGTCGCAGTTGGCATCAGCCTGTCAAAGACCGATGTCCTTTGGGCAGTAGGAGCGGGAGCTGAAGCCGTTAATCTTGTAAAGACCGACCTTTTGGCCGGAGAAGCTGCCTTGACGACTTCGGGGGCAGGAGCGGGCACCTTCTTAGAAGCAGCCTTCTTTGAGATTGTAGGTCCCATGATGGGTTCGCAGGATTTCTGGCCCAATCTAGAGAAGACCGAGGCGTTGACGTTGGGCGACTCGTTGAGAGGAGCCGCGGCAGGGGTAAAACGATCAAAGACCGACTTCTTGAGAGCTTCCGTTGTCAGCGCTGGAGCGGTGAAGTTTGTAGGTGGGAACATGGTCCCAAAGAACAATCCTGTGGTGGCGCGAGTGACCTGTTCCACGGGCATTGTGAATAGCGATGCAGCTTGGGGTCCGTAGGCTATACCTCCTGTCGAGGCAGAGCGTTGGCTGCAATTGCAGCCTGAGCAGTTGGAGAATTTCATGGAAGTAGAAGCCATCGATCCTTTGCTTTCTGCAATAAGCAAGACGCCAATTCTTATTATCTTGAAACCCAAGGGCAACCATTGGCGAACCGCGATTGGTTCGCGAGTCACGACACACGAAGTGTGGAGTGGAAAGAGGAAAAGGTCCCACCGGGCATGCCAGAATCTGTTCCCCTCCGAAGGACGGCGCGCAGGACTGCGGTGTCTTGGCACTGAGATTCAGGGCAGATGCTAATTGGTGCTATCCGTTCACCTCTCCGAAGATGCCAAGTTGATTTATGGCACCATGTATCGAAGGTTTAAACGGATGCGTCCGATGTAGCAGACTTCGTCAGATTCCCCCTCGCTTGAGGGGTTTTTGATTGTGGGGACGCTCTTCCCTGCAGGCGCAAGCCCCTGCAGTTAATTACGCTACCGCATTGCGGTAACAACTTTCTCCTTCTCCAGCTGGTCACTTCGTGTCGTGGGTGTTTGTTTTGTGTTTTGTTGCCCGTGGATTGTTTACGGAGACTGAGTTATGTCGTCGCCCGTAGGACGTGGATTAGTCCAAATCCGTATTATCTTAGATTTGGGTTTGGGGGTTTGGTTTGAGGATACGTCAGCCATACTTGAGGCTAAGATCAACTCAAACGTTTGTTAAGGATGCGTTAGTCTAACTTTGTGACTAAGATCAACTTAACGGGATCGTTTAGATCCGATAAAGGAGTGTTTGAACTCCATTGTTCCAGTTTAGGGACCTAGAGGTCCAACGTATGTATGGCCGTCAGGACCCGTCACCTCTCTGACGACGTTGAAGAATTACAACGACGGATGTCAGAGGAGTTCAGAGATGTACCCTTGAGCCAGAGTTAATTGGGGGAATTTATAGTCCACTCTGTTTGAAGGTTTAAGGATACGTTAGCCATCTTTGAGGCTAAGATCAACTTAAACGGGACCGTTTAGATCCGACAAAAGAGCATGCGGGGCTCTATTGTTTTAGTTTAAGGACATTGCGGTCCATGGGTAGTTTAAGGACATTGCGGTCCACTGTTAGTTTTAAGACATCTCGGTCAAGGTTAAGGACGTCGTAGTCCATGGGTTTAAGGACCCCACAGTCCGTTGTTAGTTTTAAGACATCCCGGTCAAGGTTAAGGATGTCGTAGTCCATGGGTTTAAGGACCCCACAGTCCGTTATGTGCTCTGGATGCTTCACACGGGTTCACTGCCGTGTTCTGCGAGGACCAGGCTCCGCTCTGGACGTTTTCCACGGGGTCAAAGAGTGACATTATCCGCGTTCCACGTAACCAGGAATTTGCATTGAACACGGGTTTAAGGACCCCGCAGTCCGTATCAATGTGTGGTCGTCGGGACCCGTCACCTCTTTGAAGACATTGAGGGATTACAATGCCAAGTATCAAAGGAGTGAAGAGATGTACCCTAGAACCGGAGTGGATTAAATAGTCCTTGGCCCAATTTGGGATCAAGACGAATTAATTATGTTATGAGTCCATTGACCCAGTTAATCACAAATTGAGGACTTATGGCCATCTTGGGCTAAGTCCAATCAGGAGAGGCTTTGCCTCCATCCATTTAAGCCAATTGGGCCAAAGCCTAGTGTTAAACACTACAGAGCAGTCAGTGTTGAACACTGGGAATGAGGTTGACAGGTTAGTGTTTAACACTAATAGATAATTGGTGTTAAACACCAGCAACAAGGCTTTTCAAATTAGTGTTAAACACTAAAACAGATCAGTGTTGAACACTGCAAATGAAGATCTCAGATTAGTGTTAAACACTAAGGTAATCAGTGTTGAACACTGCAGATAAAGCTTTTTAATTAGTGTTGAACACTAAGGCCCAACAATATTTTAACACCGGGTTCGAGAGTTTCAATTTAGTGTTAAACACTAAGGCAAGAGGGGTCACGTGGCAGCACGTGAGAGCGCCCTCCCTTCATTTATTCTGAGATTATCGTGTCTTTCAGAGCGTCACGTGCCATCACGTGATGGGCATTCAAATGCCTATGTATTAAAGCTTCTGCCAAGGGTCACGTGGATCACGTGGGGTGCTGCCTCAAAGGGGCTTTCTGTAGACCTTTTGGGGGGGGTCACGTGATGACACGTGACCCTGCCTCTATGTATTTTGTTTAGAGGCTTTGTTAATCTTTTTTCAGGAATTAAATTCCTCGAGCTGTAAATTTCAGAGGAATTAAATTCCTACTTCCTTTCGAAGACTTATATTCTGGGATAGAGTTTAACTCTGAATTTTATGTAGGAATTAAATTCCTCATATATGTGAAGAACCAAATAGGGTTAAACCCTAACAAAGCTTTTTTAAGGAGTTTAAACTTCCATCCTCTGTTAAATTATGATTAAGGGAATTAAATTCCCGCTGCTGCAACAGAACTAGGTTCTTAATTAGGGTTAAACCCTGTTTCTTTTGTTCTGAAGGAATTAAATTCCCATGATACAGGGTCAAGCCCTAATTTTATTTTAAAGGAATTAAATTCCTATAGTTCTGTGAGAATTAAATTCTCATGCTTGCATTCCCTCTCTATGTTTTGGATCTGCATGGCAGGATCTCGACCCATTGAGAATTAAATTCTCAACCTTAAGGGGAGATGTGCACTTTGCAGATCCTCTATCAAAGAGAGAAGAAATATATTCTTCTGTTTTTATGTATCAGAGTTAAACTCTGTTGAGAATTAAATTCTCTTTTTCTTTCAAGGAGCTTTTCCCTTTCTTACCTAGGGTTTTTGCAGAAGATCCAAGTTCTCCAAGTATCGAAGCTCTCTTTCTTTTCTCTTTTTTTTTTCTCTGCGTATGTATATATGTATGTCTCTTGGCTCCTATTTATAGGAGAAGCAGCCGAATCAATCAGTTTTTGACGAATCTTCGTGAAAGATTTGATTTGCATCCATCATTCATTTTGGACCTTTGGATTATTAGGTGAATTTTATTCACCATTGGATTTTAAATCCAGAGATTCTCCTTTGTTATTTTTGTTAGATTTAAAGGGGAAATCTTTCCAAACCCGAGATTTTCCCATAGATAGATCACCTCTGAATCTTTAATTCGATTGGTTCCAGATAGTTGCTTTCCATTGGAAAGATTTGAATTTCTCTCAGAATTTAATTCTGTTAACACAGTGGGCTTTGAAAGCCGGTCACGTGTGACCACGTGACTCATGGTCACGTGTGGGCACGTGACCCCCTTTGGAATGAGCCTTTTCCTTTCTTTTGCGCTCTGTCTTCTTATTGCTGCTTAAACGTCACGTGCTGCCACGTGACCCCTGGTCACGTGTGAGCACGTGACCCTTGTTTGAACTCTCTCTTTCCTTGGTTCAACTGGAGAACGAGTCTGCTGTCTTGAACGTCACGTGGCAACACGTGACCCTGGTCACGTGGAAGCACGTGACCTCTTCTGAAGCCTTTTCCTTGACTTGATCAGGGAACTGGTGTACCTTTTGACTCTTGCATTTAAATGTCACGTGTCGCCACGTGACCAGGGTCACGTGGGAGCACGTGACTCTTTCTGAAGCCCCCTTTTCTTCAACGTAGTCAGGAAACTGAACTTGCCTTGATGATGTTTTTAGGTGTCACGTGCCAACACGTGACCGCTAGTCACGTGTAAGCACGTGACCCTCTTCTGAAGCTTTTTCCATAAGCTTTCCTGATTTTAAATCAGGAAACAGTATAGTTAATGTCATTCCTTGATACTAAACACAGGCTCTGATACCAACTAAACCATGTCACGCCCCGCTTCCCAAAATACGGAAAACGAGGGATGACTAGGCCAGCCATGCTCCTACGGTCAAGGAATCATCCCGCCGTAGTCACACTTCGGCTTCTAGTATTACATGGTAATCAGTAAATAAAGCACAGTATTAAAGGAATCACATCACTAATTTATTACATTAAATTTCCATTGTTCACAAATTACAGATAATAAGAACAATAACTAACCAAGTTCAATCTCACGATCACTTTTATGGAAAGCAGTAACTGAAGAAGGTACACCAACTATATCTCCGTGAACTCAAAGGGTAGATCCGTCTCCTGTGCTGGTCCTCCCGCGGAATCTGAGCATGCATACTTAGGTCGTCAGAGCGACACAATGACAATATTATTATAATAAGATGAACCAGGTATATGAGGTAATACTGGTGTAAGAACAATGCAAGCAATCACTATGTCACTATATGATGCAGAATATGTTATGTGTCCCTATGGGTCTCTAGGTCATGTTTGAAATCACATAGTGGAAGGAGGATCATGTTTAACAGGAGTCTCGTACATACCCGAGACAACGGCCCACATGCCCGGGACATAACCCTGTCAGCCGGATCGCTAGATCCTATCCTACATGTATCAGTATCACGGTTCGAATGATCATCCTCTAAACACGGTCCCGCTAAATACGATACTCTTTCCACTTTGATCTTCCCATTTTCCCCAGGTTTACACTATTTATGATCTTGATCTAGTCGTGTACAAGTATACCAATGGCACGGTTTCATCACTGTTCACTGTATCAATCACTGTCACAAATATTCACTTTCCATTGGTATACTCATCACTCCTAAACCAACATCTATCACGCACGATAATGCAATGTCCACACGCACTAACACTGAGTATATGGCAAGGGTATGATATATGTATTGTATGCTACCAATAAACTCTGTATGTTATGAGTCAACATGCACGTCATTAACTAAAATAATTTGCATAAATTAATATGTTAAGAATTCAGTAAAATGATACAAGTAAGATAAATGGAACACTCAGTCAGCAATTCATCAAAAAAATTTCCAGTTCAATCGGGATTCCGGTTCTCAAGAAATAGCTATTTCATTTTAAGTGCTCGCGACTTTAAATTCAGTTTCAGAACTGAACGTCCGTTTCGCGACATGAATTGCACCCAATTGGGCTCAGAATTTAGCGATGTCACAGTTAAATGAAATCTAGGGTTTTAAATGGAGTATTCAACGCAATAGATGGATCACCAATCGCATCTGTACGTTGAAAGTTATACACAGTTTAACCTCAGTATGACATTTCAGAATCTGTTCTGGACAGTTATACGTTCTGCCCTTTTAAATACAGTTTAAAATAGCAAACGGCAATGAATCGGAATGGAACCACCAGTTTTATTTAGCTAACAGAATTATCTTTAATCTAATGTAGAGTTCCGTAACATACGACTTCAGAAAACACGGTGACGCAGGTCTTTGGACAGAACGTAATAATCAGAAACGCTCTGGACTGCAGTCCAGAGTCGCATTCCGATCCAATTATCATCACGGTTACAGAACAGAAATCATTAGAATTTTACATAAGGTTAAAGTTCGTCGAGTTGGATTTAATTTAAGCCCTTGAACGCAGCATTCCAGTTTGAATATAATTTAAGGTGATTTTATTCGTTTTCGGGTACGAGAAAATTCTAGTTTTAACGGCATATTTGGGGGTATCAATTCTTATCACTAACAATCGTATTTTCCAGCGAGATTCATACACGATATTTATCATCTAATGTGCTAACAGAAAATATTAGTTTCCGTCAAAATACACAATTATTACCATTGGGATCTAGCATCGAACACTTAGGTCATGATATGTATCGGTAATCGGTAAGTTTAATAACTATATGATTTAGGTTTGTAATACAACTATATTAGCATGAAGCAAGTAAATACTTGCCTGGAATGTCTCAGGGTCGTATGGCAGCAGTGGCGTCACGGACGCGTGACGTACGCCGTGTAACGGATTCTCGCGAGCTCGCTTCGAAACACGGGTTTTACGTCGGAGTTTCCCGGAGTCGTCTTGTGCGCGCTGGAAATGTAGAGTAGGCTCTGTGGATCTCTTGAGTAGTGCTAAGATTGACGATGGTCGGCGGCGGCGCTCCGGCGAAGTGCAACAGTGCCGTTCACAGTGAGGGGAAAATGTTTGCAGATGGGTTTTGGAAAGAGAGGGGGAGCAGTGGGGTCGGGTTTGGAGTGATGAGGATGGTGCTAAGGATGTAGAGGGTCGCAAGGGTGGTTCAGGTAAGAGGGGCTCGCCGGCGTTGAGTGCCAGGGGTTGCCGTGGTTAGGTGCAAAAATGGGTTTGGGTGTGCAGGGGATATTTGGCAGGGGCTCGGGTTGATGAAGGGTGAAGTCGTGGAGGGAGAAGGTTGGTGGAGGAGGAGTGATCGAGGGTTGCCGAGGGGTTGTCGTCGTCGTCGGAGGTGGAGGTTGCAGTGGGCTGTTCGAGGTTGGGGGCTCGGTGGGTGTAGCGAGAGAGATGAGGAGTGAGTTGGAGAGGGAGAGTGATGAGAGGAGTTGGAGACGAGGTTGAAATCGTGGGGGTAACGGCAGGAGCGGGGGCGTGGGCGTGGACGCGAGGCGCGGCGGGGAAATGGGATCGCGCGCGAGAATTACGGGAGGTTACCGTAGTGAAAAATTTGAAGAAAATGACCAGAAGTGGACCGGGTCGGGTAAGAGGGGAATTGGTGACGGGCTGTAGGGAGAGTGGGCCGGCATGAAAAATAAAAAAAATCCTTTTTAAAAGGGTGGGCTGAGAAAGGATTGAGCCAGGCGATGTAAATAAAAAATTCCTTATATAAAAAATAGAGTGGGCCGGAGGAATTTTAATTGTTAATAAAAAGATTTTGGGCTGAGGGTTTAATGAAAAAATAAGGGTTAATTTAAATTAGTTTTATTTGCTTTAGTTTTTGGTTTTAAATTCTGGGTTTTGACTTTTAGGGTTAGGACTATGATTTCAAAAGAGTTGGAAAAAAATAAATGTTAAGCTTAAACAACCAATTCAAACACGAAGGGAAGAGAAACCACTGGAATCCAGGAAGTGGTGAAACTTTTATTAAAATGGAAACGGGGATTTACATCATACCCCCCTTAACAAAAATTTCGTCCTCGAAATTTAACAAAGATACAAGAAATAATGTACTAAACAAAGAGATGTGGATAACGATCACGGATATCTTCCTCCCACTCCCAGGTGGATTCTCCTGCGGAACGACCGCCCCAAGCCACTCGGATTAACGGAATGACCTTATTCTTCAGCACTTTCTCTCTGCGGTCGAGAATGGTAGTGGGTTTCTCCACGTATGACAGATCGGTACCCAACACTAGCTCTGAATGGTCCAGGACATGGCTCTCATCTCGAACGTAACGCCGCAACTGTGACACGTGGAAGGTATTGTGCACACCAGCTAGCGATGGAGGCAAGGCAAGTCGATAGGCCACCTCTCCTACTCGCTCTAGCACCTCAAAAGGTCCGATAAAACGGGGACTAAGCTTTCCCCGACCTCCAAACCTGATAACTCCACGAGTAGGGGAAATCTTCAAGAACACTTGATCTTCGACTTCGAACTCAAGTGCCCTTCTGCTGGTATCTGCCCAACTCTTCTGTCGATCCTGAACCGTCTTAATACGCTGTCTGATCATTTGGACTTTGTCGACTGTCTGAACAATGAGTTCGGGGCCCAGTAGTCTTCGTTCACCCACATCATCCTAACATACTGGGAATCGACACTTCCGCCCGTATAGTGCTTCAAAAGGAGCCATCTGAATACTAGCCTGATAACTATTGTTGTAAGAGAATTCGACTAGGTGCAGATGGTCCTCCCAGGAACCTTGAAAGTCCAACATACAGGCTCTCAACATATCCTCAAGCGTCTGAATCGTACGTTCGGACTGTCCATCCATCTGCGGGTGATAAGCTGTGTTGAATTTAAGGCGGGTTCCCAAACTCTCCTGCAAGCTCTTCCAAAAGTCCGACAAGAATCTCGTGTCCCGGTCTGACACAATGCTGACTGGAACACCGTGAATTCGCACAATCTCCTGCATATATCTTTCTGCTAGTGATTCTGTCGACTGTCCCACTCGGAAAGGTAGGAAGTGTGCAGCTTTTGTGAGGCGATCGACGATAACCCAAATAGCATTATTGCCCCTAGGGCTCCGTGGTAAGGCTGTCACAAAATCCATAGTAATGTGCTCCCACTTCCATTCAGGTATCGGCAATGGTTGTAACAATCCTGCTGTCCTCTGATGTTCCGCCTTCACCTGCTGACATACCAAGCACCTGGATACGAACCTCGCAATTTCCCGCTTCATTCCGTTCCACCAAAAGTGCTGCTTTAGGTCCTGATACATTTTTGTACCTCTTGGATGCATAGAATAAGCTGAACTGTATGCTTCAGCCAAAACTTCTTCTCGAACATCTCCTTTAGGTACGCAGAGTCTGCTACCGAATCTCAGAGAGCCATCTTCATGTATAATCAAATCCGTTCTCAGTCCAGCTTCCACTTGCTCTCTGAACTTTTGTAATCGGGGATCATCCGCTTGTGCAATCTTGATGCGATCCACCAGGGAAGATTGCTCATGTAGTTGCCAAAATTGACTGAGTGCGTTCGGCGTAACGACCTCAAGTGCAAGTCTCTGGAAATCCTCAATAATGCTCCTCTGATTGGTCAACATCATGACCGCTGGTTTGCGACTGAGCGCATCTGGTACGACATTGACCTTCCCCGGGTGATACTGAAGGTCCAAATCATAATCTGCCATTAGCTCTAGCCATCGGCGCTGCCTCATGTTTAGTTCCTTCTGAGTGAAAACATATTTCAAACTTTTATGATCCGTGTATACCTCCACTTTCTCACCCAATAGATAGTGCCTCCAAATCTTCAACGCAAAGACTACCGCGGCTAACTCCAAGTCATGTGTGGGGTAGTTCTTCTCGTGGTTTCTCAGTTGTCGAGAGGCGTAAGCAACCACTCGGCCGTGCTGCATTAGAACACAGCCTAAACCCTTCCCTGAGGCATCACTGTGTATCACCAAACCACCGGAATCATCTGGTACAGTAAGAATAGGCGCCGTGGTTAACTTCTGCTTCAGTGTGTCGAATGCCTGAGTGCACTCCTCTGTCCATGTAAACGGCACGTCCTTCCGTGTCAGCCTCGTCAATGGTTCCGCGATCCTTGAGAAATCTTGGACGAATCTCCGATAACAACCTGCCAATCCCAGAAAGCTCCTGATCTTGGCTACTGACTTCGGCGTTGGCCAAACTCTGACAGATTCTATCTTCGCTGGGTCCACCGAGATGCCTTCGCCCGAAACAATATGTCCCAAAAACTGAACTTTGTCAAGCCAGAATTCAAACTTGCTTAGCTTCGCATACAGCTTCTCTTCCCGAAGAACCTGCAGTACCGTGCGCAAATGCTCAGCATGCTCTTCCCGGGTCTTCGAGTAAACAAGTATGTCGTCGATAAACACAACGACGAACGTGTCCAAGTACTTTGTGAACACCCTGTTCATTAAATCCATGAATATTGCTGGAGCATTGGTAACACTGAACGGCATCACAAGAAACTCGTAGTGTCTGTATCGGGTCCTGAAAGCCGTCTTGCATACATCCTCGGCTGCTACTCTAATTTGATGATATCCAGAACGGAGGTCCAACTTCGAGAATACCTTGGCTCCACTTAGCTGATCGAATAGGTCGTCAATGCGCGGTATTAGATACTTGTTCTTTATTGTGACCTTGTTCAGCTCCCGATAATCTATACACATTCGCAGCGATCCATCCTTCTTCTTTACTAGCAGGATTGGTGCACCCCACGGTGAAGCGCTTGGCCGAATAAATCCCTTCTCCAATAGTTCTTCAACCTGCTTCTTCAATTCCGCCAACTCAACCGGCGCCATTCGGTATGGGGCTCTGGATACTGGGGTTGTACCTGGAATCAAATCGATTGAGAACTCCAAGATTCGAGGAGGTGGTAGACTTGGTAGATCTTCGGGAAATACATCCAGAAAGTCCCGAACAATTCCTGAAACTGGGCTCTTATCAATCTCCATAGCTGTCAGTTTCTTGGGCTTGGCTCTATACTTAGCTGGCTCCAAAGATTCACTTCCGCCCTCGAAAATAAACTCCGGGTGATTGGGGATGCGGAAAATCACCTTCCTTGCACGACAATCGATAACCGCATGAAAAGTGCTCATCCAATCCATCCCAAGAATTGCGTCGTAACTGCCTGTCCCAATTAGGAGGAAATTCGCATAGAATTCCCTGCCACACACTACAACCGGGCATAATCTACATTCTCGACTAGATATAATAATGCCATTACCCGTATGAATTTCCCATCCCTTGGTTAGTGGTTCATGTGGTATTGAGTGTGTATTAGTGAAATGCTCAGACAAGAAACAATGCGATGCTCCCGAATCAAATAGTACTCTAGCTGGCAAGGAATGTACGAGTAGAGTACCTGTAACCACGTCTCCTGACGCCTCTGCCTGCTCGGCGGTCAAGGTGAAAGCCCGTCCCTGACCGTGACCTGTAAAGGGTTGCCTCTGCTCCTGCGGCTTCTGCTGTGGCGGTCCAGAACCTCCCTGTATCTCTGCTCGCTCAGGGCAACTGTTAATCCTGTGCTGATTGGAACCGCAAATCAAACACTGTCCCTTGGCACGGCGACAGTCCTTCTGGGTATGCCCTCCTCTACCGCAATAGCCGCAAGCTACGCCCTGTCTCTGGGGGCGGTGCTGTGGTACGAACGGGCGCTTCATTTGTGCCGTTCCTGCTCTGTGAACCGGTATGGCTCCTCGAGAAGGCGCGTGGGTACGTGCTGGAACGACTGGAGGTCTTCTGAACTTGTTAATCAATTGCTCCTGAACTCTCGCCGCGTTGAGTACCTGTGCGAAAGTCTGCAAATCCAACGATGCAATCAACTGCTGCAACTCGAAATCTAACCCCTGAAGGAAGCGTCTGGCCCTGGTGGCCTCTGACTTGACCATGTATGGAGCAAAGCGGCTCAGACGGTTGAACTCTGCCGCATGTACGTCCACTGGGCGTCCATTCTGCTTCAAAAGAATAAACCTTTCCTCCATTTCTGCATTGGCTGTGGGAGGAAAATAATGATCTAAGAAGCACTCCTTAAACTTGCTCCATTCAATCGGCTCTTCAAGTCTGCTTTCTTCCACCGACCACCATGTACGGGCATCGTCTTCTAATTGAATCTTTATCACCTCTACTCTGTCTTCCTCTGGAACCCTGGCGGCTGTCAATAAATTCTCCATGTTCACCAACCATTGCTCAGCCTCAAGAGGTTCAGCTAGTCCTGTGAATGCAGCTGGGTGTAACCGTCGGAAGTCTGATACGGTACCAGCCCTAGCCTGATAAGCTGGTGGAGTAGCGCCCTCGGGGGCGGTAATAAGTGCGGAGGGTCCTCCTGCGGCGGTAATCGCCCTGAGTCCTTCAGTGAGTAAATCTGTCTTTCTCTCCTGAGCTTCCACGAGAGTGGTCAGTGCACTAAGTATTCTTTCCGTGCGGTCCTGAGAGCTGGAGTCCGAGGAGGGGTCGTTCGGAGACGTCATATCACTGGAAGATTCAAAAAGATAGGATCAGATTCAAGGATGAAAATTAAGAGTAGCGAAACAAGAATAACGTAATACAGTATAGTTAATGTCATTCCTTGATACTAAACACAGGCTCTGATACCAACTAAACCATGTCACGCCCCGCTTCCCAAAATACGGAAAACGAGGGATGACTAGGCCAGCCATGCTCCTACGGTCAAGGAATCATCCCGCCGTAGTCACACTTCGGCTTCTAGTATTACATGGTAATCAGTAAATAAAGCACAGTATTAAAGGAATCACATCACTAATTTATTACATTAAATTTCCATTGTTCACAAATTACAGATAATAAGAACAATAGCTAACCAAGTTCAATCTCACGATCACTTTTATGGAAAGCAGTAACTGAAGAAGGTACACCAACTATATCTCCGTGAACTCAAAGGGTAGATCCGTCTCCTGTGCTGGTCCTCCCGCGGAATCTGAGCATGAATACTTAGGTCGTCAGAGCGACACAATGACAATATTATTATAATAAGATGAACCAGGTATATGAGGTAATACTGGTGTAAGAACAATGCAAGCAATCACTATGTCACTATATGATGCAGAATATGTTATGTGTCCCTATGGGTCTCTAGGTCATGTTTGAAATCACATAGTGGAAGGAGGATCATGTTTAACAGGAGTCTCGTACATACCCGAGACAACGGCCCACATGCCCGGGACATAACCCTGTCAGCCGGATCGCTAGATCCTATCCTACATGTATCAGTATCACGGTTCGAATGATCATCCTCTAAACACGGTCCCGCTAAATACGATACTCTTTCCACTTTGATCTCCCCATTTTCCCAGGTTTACACTATTTATGATCTTGATCTAGTCGTGTACAAGTATACCAATGGCACGGTTTCATCACTGTTCACTGTATCAATCACTGTCACAAATATTCACTTTCCATTGGTGTACTCGTCACTCCTAAACCAACATCTATCACGCACGATAATGCAATGTCCACACGCACTAACACTGAGTATATGGCAAGGGTATGATATATGTATTGTATGCTACCAATAAGCTCTGTATGTTATGAGTCAACATGCACGTCATTAACTAAAATAATTTGCATAAATTAATATGTTAAGAATTCAGTAAAATGATACAAGTAAGATAAATGGAACACTCAGTCAGAAATTCATCAAAATTTGTTCCAGTTCAATCGGGATTCCGGTTCTCAAGAAATAGCTATTTCATTTTAAGTGCTCGCGGCTGGAAATTCAGTTTCAGAACTGAACGTCGGTTTCGCGACACGAATTGCACCCAGTTGGACTCAGAATTTAGCGATGTCACGGTTAAATGAAATCTAGGGTTTTAAATGGAGTATTCAACGCAACAGACGGATCACCAATCGCATCTGTACGTTGAAAGTTATACACAGTTTAACCTCAGTATGACATTTCAGAATCTGTTCTGGACAGTTATACGTTCTGCCCTTTTAAATACAGTTTAAAATAGCAAACGGCAATGAATCGGAATGGAACCACCAGTTTTATTTAGCTAACAGAATTATCTTTAATCTAATGTAGAGTTCCGTAACATACGACTTCAGAAAACACGGTGACGCAGGTCTTTGGACAGAACGCAATAATCAGAAACGCTCTGGACTGCAGTCCAGAGTCGCATTCCGATCCAATTATCATCACGGTTACAGATCAGAAATTATTAGAATTTTACATAGGGTTAAAGTTCGTTGAGTCGTCTTTGATTTAAGCCCTCGAACGCAGCATTCCAGTTTGAATATAATTTATGGTGATTTTATTCGTTTTCGGGTACGAGAAAATTCTAGTTTTAACGGCATATTTGGGGGAATCAATTCTTATCACTAACAATCGTATTTTCCAACGAGATTCATACACGATATTTATCATCTAATGGGCCAACAGAAAATATTAGTTTCCGTCAAAATACACAATTATTACCATTGGGATCTAGCATCGAACACTTAGGTCATGATATGTATCGGTAATCGGTAAGTTTAATAACTATATGATTTAGGTTTGTAATACAAATATATTAGCATGAAGCAAGTAAATACTTGCCTGGAACGTCTCGAGGTCGTATGGCAGCAGTGGCGTCACGGACGCATGACGTACGCCGTGTAACGGATTCTCGCGAGCTCGCTTCGAAACACGAGTTTTACGTCGGAGTTTCCCGGAGTCGTCTTGTGCGCGCTGGAAGTGTAGAGTAGGTTCTGTGGATCTCTTGAGTAGTGCTGAGATTGACGATGGTCGGCGGCGGCGCTCCGGCGAAGTGCAACAGTGCCGTTCACAGTGAGGGGAAAATGTTTGCAGATGGGTTTTGGAAAGAGAGGGGGAGCAGTGGGGTCGGGTTTGGAGTGATGAGGATGGTGCTAAGGATGTAGAGGGTCGCAAGGGTGGTTCAGGTCAGAGGGGCTCGCCGGCGTTGAGTGCCAGGGGTGGCCGTGGTTAGGTGCAAAAATGGGTTTGGGTGTGCAGGGGATATTTGGCAGAGGCTCGGGTTGATGAAGGGTGAAGTCGTGGAGGGAGAAGGTTGGTGGAGGAGGAGTGATCGAGGGTTTCCGAGGGGTTGTCGTCGTCGTCGGAGGTGGAGGTTGCAGTGGGCTGTTCGAGGTTGGGGGCTCGGTGGGTGTAGCGAGAGAGATGAGGAGTGAGTTGGAGAGGGAGAGTGATGAGAGGAGTTGGAGACGAGGTTGAAATCGTGGGGGTAACGGCAGGAGCGGGGGCGTGGGCGTGGGTGCGAGGCGCGGCGGGGAAATGGGATCGCGCGCGAGAATTACGGGAGGTTACCGTAGTGAAAAATTTGAAGAAGATGAACAGAAGTGGACCGGGTCGGGTAAGAGGGGAATTGGTCACGGGCTGTAGGGAGAGTGGGCCGGCATGAAAAATAAAAAAAATCCTTTTAAAAGGGTGGGCTGAGAAAGGATTGGGCCAGGCGATGTAAATAAAGAATTCCTTATATAAAAAATAGAGTGGGCCGGGGGAATTTTACTTGTTAATATAAAGATTTTGGGCTGAGGGTTTAATGAAAAAATAAGGGTTAATTTAAATTAGTTTTATTTGCTTTAGTTTTTGGTTTTAAATTCTGTGTTTTGACTTTTAGGGTTAGGACTATGATTTCAAAAGAGTTGGAAAAAAATAAATGTTAAGCTTAAACAACCAATTCAAACACGAAGGGAAGAGAAACCACTGGAATCCAGGAAGTGGGGAAACTTTTATTAAAATGGAAACGGGGATTTACACCCCCAAAGGGGATTTCTTTAGATCAAAACATCTATAGGAGCAAGGCTCTATTAATTAAAGTTGATTTAATTAAGTTTAAATTTTTACCTAAAATTTTCTAGAGTTCTAACTCTGAAGTTCTTGAAAACGAGAGCAAGGCTCTGAAAATAACAATCTTGAGGAGAAGATAATCATCTGAGGAGGACCAAGGGTCCTATTTATAGGCACTATAGCGCCTCTTCAACTCCTGAGTTGATCCAACGGTCTGGATGTTGCCACCGCTGCACTCACGTATGCGCCACGTGAGCGCAACGGTGGGAGGCATTTGTTTCCCCCAATCAGAGCAAAGCTCTATTTGAATTTCAAAATTCAAAAGGTGAAGCAACGCTTCAGATCTCTTGCGCTGCGCGCAGAGCGCCACGTATCAAAAGCAGACACGCCAGCGCAAGGAGCGCTGCCCCCAAGGCAGCGCAGCCCCAATCAGAGCAAGGCTCTATTTTAAAATTCAAATTATAAAATAAAGGAAGCAACGCTTCAGATAACTTGCGTTCTGTGCTGCGCGCCACGTTTCAAACAGTGGTGCGCTAGCGCGGTTGCGCTGCGCTCTGCGCTGCGCGCCACGTGTCAAACGCGGGCGCGCTAGCGCAGTTTGGGTTTAAGGGATAGTTTCAACATTACATGAATACAGTATAACGAATATGCATGTTAAAATCATGTTAATATGTACTAAGTAATTTAGAGATGCAATGATATATAAAATACATTCAGCTGACCCGGACCCGTATAGGCCAACCTCTCTCTTTTCTTTCTGGTCCCTCCTGGGCAACCACATCCCGGACCGGGTATTCGGGGTAGAAACTATTTAAAAGTGCTATGGGTTATGCAATTAATTAGTAAGTAATTTAAACACGGATGTGGGAACACAATACAGTACTCTAACACGCAACAGGTTATAATTCAAGATCCGAAATTAATATGACATACGGAACATCGAAAAGGAAAAATGGAACAGGCGGTACTATAAGTAATCTACAGTTTTACTGTGCAGTTTAATAGATATAAATTATATTATAGATAGCATGTAGCAAGTTTTCACTTGCCTCGACGGATCGCGAAGCGGTATACGGAACGTCACGCGTCGGCGAGAAAAGTCGCGACGCGCACACGGTACACGGAATGAGTCCAAACAACGCACGGATCAGAGATGCCTGCTGGGTCGTCGTGATCGTCGCTGGCATGGTCGGATTCCGGCAATTAAGAAACACAGTGAAAAACCACCAAGAGAAATGTATGGAAAGAAATGAGAAACATGTAAGGAGAATAGAGAAGTTGAGAAGAGGAGGCTTACCCACTGGATTTTCAGAGGGGCGATGGCGTCGACGGTGATGGTCGGCAAAGCTCCGGCGAGGGTGCAGGGTGCTCGGGGGAATGGGTCACGGCTGCTGTGGGGTGTGCAGGGTTAAACAGAAAAAGAGAAAGATGAAGGAGAAGAAGGGAAGGAAGATGAGGAGGAGAGGAGAGTGGGGTGAGATCGGGGTGGTGATCGGCGGTGAGTTGAGTCAAGGAGTTAGGGTTTAGGTTACTGGGGTTTGGTGAAAGGTTTCTGGGTTTGGAGGGAAGCAGAGGAGAGGAAGGAGATGAGGTCGAGGAAGGAGACGATGATGAGGGATGAGGAGCGAGGTCGAGGGAGGAGGAGGCAGAGGAGTAAGGGTTAGGGTTTACTTTGGTGGGTTCGTGGCGAGGAGTTGCATGGGATTTTAAAAGAACAGAAGAAGAAGAAGGAGATGTAGAAGGAAGGTGACGGGATCCACGCGGTGGTGACGCGACTCGAGGAGCGCACAGTAATCGCGAGATGTGAGAGAGAGAGCGCGAGAGGAGAGAGAAAGAGAAGAGAGAGAGAAAGGGCTGCAGCGGAGGAGAGAGAAAGGGAAAGGGAAAGAAGAGAGGGGGGTCAGTGGGGCCCAGCGAAAAAAAACTATGATTCTGATTGGTTGTGGAATTTAAAAGAGAGAAGATTGAAGAAAGGGAGAGGTTCGATGGTGGGGTCGGGTGAGTAAAGAGAAGATTGTGATTGGTTAAGGAGAAAAATTTTAAAAAGATTTTTATTGTTAATAATATTTTCTGTGCTGAACTGTATAGTAAATCTTTAGCTTAAAAAAATATACATTAACGAATTAAAAGAAATTTAAAATACTAGAATTTGGAGGGATACAAAATAATTCAGAAATGCGCCCGGGTCGGGTCCAAAATTTTGGATTTGAAATATGAAAATTATTAGCAAGTTCCAAAAATTAAAATGAAGGATTATGTAACAGAAATGCATACCCCCAAGAACGGTCGCACATATGTGCGCGTAGCCATCCAAACGCGTCTGTTTCACTGAACGGGACGAGAACACGATGCAAGGACGCTACCACGGGGTTAGGGGTATCATGCAGGCTATGTCATGTAATTTTAAATTATTTTAAGTGACTCAAATTGTTATATGCAAAATATGTAATGTTAGGGTAATCTAAAACTAGGAAACAACAAGCTCAAGTAAACGGGTCGAATATAAAGTAAACTACCATTTGCAACCAAACAGGGTAAATGAAATAAATACCACAAACAACGCATACGGCAACAGAAAATGGTATAATTGAACTCGGTTGTTACATTATACCCAACTACAAAAAGAATTTCGTCCTCGAAATTCCAAGAACACAAAAAGATAAATGACCAACAAACTACAAGAAAAGATGGGGAAACTTCTGCCGGATTTCATCTTCTCGTTCCCACATTGACTCTCCATGTGAGCGATTACCCTAAGAAATAAGTACAAGAGGGATAACCTTATTCTTAAGAACCTTTTCCCTTCGATCCACAATCGCAATCGGTCACTCCTCAAAAGTCAAGTCTTCTCGTACAGTCAGCTCAGAATGATCCAACACATGTATTTCATCTCGAACATACTTACGGAGTTGAGATACGTGAAACACATCATGAACATTCGCCAAGGATAACGGTAACGCCAATCGATACGCTACCTCACCAACCTGCTCTAAAATCTCAAAGGGTCCGACGAATCGAGGGCTGAGCTTTTCTCGACTTCCAAAACGAATCGCCCCTCTAGTCGGTGATATCTTCAAGAATACCAAATCACCCACGGCGAACTCTAGAGGTCTTCTCGACGTATCTGCCCAACTCTTCTGTCGGTCTTGTGCTGCTTTCATATGATTCCTGATAGCGTTAACTTTCTCAACCGTCTGCACAACCAAATCTGGTCCCAACAATCTTCGTTCACCGATATTGTCCTAACAAACAGGTGAACGACACTTGCGACCATATAAAGCTTCGAATGGAGCCATCTGAATAGTCGCCTGGAAACTGTTGTTGTAGGAAAACTCCACCAAATGTAGATGATCCTCCCATGAACCCTTGAAGTCCAACATGCAAGCTCTCAACATATCTTCAAGAGTTTGGATCGTTCTCTCCGACTGGCCATCTGTTTGAGGATGATAAGCTGTGCTAAACTTCAATCGAGTCCCTAAACTTTCCTGTAAGCTCCTCCAGAAGTGTGATAAGAACCGAGTGTCACGGTCGGACACGATACTCACCGGTACTCCATGCAATCTTACAATCTCCTGCATGTACCGTTCTGCCAAAGTTTCTGTTGATTGACCAACCCGAAAAGGAATGAAATGAGCTGCCTTGGTCAAACGGTCAACAATCACCCAAACTGCATTGTTGCCTTTTGGACTCCGCGGTAGAGTTGTTACGAAATCCATGGTTATATGTTCCCACTTCCACTGAGGAATCGGAAGTGGTTGCAATAAACTAGCAACCCTTTGATGTTCAGCCTTAACTTGCTGACACACCAAGCATTTTGCCACAAAACGGTCAATCTCCCATTTCATGCCTTCCCACCAGAAATGTTGTCGTATATCTCGGTACATCTTCATGCCTCCCGGATGTACGGAATATGCTGAACTGTGCGCCTCCTTCATAAGTTCTTCGTGAATATCTCCTTTTGGCACAACAACCAACTACCATATCTCAACGAACCATCTTCATGGATCAGGAAGTCAGTTCGAAGTCCAGCTTCAACCTGTCCTCGAAACTTTTGCAATCTAGGACCTACGATTGCGCTACTTTAATATTCTCGATCAACGACGAATGTACCTGTAGCCGCATCAACTGTCCCGAAGAATACGGTAGCACAACCTCCAAATCAAATCTTCGAAAGTCTTCAATGAGTTCCTTCTATGCAGTCAACGTCTGAATTGCTGGTAACCGACTGAGCGCATCCGACACGACATTAATTTTCCCCGGATGATACTTAAGATCAAGATCGTAGTCAGCCATCAGCTCCAACCATCTACGTTGCCTCATATTAAGCTCCTTCTGCGTGAACACATACTTCAAGCTCTTATGATCAGTGAAAACCTCGACCCTTTCGCCCAAAAGGTAGTGTCTCCAAATCTTCAAAGCGAAGATCACAGCCGCAAGCTCCAAGTCATGAGTTGGGTAATTCTTCTCATGGGTCTTCAACTGTCTCGATGCGTACGCTATAACCTTCCCATGCTGCATCAAAACGTATCCCAATCCTTTCCCCGATGCGTCGCTGTGAATTACCAATCCTCCGGAATTGTCTGGCACGGTCAGAATAGGAGCGGTTATCAATCTCTGCTTCAACGCCTCAAAAGCTGACGCACAGTTATCCGTCCACACAAATGGCACCTCATTGCACGTAAGCTTGGTCAACGGCTCCGCCAGATGAGCAAAGTTCTCCACGAACCTTCTGTAATACCCGGCTAATCCAAGAAAACTTCTTATCTCCGCAACATTCTTCGGAATCGGCCAATCACGAACTGCTGCAATCTTTTCGGGATCAACGGCGATTCCATCGCCAGACACGACATGCCCCAAAAACTTTACTTCTTCCAGCCAAAACTCACACTTGCTCATCTTTGCATATAGTTTTTCTTGTCTCAGCGTCTGCATTGCGATCTTCAAATGTTCTGCATGCTCTTCATACTCTTCGAATAGACCAGAATATCATCAATGAATACCACTATAAACTGGTCCAAGAATGGTGAAAAGATTCGGTTCATCAAGTCCATGAATATCGCCGGTGCATTCGTTACTCCGAAGGGCATCACTAAATACTCGTAATGTCCATACCGAGTTCGGAACGCCGTCTTGCAAATATCTTCTGTTTTCACTCGGACCTGATGATATCCGGATCGCAAGTCCAAATTCGAGAATACCCTCGCGCAACTAAGCTGCTCAAATAATTCGCCAATGCGAGGGATCGGGTACTTGTTCTTAATAGTCACTGTTCCCCCAATCAGAGCAAGGCTCTGCTTAAATTTTGAAAATTCAAATTTTGAAGCAACGCTTCAGTTCCCGTGCGCTGCGCGCAACGCGCCACGTGTCAGAAGTTGACACGGCAGCACAACGCCCAAGGCGGAACGTCCAATCAGAGCAAGGCTCTTTAAAAAAGAATAAGCAACGTTCAACTGCGCAAGCGCACGGCAGCGCGACACGTGTCTGCGCAGTTGCGCAAGCACTGGTGCGCAAGCGCACCGCTGCGCGACACGTGTCTGCGCAGTTGCGCAAGCACTGTTGCGCAAGTGCACGCAAGCACTGTTGCGTAAGTGCACAACTGCGCGACACGTGTCTGCGCAGTTGCGCAAGCACTGTTGCGCAAGCCTTCCACTGCGCGACACGTGTCATTCATTGGGGAGTTGCGCAGAAACAGAATGAAAATTTAATGAAATATTTTCTGTTCTTTCCAAAACCAGAAGATTTTCTTCTGCCTTTGGATCAAAGATCCAGCGGTGGGAAAATTCCCAAAATCACTCAGAGAAGATCTTGTTAACAAATTCAACAAATTTGTGAGCACTATAAATAGGACCCCAGACCTCATTGGATGGCATCAACTGAAATAAGCGACTTCTAGCAAAAAAAAAAAGAAGAAAAGAGAACTCTTGGAGATTATTCAAGAACAAGAAAAAGAAGAAAGGTAAAAACCTTTTTTTTTTAAGAGAAAAATCTCTGAAGAACGAAGGATTTAAAAAAAAGGGGGGGAAATAAATGAAAATAAATAAATAGTGCCTTGCACTTGTTATGAACCCTTGGTTCTGTGAAATCAGGGAAAACAGGAAGAAAAACTTGTTTTCCTTTGATCCAAATTTAGATCAAAAGTGCTATGCACTTTTGTTCTTAAATCTAAAAAAATTCTTGATGTTCTGCACAAATGCAACCCATTATTTAAAAGGGCCTGGCCCAAATCAAATTGCAAAAATAATAAAGGGGCAGAGCCCTGTTTGGATTGATTTTCTAGTCGGGCAAAGCCCAAAATAAATAAATAAAATTTTGGACTTAACGCGTCTGAGCAGTTGCGCAAGCACTGTTGCGCAAGTGCACAACTGCGCAACACGTGTCTGCGCAGTTGCGCAAGCACTGTTGCGCAAGCCTTCCACTGCGCGACACGTGTCACCTCCATGAGCGCTTGCGCTCTATTGCGCAAAGCACCTGACAAGCCGTGTGGGGCACTGTCAGAGTATTAAATGCAATGCATTATTAAGGGGCAGAGCCCAATCAAAGGTCAAATGGACCAAATAGAAGTACTGCACATTATTTTAAAAAGGCAGAGCCTAATCAAAAAGTCTAAACGGACCAAAAATAATGCTATGCATTGTTTAAAGGGCAGAGCCCAATTGAGAGGTCCAATAGACCAAAAACAATGCTCTGCAAAAGGGCAGAGCCCAGTCAATGGCCTGAAGTAATGCTATGCATTATTCTAAAAAGGGGGAAAGCCCAAACAAAGGCCTAATAGGCCAAATGCAAACAAAATGTGAACATTTTCAACTGGACTTAGCCCAATTCTGGCCGTAAGTCCTTAAATTAAATTGACTGAGCACAGCTGCTCTCCTAAATCAATTCACGACCGGTTCGAGGGTACATCTCCGAACTCCTTTGACATCCCTCGTTGTAATTCCTCAACGACGTCAAAGAGGTGACGGGTCCCAACGACCACACATCCAAATGGACTGCGGGGTCCTTAAACTCGTGGACCGAAACGTCCCTAAACTAATATCGGACCGAAACGTCCCTAAACTAATATCGGACCGAAACGTCCCTAAACTAATGGTGGACCGAAACGTCCCTAAACTAATATCGGACCGAAACGTCCCTAAACTAATGGTGGACCGAAACGTCCCTAAACTAATATCGGACCGAAACGTCCCTAAACTAATGATGGACCACTACGTCCTTAAACTGGCGATGGACCGAAACGTCCCTAAACTAATGACGGACCACTACGTCCTTAAACTGGCGACAGACCGAGATGTCCCTAAACTAATAATGGACCACTACGTCCCTAAACTAGAACAATAGAGCCAATCGCTCTTTTGCCGGATCTAAACGGTCCCGTTTAAGTTGATCTTAGCCCCAAACACGGCTAACGTATCCTTAAACATTTAAATGGATTATAAAACTCCCAATCAACTCTGGTTCGAGGGTACATCTCCGAACTCCTATGACATCCGTCGTTGTAATTCCTCAACGACGTCAAAGAGGTGACGAGTCCCGATGGCCATACATTAAATTAATCACTACGTTAAGTGGATCTTAGTCTAAAACAGGACTAACGTATCCTTAACGAACGTTTAAGTTGATCTTAGTCGCAACGCGACTAATGCATCCTTAAACTAAAAACACCAAACCCAAATCTTAGTAAATACGGATTTGGACTAATCCACGTCCTACGGGCGACGGCATTACTCAGTCTCCGTATACAATCCACGGGCAACCACAAACAAAACAAACACCCACGACACGAAGTGAAATTCTGGAGAAGGAGAAAGTTGTTACCGCGATGCGGTAGCGTAATTAACTGCAGGGGCTTGCGCCTGCAGGGAAGAGCGTCCCCACAATCAAAAACCCCTCATCCTGAGGGGGAATCTGACGAAGTCTGCTACATCGGCCGCATCCGTCTAAACCTCCGATACATTGTGCCATAAATCAACTTGGCATCTTTGGAGAGGTAGACGGATAAAACCATATAGCATCTGCCCCGAACCCCAGGCACGGACGCGAAAGTCCGGGCCGCCGTTCGGAGGGGAACAGATTCTGGCACGTTCGGTGGGACCTTTTCCTCTTTCCACTCTACACTTCGTGTGTCGTTTTCGCGAACCAATCGCGGTTTGTTAAATGGTTGCCTTTGGATTTCAAGTTGCTAAGATTTGGTCTTTTGTCTGGTGCAGAACTCAAACATCCATGGATTCTAACTGCACCAAATGCGCGAAGCACCACGGCAACGGACGCTCCACCTCACCGAGAGGTGTAACATATGGGCCCCAAGCGGCCTCCTTCCTCGCTTTACCGGTTGAACAGGTGACCCAGGCCACCACCGGCCTGTTTTTCGGGACCATGGTCCTACCTACAAGCTCCTCTATGCCGATATCCGCACCGGAAGCGAACAAGAAGTCGGTGTTCAACCGGCTCACTACTACCACGACCCCTGTCAACGGGTCGCCCGCTACTGTTCCCCTCCGAAGGACGGCCGTGACGCGGGGACGTCTCGCCTGAGATTCGGGGCAGATGCTAATTGGTGCTATCCGTCCACCTCTCCGAAGATGCCAAGTTGATTTATGGCACCGTGTATCGAAGGTTTAGACGGATGCGTCTGATGTAGCAGACTTCGTCAGATTCCCCCTCGTTTGAGGGGTTTTTGATTGTGGGGACGCTCTTCCCTGCAGGCGCAAGCCCCTGCAGTTAATTACGCTACCGCATTGCGGTAACAACTTTCTCCTTCTCCAGATGGTCACTTCGTGTCGTGGGTGTTTGTTTTGTTGCCCGTGGATTGTTTACGGAGACTGAGTTATGTCGTCGCCCGTAGGGCGTGGACTAGTCCAAATCCGTATTATCTTAGATTTGGGTTTGGGGGGGTTAGTTTGAGGATACGTCAGCCATACTTAAGGCTAAGATCAACTCAAACGTTTGTTAAGGATACGTTAGTCTCACTTTGAGACTAAGATCAACTTAACGGGATCGTTTAGATCCGACAAAGGAGCGTTTGGGCTCTATTGTTCCAGTTTAGGGACATAGTGGTCCATCGTATGTATAGCCGTCGGGACCCATCACCTCTCTGACGACGTTGAAGGATTACAACGACGGATGTCAGAGGAGTTCAGAGATGTACCCTCGAGCCAGAGTTAATTGGGGGGATTCATAGTCCAGTCTGTTTGAAGGTTTAAGGATACGTTAGCCATCTTCAAGGCTAAGATCAACTTAAACGGGATCGTTTAGATCCGACAAAAGAGCATTTGGGGGCTCTATTGTTCTAGTTTAAGGACGTTGCGGTCCATGGGTAGTTTAAGGACATTGCGGTCCATTGTTAGTTTTAAGACATCTCGGTCAAGGTTAAGGACGTCGTAGTCCATGGGCTTACGGACCCCACAGTCCATTGTTAGTTTTAAGACATCTCGGTCAAGGTTAAGGACGTCGTAGTCCATGGGTTTAAGGACCCCACAGTCCATTATGTGCTCTGGATGCTTCACACGGGTTCACTGCCATGCTCTGCGAGGACCAGGCTCCGCTCTGGACGTTTTCCACGGGATCAAAGAGTGACATTATCCGCGTTCCACGTAACCAGGAATTTGCATTGAACACGGGTTTAAGGACCCCGCAGTCCGTATCAATGTGTGGTCGTCGGGACCCGTCACCTCTTTGAAGACATTGAGGGATTACAATGCCAAGTATCAAAGGAGTGAAGAGATGTACCCTAGAACCGGAGTGGATTAAATAGTCCTTGGCCCAATTTGGGATCAAGACGAATTAATTATGTTATGAGTCCATTGGCCCAGTTAATCACAAATTGAGGACTTATGGCCATCTTGGGCTAAGTCCAATCAGGAGAGGCTTTGCCTCCATCCATTTAGTCAATTGGACCGAAGCCTAGTGTTAAACACTACAGAGCAATCAGTGTTGAACACTGGGAATGAGGTTGACAAGTTAGTGTTTAACACTAAGAGATAATTGGTGTTTAACACCAGCAACAAGGCTTTTCAAATTAGTGTTAAACACTAAAACAGATCAGTGTTGAACACTGCAGATAAAGCTTTTTAATTAGTGTTGAACACTAAGGCCCAACAGTGTTTTAACACTGGGTTCGAGAGTTTCAATTTAGTGTTAAACACTAAGGCAAGAGGGGTCACGTGGCAGCACGTGAGAGCGCCCTCCCTTCATTTATTCTGCTGAGATTATCGCATCTTTCAGAGCATCACGTGCCATCACGTGATGGGCATTCAAATGCCTATGTATTAGAGCTTCTGCCAAGGGTCACGTGGATCACGTGGGGCGCTGCCTCAAAGGGACTTTCTGTAGATCTCTTGGGGGGTCACGTGATGACACGTGACCCTGCCTCTAGGTATTTTGTTTAGAGGTTTTGTTGATCTTTTTTCAGGAATTAAATTCCTCGAGCTGTAAATTTCAGAGGAATTAAATTCCTACTTCCTTTCGAAGACTTATATTCTGGGATAGAGTTTAACTCTGAATTTTCTGTAGGAATTAAATTCCTCATATATGTGAAGAACCAAATAGGGTTGAACCCTAACAAAGCTTTTTTAAGGAGTTTAAACTTCCATCCTCTGTTAAATTATGATTAAGGGAATTAAATTCCCGCTGTTGCAACAGAACTAGGTTCTTAATTAGGGTTAAACCCTGTTTCTTTTTATTCTGAAGGAATTAAATTTCCATGATACAGGGGCAAGCCCTAATTTTATTTTAAAGGAATTAAATTCCTATAGTTCTGTGAGAATTAAATTCTCGTGCTTGCATTCCTTCTCTATGTTTTGGATCTGCATGGCGGATCTCAACCCATTGAGAATTAAATTCTCAACCTTAAGGGGAGATGTGCACTTTGCAGATCCTCTATCAAAGAGAGAAGAAATATGTTCTTCTGTTTTTACATTATCAGAGTTAAACTCTGTTGAGAATTAAATTCTCTCTCCTTTATAAGGCCTTCCCTTTCTTACCTAGGGTTTTTGCAGAAGATCCAAGTTCTCCAAGTATCGAAGCTCTCTTTCTTTTCTTTTTTCTTCTCTGCGTATGTATCTCTCTGTATGTCTCTTGGCTCCTATTTATAGGAGAAGCAGCCGAATCAATCAGTTTTTGACGAATCTTCATTAAGAGATTTGATTTGCACCCATCACTTGTTTTGGACCTTTGGATTATTAGGTGAATTTTATTCACCATTGGATTTCAAATCCAGGGATTCTCCTTTGTTGTTTCGGTTAGATTTAAAGGGGAAATCTTTCCAAACCCGAGATTTTCCCATAGATAGATGATATTTTATCACCTCTGAATCTTTAATTCGATTGGTTCCAGATAGCCGCTTTCCTTTGGAAAGATTTGAATTTCTTTCAGAATTTAATTCTGTTGACAAAATGGGCTTTGAAAGCCGGTCACGTGTGACCACGTGACTCATGGTCACGTGTGGGCACGTGACCCCCTTTGGAATGAGCCTCTTCCTTTCTTTTGCGCTCTGTCTTCTTATTGCTGCTTAAACGTCACGTGCTGCCACATGACCCCTGGTCACGTGTGAGCACGTGACCCTTGTTTGAACTCTCTCTTTCCTTGGTTCAACTGGAGAACGAGTCTGCTGTCTTGAACGTCACGTGGCAACACGTGACCCTGGTCACGTGGAAGCACGTGACCTCTTCTGAAGCCTTTTCCTTGACTTGATCAGGGAACTGGTGTGCCTTTTGACGCTTGCATTTAAATGTCACGTGTCGCCACGTGACCCGGGTCACGTGGGAGCACGTGACTCTTTCTGAAGCCCCCTTTTCTTCAACGTAGTCAGGAAACTGAACTTGCCTTGATGATGTTTTTAGGTGTCACGTGCCAACACGTGACCGCTAGTCACGTGTAAGCACGTGACCCTCTTCTGAAGCTTTTCCCAGAAGCTTTCCTGATTTTAAATCAGGAAACAGCTACTAAGCCGACAGCCTCCGTTTTCACCAGGCTAGGTCAGAACTATAAAGTGGTTGTCCCAAAGAGGGCAACGGCCGCTGCTTTGGAAGTCGTTGAAGCGGCTTCTCCTATCAGAGAGTCGGTCTTCACAAGATTGACGGTTCCCACTCCTCCCCCAGCTGGTCAAAAAGCATCAGTCTTCGATAGGCTGACATCGGCAGTTACCCCACACCCAAATAGGGGGCAACAAGAAACTATCTCGATTTCCGAGCCAGTCCCAACGGCTCGTCGTGCTCGACGTCGACATTGGCAACGAGTAAGGAAAACAGGGGGCAACTCCCCCTCAGGGTTAACCCCACCTGCTCCAGTGGTGGAGGTCAACGCTGCTGTTCCAACTGGGAACAGCTTTGAATTGCTGAGGAAGGTGAGAAAGAACTCTCCAATTGCTACATTGAAAGGATCTCCTCCGCCTATAGAAAAAGCTCCGGAGACAAAGCAGGAACAGCCCTCTCAACGGCTGTCGTCAAAAATTTATAAAGTTTGGCGGAGGGTTCAAGATTCCGTGATTGACCCAGACCACTTTCATCGCCAGAAAAAGGCAAAGGTGGAAAAGGACAAAAACCGCCCCATTAAACGGCAGGGGGCAACAAATGCTAGGATGCCCACTTCAACGGCTCCTTCAACCTCAATGGTCCACAAAAGAAAAAGGCCAGAGAAAGCTCCCGTGACACTGACAAAGTTTAAAAGCGGTGAACCTAAACGCCCCAAGTCAGGGGGCATAACAGTTCATACGGTTTATATGGCTTCTGGAAAGGAGGAAAGCCGCACTTCTACGGGTCACCGACCGCTTACCCGATCAGTGACCAAGGCTCAGGAGCAGCAACAAAAGCTCCAGGAGATGATGACTACAATGGCTGCACTCACGGAGCCAAAAGAGAACCCTGGGACGTCCTTAGATGAACGCCAAGAGGAAGAGACCGACGCCGAGTTCCTCCGCCGAGTACTGGAAAAGAGAGACAAAGAGGCTGCTGAACAAGCAGCCAATATACAGCGTATGGGCCTCCTCTTCCAGGACATGATAGGGATGATGATACAACAAGAACCACCGATCGTCCTTGGGGATGATAGGGGAGAGACATCAAACCCTCAGCCCGTTTTATCAATGGCTAAAGAGGATACAATCTCCAAAACTGATCTGGACGAATATATAGCCCAGCAAATAAAGGTTCATCACGCGGCCGAAGCAGCCGGCCACGTCGTAAAGACGGGGCGGCCATATCCGGGCTGGTATGACCAAATCAAATACCCGCCGGGTTACACAATTCCTAAGTTTCATGTCTACAAAGGGACCGGCAATCCCCATCAACATGTTGCCCAGTTCAGGGTGCTTTGCGGTAACACTGGCGGCGGCGACAAGCTTTTGCTTCACCAGTTCGTTGGAAGCCTATCAGATACGGCGTTCGAATGGTATTCTGAGCTTCCCAACGACTCTATTAAAACCTTTGCGGAGATGGAGCTGCTCTTCACCCAACGTTTTGCAAGTGCCAGTGAGCGTACCCCGATGACGGCGCTGATTAACGCCAGGGTAAAACCCGGCGAGACATGGGTTCAGTACGCTATACGGTGGCGTAATCTATGGTCGAAGTGTGAACAGCGCATAGAAGAAGCCCCTGCGGTGGGAATGTTTGTTGGAACCCTCGATCCACAAGCAACCATTTCACAGTTTATGATGTTCTTCAAGCCGACTTCCTTCCAGGCTTTGATCGACAAATTAGCGCAGATGGACCAGATGGGCCATAAACCCCCTCTCCCGAAACCGGACTCCCGAAACAATAAAGGAAAGGGAAAAGCGATCATTGTCGCTAATGCCCAACAACAACCGAGCGACTCGAAGCCGGTTGCTCGTCCAAACAATACACGCCCATACGTACCCCTTAAGGACAGGATGGGACGCCCTTACTCTTTCCCCCGTGATAAAACGAGGAGGCTATTCGAGCTGGCGCTGCGCAACAGACTCATAAATCTGCCAGATCCAAAACGTCCGTTGCAACCGAACGACGCCAACGAGCCCAATTACTGCCCTTATCATCGAGTGCTAGGCCATCCGATTGAGGATTGCTACGTTTTCAAGAATTGGCTTGAGAACCAGTACCGTCAGGGCAAATTTGCGCTATCTGACAAATGGAAGGTGAATCCTCCGCAGCCCCACACCTCTAAGGGGACGAATACGCCGGGGGCAACATGCTCCGTTATTGAAGAAACTCCCTGGGAGGTTGTATTATCAGCCAAAACGAGGAGAATGCTAAATGATCTTCAGACCTGTCCAGCGGTCAAGTGGAAGAACCCCTTGGAACCGCAGGTTATTGAGGGGATGTTGAAGCCACGACCGACTCCGAAGACCGATGGTGGTAGTTCAAGCGCTCATAGTCAGCCGTCAAAATCTTCGAAAAAGAAGAAGAAGAAACCTAAGAAGTCCGTGAAGCCTGGGGACAAGCGCACGGACTTACAAAAGCAAATCGACGCACTGGATGAGTACAACCAAAAGGCGCGGACTCCCATTACGCTCCAAGATTTCCTTGATCACGTCTTCCAAAAAGAAGATGAGGGAGAAAGTTCATCGGATGAATCTGAGGAATATGTGGCGAGCTGTCATATGATCTCCCATTCGACCACGAACGATGAAGGGACTTCTGGCACTGAAACGCTGGGGGCAAATGCCGAATCAAGAGCCCTAGGGCTATCAGTTGAAATGATTAGCGCGTTTCTTAATGAAGCTCGGTTGAAAAGCAAAGCTGATCGAGAACGCGAGACGGCTATATTCGAAAGGGCCAAGCGCCAGCGACTTGAGGAAGGAGCTGAAATGATCCCGCTGGAGCAAAATGCCTCCACCGCTGACAAAAGCCAATTCAAGATAAAAAAGAAGTTTGCTAAGGCCATATCGATGGGCATGAATCTACCACCCTCTGAAGAAAAAGTTACTGGCGTGGTGGAAATGCACCCCTCTTATTGCTTATATCATCAGAAGGTCTCGCATTCCACCCAAGATTGCAAAGCTTTCGATAAGTGGTGGCAAGGATACGTCGCTAATCGACAACGCTTTAAACGGGAAAAGCGTAAAATTCGTCGGGAGCAAAGAAACACGACCAAAGAGCTTGAAAGAACTGCCAGCAATTGTCACATGGTTAACACTGCCGGGTCACAAGTGCCTACATTTGGGAGCGATTCCGATGAGGAGCTAGAGCTTGGCCCCCTCTTCAAAGAATCCATTTCGGGAAAAGAAGAAGAACCGAAGGCTTGCGAAAATATACAGCTACGCAATCGGACGCTACCTGAAAAGAATCTCGGACCCTTAAACAAGAAAAACAAAGGGAAAGAGAAGGTCTCTGAAGACATTGCTTTGGATGACCAAGTCGCGGAAGAGCTAACCGCCAAGAACCCGCCAAAGAGGAGTAAAGTGGATTACAATGTCTTGGCCAATCTGAGAAAGCTACCCTCACAACTCAGCATTCTCGATGCCCTATTACTATCAAAAGAGGCGAGGGATTCTTTGATTAAGGCCCTACAAAATCCGGACCAGTTCCAAGCCTTCCTAGCCGAACAAAAGATGAAGGATGAATTGGAAGAGGTGCACACAGCCGACGTTGCTTTTAGTGATGAAGACCTTCTCCTCGGGACGTGTGAACACAATCGCCCCCTTTATGTCTCAGGATACTGCCATGACATAAAGATAGGTAAAATCTTGGTCGATAACAGATCGTCTGTTAATTTACTCAATGTGCGAGTGTTAAAGGAGATTTGCATGAGTGTCCAACACCTCGCCCGAGACAAAATCACCATCTCCGGTTTCGACTCTCAATCCTCAAAGACTCTTGGATCTGTGATATTGACGCTACGCTTCGAGTTGCTCGTCACAGACATCAAATTCCATGTTATAGACGCCAAGACGTGCTACAATGCTCTGCTCGGCCGACCATGGCTACACGAGTACAATATCATCCCTTCTACACAGCATCAGTGCATGAAGTATTCTAGGGATGGCCTTGAGTACACTGTGGCGGGAGAGTTGAATCCGTTTTCCATGAACGAAGTTCGCAAGTATGAAGATGCCAAGTACTTCTTACCGAGTTTCGAAGACACGGAAAGGTGTCTCAAACCGGAGAACAAAACTAACGCTACCATCCCTGTCTTCGGCAGTGACACCGAGGAGGAGGAGGATAAAAATTATTCAGGTCCATCCCAGTCCACTAGGCCAGGACCATCCGTTCCTTCATTGATCTTCGGTAGTGATTCAGAGGATGAAGTTCATGCTGTATTCCCTGCTCGGCCTTCAATACGGGTTTCCGCTGATGAAGAGCGAAGTCTGCAGATAACCATGGTGCCGCTTGAACATTACAAAGAACTGGATGCACTCAACGCCAACAGCGTAGAAGAATTGCACACATTCTATATTCCTCCCGGACGAAAAGGCGAGAAGGCAATCCTATTCTACCGTTCTGAAGAAAACAAGGTGGAAAAAGAAATTTGGCATGGCGCAGATCCCACGCTCGACGGGCTTCAACCTATCCGTCTTCCCAGATATTATACCGAAGGTTTGAAGAAACTGCTAAAACGCCAGGGGATGTCCTTCACACAGACCGTTAGAAAAGCCAAATTCTATGACAAGGTCTGGAATGTTCCCAGGACTCAATGCAAACTGCCTAACGGGAGAACGGAAACAAAAGGGCTTGGGTACATCCGGCCAAAGAAACGGGAACTAGTAAACAGCTGTTATGCCATGTATGACTTCGATGAAGAGGCAGACGCTCAATGGGAGGACGCTAATCCTGAATCAGCAAAAGTTCCTGATACAAAACCGCCCAGTCCATCGTCTGAAGACCAGATGAGCAAACTTATAAAGGATGCGAGTCAAAAAGCCCGAGATGATCACTATCGTGAAATGGCAATCTATGAGAAAGCCAAGACACAGCGTCTCCTTCAACAGGCAGTAAAGAACGAAGATGCTGCCCCACGTCAGCCTGCTACAAAAAGGGTTCGACGTGAAAGCAAAAACAAGTCGAAGGGCCGTAAAGGTGCTCGACAACCACAAAGCAGAGCTAAGAAGCCACGCATCCGAGAGTCGAGCGTTATTGACCTAGCCCTCATGAAGAAAATGGGTCGAGCATACTCATTTCCTCGGAACAAAACAAGGAAAATACTTGATCTTGCTCTAAAACATCAAATGCTTACTCTGCCAGAGTCTAAACACCCTGAGCAAGCGGGCGAAGTCTCCAACCTAAATTATTGCTCTTACCATCGAGTAGTAGGGCATCCGCTTGAAGATTGCTTCACCTTTAAGAATTGGGTTGAGGACCAATATCAGCTTGGCAAATTCGCGTTGTGTGACAACTGGAGGGTAGCACCACCACAAAAGCACGAGCCCAAGGCCACGAAAGAAGAACCAGTTCTGCATTGGGATTGGAAGCGAATTCGTACTTGTCACGTGATAATGATATCAAGGGAAGAGCCCGAGAACATGGATGACCTTCCCTGGTGCTTTGAAAACGGAAGCGATGAGGTAATCTCAGAATTTCCACCAGCACCAAAAGAGCTGGAAGATGGAATCTATACTACTGCAGACAACCTCAAGAAAATCGAGTTGGGGACAATAGATGATCCGCGACCGACATTCATCAGCGAGCTGCTGTCTGAAGAGAAGGTGGCTGCGTTAAAAGACGTCCTTGTGCAGCATAAAGATTGCTTCGCATGGAACTATTCCGAGATGCCGGGACTAGATCCAGAAGTTGCTGTACATAGACTAGCAATATCCCCGAACATCAAGCCAGTCAAACAGGCGCCGAGAAGAATGCGACTCGAGCTTGAGATGAGCATAAATACCGAAGTCAAAAAGTTAATCGACTCTGGCTTCATCCAGGAAGTTCAGTACCCTGAATGGATCGCCAACATCGTCCCAGTGATGAAGAAAAATGGGACAGTGCGCATATGCGTAGACTTCTGGGATCTTAATAAAGCTTGCCCGAAGGATGATTTCCCAGTGCCAGTCACTGAATGATGATAGACAATACATCCACTCATGAAGTTTTCTCCTTCATGGACGGCTCATCGGGGTATAACCAGATAAAAATGCATCCAGAAGACCAGAAGCACACAGCCTTCAGGACTCCTCTTGGTATATTTTGTTATAAAGTGATGCCCTTCGGTTTGAAGAACGTCGGTGCTACTTATCAGAGGGCCATGACAAAGATCTTCGACGACCTTATACACGAAATCGTTGAATGCTATATCGACGATCTCGTGGTTAAAAGCAAATCATACGAGGAACATCTCGAGCATCTGAAGACTGTATTTCAACGCCTTCGGCAATACAACTTGAAGATGAACCCTCTTAAATGTGCGTTCGGGGTTTCCTCGGGCAAATTCCTGGGATTCGTTGTTCGACACCGAGGTATTGAAATAGATCCGTCAAAGATTAAAGCGATCATGGAAATGCCTCCGCCGAGGACTCTCAAACAGCTGCGGTCTCTCCAAGGGAAACTCGCATACATACGACGATTTATAGCTAACCTTTCAGGAAAGTGCCGTCCTTATAGTCACCTGATGAAGAAGGGAACCCTATTCGTTTGGGATCAAAAATGCCAAGGCGCACTGGATGAGATCAAGCAATATCTGCAGAACCCGCCGGTGTTGGCTGCTCCGGTTAAGGGGAAGCCTCTCATTCTTTATACAACCGCCCTCGAAGGTTCCTTAGGCGCATTATGGGCACAAGAGAACGATCAAGGGAAAGAAAGAGCACTCTACTACTTAAGTCGAGTTCTGCTGGGGGCAGAAAGCAACTACTCTCCCATTGAAAAACACTGCCTGGCGTTGATCTTCGCAATAACAAAGCTTAGGCACTATGCGTTGGCGCACGAAGTCCGTCTTATTTCAAAAGTGGACCCTCTCAAATATCTAATGTCAAAAGCCATATTGACAGGGCGACTCGCTAAATGGGCCCTGCTCTTGATGGAATTTTCGATAACATATCAACCTCTCAGGGCAGTAAAAGGCCAGGCCATCGCCGACTTCCTTGCTGAGCATCCCATACCTGCCGATTCCCCTTTAAATTGCGATCTTCCAGACGAACATGCGTTTGATGCAATCGACGGTGGTGATACCCGATGGGAACTCTATTTTGATGGTGCATCTTCCATGAAGAAGCGCAAACAAAACACCCCTATAATCAAATCGGGGGTAGGCCTCATCTTTGTAACTCCACAAGGAGGGATAATGCGCTTCGCATTTTCCTTAACAGAGCCGAGAACGAATAATGAAGCTTAATATGAAGCTCTGATAGCAGGCCTCGAGATCGCCATTGACATGGGAATTGAAAGCCTCCTCATATATGGGGACTCCCAACTGGTCGTCAGTCAAGTGAACGGCGATTACCAAACATGCAAACCGGAATTGGTAAAATACGGTGAAAAAGTGCAGCAACTGCTAACCCAAATTCCCTCCTACACGTTGGAAAGTATACCGCGCGCGGAAAACAGCAAAGCGGACGCACTGGCCAAACTTGCTAAAGAATTGGCTGACGAGAACCTCGACAACGTTAGAATCATGATACAAAGCCGTCGGGTGCTCGCCCCCGCAGAAATACCTTCGGAATCACCCGAAGAGAAGGGAGTGACTGAACGAGCGACCTTACAAATAAAAGACCACGAGAAGGTTGAGGATTGGAGAGAAGTCTTTATAGACTACTTCAAGTCCCACCAAATGCCTGAAGATGCGTCCGCAAGACATCAGCTCACAAAACGAGCTCTGTCTTTCGCCTTCGTCAATGATACTCTATACAAGAGGTCATTTGATTCTCTGTGGCTGAGATGCTTAGGACCAGACAAAGCGGAAAGAGTCGTTCAGGAAGTTCATGACGGAATCTGCGGTTCTCATCAAGCGGGCCCAAAGATGAAGTTGAAGATAAAACGGATGGGCTACTACTGGCCCACGATGATGCAGGATTGCCTGGAATATGCGAGGCAATGTCATTCATGCCAAATGTCACGCCCCGCTTCCCAGTGTACGGCGAAGTGGACGTGACAAGGCCCGCTACGTATGTACTCAGAAGTACATACGCTAAGCGTAACTAAGCAATATAAAATGAATCACAAGAGACGAATAATAGAAATAACAGCAACTTTTATTAATAACATTCTTTATACAATGCATGAAATGAAAATACATCTGAAATGAAAAAGCAATGCCTAAACAGTGGCATAACAATAAAAGGAAATACTGGAAAGAACAAGATACAATGTCTAGAGCTCTGGGTCTTCCTGGAACTGCTCCAAATCTTCACTTGTGGGCTCGGTCTCAACTTGGTCTAACGCACCTGACGACATTCAAAGAAGAGAGAAATAGAATGTCGTCAGCGAACAGGTCGCTCGGTAAGTCCCAAAGAAGAATGAAGAATGAGAGTGACAGAGTATAGTATTTTCTAAAGTATTGTATTGTAGTAAATTGTGGAATATTGTTTAACGATGTTGTTTGTAGCTTGGTGCAGAAAGATGCCAGTGTATACGAGGGGAGTCTCTATATGCCAGAGACTAAGGGCACGTATAGTACAAGGAACCGTTTATGCCACGGTACAACAGCAACGGAATATAGGTTAGGTGTCTTAATCTGACCACCTCATTCCACTTTTAACATCTTCCGTACCAATCTACCCCTTTAAACCCCGCGATGTCATGTTTGTATTGTTATCTTGTAAACTTGTAATGATTGCTTGATTGACTTTGATTGACTGATTGACTGATTGACTGACCGAAACCATGATATCAGGAAACGGTTATAACCATAAAGTCATGTAAATGGAATACTGGGAATCATGTAAAAGGAATATCCATGGTTCGGTTCGGTCAAGTTATATAGATTGTTAACTGGAATCTGGAATTCATGTATTCATCTTGAGTTGGAATATAAAAGAATATAGATTGACTTGAAACATATTCAAGTTTTGTAGCTTGGTACAGAAGGATGCCAGTATATACGAGAGGAGTCTCTATATGCCAGAGACTAAGGGCACGTATAGTACAAGGAACCGTTTATGCCACGGTACAACAGCAACTGGATTCATGTTAGGTGTATTAAATCTGACCACCTCGTGCCACCTTTAACACCTTCCGTACCAATCTACCCCTTAAACCCCGTAGTATTTTGATTGTATTGTTTGTCTTGTAAATTGTATTGATTGTATAATTGATTGACTGACTGACCGAAACCATGATATCAGGAAACGGTTGTAACCGTAGAGTCATGTAAATAGAATACTGAGAATCATGTAAAAGGAATATATCCATGGTTCGGTTCAGCCAAATTGTATAAATTGATAATTGTATTCATGGATTCATGTGTTCATTTTGAATTGGAATCTTGTAGATTATAGGTTGACTTGAATCATATTCAAGTCAAATTAATCAGACTCAAACCCGAGTCAGACAATCAAAATTATGAATCGTGGTCTTATAATTGTTAGGGTCCTTAGGGTAATTTATAAACTTGAGGGGGTTTTATGTAAAAATATTTTTGTATAGTTTTCAAAATATAACTCAAGTATTTAATTATCGTCTTTAAGTACATACAACAATTTAATGTTCAAGATAAATATGTATACATGTTCGAATAGCATGAAATGAGTCAAGTATATTATTCGAGTAACTACCATAAACAATGCTGTAAAGAAATATTATGTACGACTAATTAATCAAGTTGAACGAATGTAAAATATAAACAGAAATATGGCTCTAAATGTTTTGCATGCGTGAGTTCCAGTTTTACCTAAATATGACTACCGGTTTGAGAGATATATATGTTTTCGTATCGTCGCACAAAACAGATCAGAATCTATTCGGCACCGTCACATATTTTTAAAACGCAGTTTGAGTTAATTTCTATCAGGTTTCAGGTTACTAAAATTATTAGAAAATTGTAGGTATTTCGATGTACTTATCGAAAACACCAAGATTCATACGATTTGGATTTATGAAGCTCTAGTTATGATCATTTTAATATCAGCATTTAAAACAGAAATTCAGATTTCTGGACAGCAACTATATATTGTATTGTAAAGCCTATATCAGGTTGTTTCATGCATTCCTAAGTAATATAATATACAGAAAATTATATTTCTATCAATGGTGCATCTACACATCTAAATTTTGTCACAAACGGATATCGGGTGTTCGAGTTATGTCCAATTTAAAAACAATGTGCGAATCAGGACAGATTCTGTCCAGATCCGTCACTTAATATTGTAATGCAGTTTTCTTTATCTTAGGTAGGTTTTCAGTAGAACTATAAAACTAATAAAATCTATATCATTCGATGTAGATATCAAAAACATCTGAGTTTGCTCAATTTGGATACCGGTATACCAAGTTATGTGTCCTAGAAATTGACCGATAGCTGCAGTTTTCTGTTTTACGATCAGTGAATAAATACGATGTAATTCACAAACCGTTATGCGGATCGATCTAAAATTTTTACAGCATGTATAAAATAATATAATCTATCATATGTAAATTCCATGAAATTTTCAGAAGTAAAAATTAATGTCTAAAAATTATTTTAAACCTAAAGGTATTGATGTGTATACTAAAATCGGCAAAAAGATTAACTAGTATTTTTATGCAAGCTTTATCCTTTCTTTTAATAACCAAACCGATTCCATGAGATATCGTAGATATATTATGGATTGAAATCTATGTTCTCACAACTTGTAATAAACATTCATAATCATGAAGAAAGAATTAAAAATACTTTAATTTGAACAAGAGATAATACGATATTATTAAACCATATAGAATCATATATATCTAAACTTATGTATATGTATATGTATATGTTTATGTGTATCTTCTCTTATGGATTATGATATGAAAAGAATAAGGGGTTCACGATGCATGACAAGAGGAAAAAAAAGAGATGGGGGGAAAGGAGAGAGAAGGGACTTATATGCACAAGCCGGTATTGTCACCGGGCTTGTCTATCCGCCGATAGCCTCGCGTTAGTAGCGAGACCTTCTTGAAGAGTTCTTCATGTTCTTCTTCTTGGACTTTAGGTGAAGAGGGAGAAATGAGAGATAGAAAAATATGAGGAAGGAAAAGATGGAGGACAATTAAGATGGTGTAATGGTGAATTATGTATAATAATATATGCATTTAACATAAGAATTAAAAGAGAAATGAAAGGTCACCATTCATTTTGGAAATGAAAGGTCTCATTTGTAGGTTATGAGATGAATAAAAAAATGATAAAAAATAATTGCAAGAATGGGGATTTGAACATGCGACTTATGGAATAACAATGCAAGGACTTAACCAATGAGCTATAAGGTTGTTCATGCATATATTTAATTAGAATTAAATATATGATGTTGCTTAAAAAGAAAATGGGCTTTTTAGATGGGCTATGGAGAATAAGAATAATGGATTTGGGTTAAATATTTATGAAAGGAAAAATAAGAATGAGAAGTTAAAAACTTAAATATAAGAAAATGAAATTGTACCTAGAAAAAAAATACATAATAGATTAAGGAATAAAATAATAATAAATTTAATAGAAAAAGGAAAATACCAAGTACAAATAAATACGGTATATTTTTGAAGAGGGATAATACAAATGTATAAAGATTTTGGGGTCATTACATTCAAAAAAATACATAATAGATTAAGGAATAAAATAATAATAAATTTAATAGAAAAAGGAAAATACCAAGTACAAATAAATACGGTATATTTTTGAAGAGGGATAATACAAATGTTTAAAGATTTTGGGGTCATTACACCAAATTCATGGAGACTTCATCCATCAGCATCCCAATCCACTGCATCCAACAGTGGCTAGTTGGCCATTCGAAATGTGGGGAACTGACATAGTCGGCCCCATCGAACCAGCATCGTCAAAGGGACATCGTTTCATCCTGGCGACGACTGATTACTTCTCCAAATGGGCAGAAGCAGTACCATTGAGAGAAGTGAAGACGGAGAATATCCTTCATTTCTTCAAAACGCACGTCATATATCGGTTTGGAACTCCGAGGCGGATCATCTCCGATAACGGGCCAGCGTACCGAAGTCATAAAATTAGCCGCTTCGCACAGCAGCACAATATAGACTGGAGATATTCCTCAGTTTATAATCCGCGAGCTAACGGTCTAGCTAAGGCCTTCAACAAGACCTTGACGAAGATCATGAAGAAAACAGTGTCACGAAATAAGAGAGATTGGCATGAAAGATTGCAAGAGGCTCTTTGGGCGTATCGAACTACATTCAAGACGGCCACGAACACAACGCCATACGCGTTGGTGTTCGGTACAGAAGCAGTACTCCCCCTCGAGATAGAGCTACCCTCTCTACGAGTGGCAATCCACTACGAGCTGACAGACGAAGAAAATGCTCACCTTCGGTTTGAAGAGCTTGACGCCCTTGATGAAATCCGGCTTCTAGCACAACAAAATCTGGAAGCTTATAAAGTAAAGATGACGCGCTCATACGAAAGATTGACCCGACCGAGGACATTTCGCCAAGGCGAACTCGTGCTAGTGCTCAAAAGGCCTATGATCCCCAATCGCGCCAAGCGGGGAAAGTTTGAGCCAAATTATGAGGGCCCATACATCATTGATAAGGTCTACCAGGGTGGGGCCTATCTACTCGTGGACATGCACGGTGAAAGGCCTTTTAGGCCAATAAACGGTCGTTTCCTAAAGAAATACTACGCTTAATGAGCTACGGCCTAGGTCAACGGTAGATGACGACAACTATGTCTGCTCGCTATCTTCTTAAGCCCAAACTCTATAAGCAGTAAATGGCCTTCCTTAATGATGGACCGAAATGTCCTTAAACTAATAATAGACTGAAACGTCTTTAAACTAATACCGCAGCATCCTTAGGCTGAAAAGAAAGAAGAAGAAGGAAAAAAAATAAAAATAAAAAAGGTATGTCCATAAGCAAAAAAAAGGGCACGGATGAAAACCCGAAAGGGCTCCGTGAGTAAAAACAGCAGGGCTACCGGCGAGTGTTCGTGAAAACCTGGAAGGGCGCGACCTCGTAAAAAGAAAAAAAAAGAAGAAGAAGAAGAAGAAGAAAGATTTCCATGTATTATCAAACATGATGCAATCAAGTGCACAAAAGTATGTGGGGTATGGGATTCGAACGCTGGCGGCTTGGTTCAGCAATGCAAGGTATTACCAATGAGTATGCTGCTGACACCATATGATATATGGAGTGGGATTTGGTAAAACCATATATACTTGTTATAAATATCGTAATTATTATTAATATGGGGAGTAGAAAAGTCAGGATCTCAATAACAAAGGGTGAAAGGATCTCAATAACAAAGGGTAAAAAAAAAAACGGTATGTCCATAAGCAAAAAGGGCACGGATGAAAACCTGAAAGGGCTCCGTGAGTAAAAACAGCAGGGCTACCGGCGAGTGTTCGTGAAAACCCGAAAGGGCGCAACCTCGTTAAAAAACACTTATAGGGTCTTCTCGACCTTATAAGGAGAAACCACCTGCGTGAGATCCTTACGACTCACAAAGGAGCAACACACTTAGGGATCCCCACGATTCCTAAGGAGAAAACACACTTGCGAGATCCTCACGACTCGTAAGGAGAACTCTCTTATGGGACCCTCACGGCTCATAGGATTTGAAAGTCTTAAGTCACAGAGACCTAAACCTGTGCTTAAGCAAACCACCACAAACTTTCAATATTGCCCTACAAGTGGCTCAGTATTGACCCTTGTATACAATCCACGGGCGCGAATAAACATTTCCCTAGCCAAATTTCATCCGTAATTGGGAATACGTTCGCATGGTGAACAACCCTTATAAATCCCCTCGATTTATGAGGAGAAAACCCTCCTGTAGGATCCTTACGACTTACAGAGGAACAAAACACTTAGGAACCCTCACGATTCCTAAGGTGAAAATACACCTACAAGATCCTCACGACTTATAGGGAGAAATACCTTCACGAGACCCTTACGGCTCATGAAGTCAAAAGTCTTAGCCGACAGGACCCTAACCCTGGTCGCTAAGCCTCTTTTGTTCGACAACGGCAGAGGCAAATGATGATTCGCTCCTGGTAATATCCCAGTTGTAGCGGTGCTGATGCCGAAATCGGTGTCCAATTTCAGGTTTACAGCGAAAAGCCAGTAGGCCGCACATGCATACGAAATAGCCGAAATGATGGGACGACTTGCAATAAAAAAAGCAGCAAGTAAAAATGTATACATGCAAAATAGCCGAAATGATTGGGCAACTCGTAATAAAAAGCAACGAGTAAAAAATAAAAATATATATATAGCCGAAATGATTGGGCACCGCGAAAAATAGCCGAAATGATTGGGCAATCGCGACCTTCGCGATATAAAAGCTGAAATGATAGAGCATCGCGGAAATAAAATAAAATAAAAGAAGAAATGATAAAACTTTGGCCCTACAGTTAAAATCGCATCGATCCCTGTATACAATCCAAGGGCGTAAACGAAGAACGAACCATACTTTCCCAGCGGATTCCGTCGGACGATGAACCCCAAACCTCACCGGTTCATTTCAACCGAAGAAGCCAGTGACTTCAATAAAAAATTCCTCGACTCACGGATACAAACACTCCTTGACGAGAGCCTTCTGATCCGCGTCGACCCGCAGAGCCACCAGTGCCTCCGTAGGAACTCTCGACTCGTTTCAAACCCTAAGGAAACAAATAATCCTTGGCGCTTGGGAAACAAATAATCCCAGCAAACTCCTCAACTCACGGATACAAACACTCCTTGACGAGAGCCTTCTGATTCGCGTCGACCCGCAGAGCCACCAGTGCCTCCGTAGGAACCCTCGACTCGTTTCAAACCCCAAGGAAACAAATAATCCTTGGCGCTTGGGAAACAAATAATCCCAGCAAACTCCTCAACTCACGGATACAAACACTCCTTGACGAGAGCCTTCTGATCCGCGTCGACCCGCAGAGCCACCAGTGCCTCCGTAGGAACCCTCGACTCGTTTCAAACCCCAAGGAAACAAATAATCCTTGGCGCTTGGGAAACAAATAATCCCAGCAAACTCCTCGACTCACGGATACAAACACTCCTTGACGAGAGCTTCCTGATCCGCGTCGACCCGCAGAGCCACCAGTGCCTCCGTAGGAACCCTCGACTCGTTTCAAACCCCAAGGAAACAAATAATCCTTGGCGCTTGGGAAACAAATAATCCCAGCAAACTCCTCAACTCACGGATACAAACACTCCTTGACGAGAGCCTTCTGATCCGCGTCGACCCGCAGAGCCACCAGTGCCTCCGTAGGAACCCTCGACTCGTTTCAAACCCCAAGGAAACAAATAATCCTTGGCGCTTGGGAAACAAATAATCCCAGCAAACTCCTCGACTCACGGATACAAACACTCCTTGACGAGAGCTTCCTGATCCGCGTCGACCCGCAGAGCTACCAGAGCCTCCGTAGGAATCCTCGACTCGTTTCAAACCCCAAGGAAACAAATCCTTGGCGCTTGGGAAACAAATAATCCCAGCAAACTCCTCGACTCACGGATACAAACACTCCGTGATGAGAGCTTCTTAACCCATGTCAACTGTTCCGCTACAACTGCAGACAGATCCCCGATTCGTCTCAATTTGTAAGAAGAAGTCTCAGACAGCAAGGAAGTCTTGCTTTTTGAGCAATGGGGCCCTGCAAGTCAATCCAAACTGGTCTCTTGCATACTATTCACGGGTCTCACTCTCCGAAGTCGAATTTCGACGAGGAGGGAAACAACCACTTACGAATCCTCTCGACTCGTAAGAGGGAAAATTCTCTTATAAGATCCTTACGACTTATAAGAGAAAACCACGCTTAGGAATCCTCACGATTCCTAAGGAGAAAATCCACCTGCGAGATCCTCTCGATCCGTAGGGAGAAAAGTCTCTATGAGACTCTCACGGCTTATAGAGTTGAAAAGTCTTAGACAGCAGATCTGAACCTGCGGCCTAAGCCACCGTTATCTCTTGAAAAAAAAAAACTAAGTTATCTGCCAATTATGTTTATCAAAGACAACATGCTGATAATAAGAGAATGCAGAAAGAAAAAGTGCATACAAGACATTGCAAAAGAAAATGTGTATCTTTATTCATTGACTTCAATCAAATACAAGATGAATCGTACAAAAGAATAAAGAATGGATACATATTATTTTAAAGGAAAATTTTACAAATACATTGATACAAAGGCAGCTACTGGGAAGGAAGCGTCTTAAGTAGCTTTATCAGTTGTTCGCACACTTCCTTCCAGGCCTTTTCCCGATCGGCTACCGCCGCCAGCTCTGCCTCCACTTGGGCTCGTTGCTGCAAGACCGACGCAAGCTGCTCCCTCACGACTTGATAGGCAGCTTCCCGACTTGGAATATTGCGCTCAGCTACGTCGAGTTTCCGCTTCAAGTTTAGCCCATAGGAGATGCGCTCCAAGAGACCCTCAAAGATAGTCTTCACTTGGGCAGCATTTGCCTCAACCTCGGCGCGCAGATGGGCCGTTTCGTTCGAGGTCTTTTGGCATTCCCTTAGTCTTAAAGCTGCTTCTTGCTCCAAGTGGCGGGAGTGCGAAGTGCTTTGCTCGAGCCAAGTTGTGTGTTGGGTGCTCAGGGCTAAAACTTCGGGAGAAGGGCGCGTCGACTCCAGCCGGTATAGACAGGCCTCGATCTCCCTGCAATGATTAACCCAAGATCCGACGACGCCTTCATTATGAAAATTTACGAGCGCCGCCAACATTGGATTAACCTCCACAGCGAAATCTACGCAGAAGGGAGAGCGTCCATATTGAGCTCTTCAATGTACCCGCTCAGCATGCCCAAACTCATCGCAGCACCCTTGGAAGATGGACGTCTCAAGAAAGGGCCTGCCGGTGAAAGGACGCGAGCCTCAAAGGGGACCGGAGCCGGAACAATAGCTGCAAAACAAAACATGGTTAAACGATGGTTCAGAAAATGTTGAAGGGGTTACCAAAAAAAAAAAAAAAAAGGAAATTTATTATACCGGTGGAAACAGGTGGCAAGGCCGGAAGGGCTGGTAGCGCAGCCGATCTTTCTGCTCCCCCTTCGATTTGAAACGCTGCAGTCAGAACAAGAGAGAGTTGGAAATAATTCTACCGCTAAAAAGACAAAGCTACCAATCGGGAACAGTACTCACCAGCGCCACCAGACGGGGAGGCGAATTCAGATGGGAAGGAGAAGTGTGGGAGCAACACTTGATAGAGATGATCAAAAAGCACCCCTGAAAGATACAACAGTGTGACTTCAGTACATAAACTGTATATCTGAAAGATAGGATTAATAAGTTATAAACCCATACCTTCCAACATCTTCGAAGGAGTAAGAGAGGGTTGAGAGGTGACCACCGCCAAGGCAGTCGTTGAAGGCGCTCATTCAAGCAGTGGGGCATCAGCACTAGCTGCACCTGCATTACGAAAAACTGAACTTGTCAGAAAAGATTGTAAAGTTAAGAAAGGCAGTCACTTGGAGTTTACCTGAGGAGCTCCCGGCTGAAACGGAGGCGACTCCCTCTTCTACCGACATGAGACCACCACCCGTGGCCTCGTCACCCGACTCGATGGGGACCGTCGTCGTGCTAGCAAGACCTGGGGACAGCAGAGGGCCATAGGCGGGAAGGGCTATGATTGGAGTATTGCCAGATTCCAGAGAGGGAGCGGTTGGCTCGTCCTCGGGAATCATGGCCACCTCATCCACTACCCTCTCAGGTTCAGTAGCCGTGGTTGTATCGTCTATCGTCACCAAGGGACCGCCGACCTCGAGCGCCTCAACCGCCACCACCCTAGACTCAGTTATAATGATCATATCATCTGCCACCGCTTCAGGTTCGGCATCAATGACCTTCTCGGCGGCGGATCCCTCAACTTCTGTTTCAGGCACCGTGGCCCCGACGACGGTGCCCACCGTCGGTTCAGGTTCGGCAGGCGCCGCTTCCGCCGTTTCCTGGGGTCCGACGGTCTCCGCCTCCCCCTCAGTTGGACTTGGTCCTGCAAGATGGAATGCATATGAGCCAATGGCTTTATAATAATTCTTACAACAAGGTTCTGAAAGAGATGCTACCTGAAGGGGATTTATTGTTTGCACTTCGGGCCGCGCGCGCCACTTGCCTATAAGCAGTAGACAGGGCGACAGGGGCCTCTCCAGAAGGAGTGTCAGCGCGAGGAATGGTACTAGGACCCGCTCCCGCGGCCAAAGCAGCTCTACGCGCCCTTGCTTCGCGTCTCAACCGCTTCCGCTCCTCCCGAGCCGTTGAGACGGATGCCACTAGAGCTTCCCTAATTGAGGTGTCCTCGTCCGTGAATAGGGAAGCCTCTAAGGTTTTCAGGGCATCCCTCGTCGTTTTGTCAAGCCGAGGCTCTTGCGGCAACTTTGACGAGGCCGGGACTTCAGTAACAGGCTCGGGAAGGATCCCCACATCAACTGATATAACCCCTGCTAAGAAACGAAAGAAGGTTAGGTTGACCATCATAAAAAGACAACAAACTTTCCTTATAAAAGAGAAAGGAGTGAAACATACCAGCGCCTGCTAAGGCACGCTTCTCCTCCTCCTCCTGGAAGGTTTTCAGGGAGGCAACAATAGCCTCTTTAGTAGAGACGCCTGTTGAAAATGGAGCAAATGTTAGTTAAATATAATAATACAAAGTGCAATGAAATAACAAATAAAGCGTCTGATGATTACCGGACTCAGCGAGCTTGCTTAACATCGCTTCAAGCCTCGCCGATCGCTCTGAAGCTGCAATGGCGGCAGCCAGATTGGCGTCCGCAGGATCTACCACGAAACCCTCATTGCTGCCGTATTCACATATGGCCTCGGCGGGAGGAGCCGCAGGATTTAAGCTGAGGATCACGTCGAGGGATAGGGTGGACTTCTTCTTCTTCTGCCCGCCAGCTTTAGATCCACCCGGAGCAGCTTTGCGCTTGGCAGTCACTTTAGGGCGGCGTGTCCCGATATCCGCTCCTGCGCCAGACTCTGGCGATACCACTTTAACTGTCATTGTGGGAGCACGGGGCGCCGGTGGTGCATCCACCGTAGTAGGCAGTGGCAATCCACGCGGGGGGGCCAACACGCGTGGTCGGTCGGCTCCGGCCTCTTTTAGCGGAGGGACGACCGGGCGCCTTGGCTGCAAGGGAGCCTTACGATCACCACCAGGAGGCGCACCCCTACGGTCAACTAGCAAGCGTTTCTCCATTAAAATGATTGGGCCCATAGCATGCGCATACCAGGCTACATATGGATGGATTATTTTAGGGGCACAGCTAGGCTCACTAATAAAAAAATAAGAGCCTGTATTGAGCCGGGTGAAATGATGCATAGCATTCCTTATTCCCCCTTGGTTGGCCGCGGGTGTTTCCAGAAAGGCTTCCATCGGGATCCCTTGATTGTAACTCGATTGTCGGGCAAATCGATGTGGGTTATACCTCATAAAGAGGGCCGTCTCATTCTGCCTAAATACTAGGTAGCCCGGCCGAATGGAGTAAAGATGAAGGATTTCCCGAGCCTTCAGTACAGAAACCCCGCCCTTAAAGTCATCACGCAGCGACACCACTGACTTAGTGGTCTCGGAGCCTATGGTGATGACCTTATCCACAAAAGAAGTCTTCGCTCCGACTAGATGTGAACGCAGGAGCAGTCCCCTAGACTCCCGCGGAGGTGCAACCACGATTGAAGCCCCGACCAACCGCATAATTCTTGGGAGTTTGAATTTATCAAAGAATGGAGGAGTCTTATGAGCACCAAACACCCCTCGCACATGCAGCTCCATCCAAGAAGTGAAGTAGTGCATCGGAAAGTTAGCAGGCTGTACCCCAGGCTCATTAGCGTCCGCCGCTACGCTAAGTCCATTATAAAGGTAAGCCAGCCCGGCGATCCCTACTGATAACTGTAAACCAGCCGCCATTCGATGCGCCGGGTAAAAGACAGAGGACCGCATGAGGCGTGGGTGCATGGGAAGCGCGAAGCTGCATAGCCATAGACCCAAGAACCCTATGAAAAAAGCCTCCTCGTCCATGCCAGGAACGGCGATCTCTGAGAAAGGGACGCTGGCAATGCCCGGGAAATAAAAATCCCGCTGGTCATTTTCCAATGAAGGTCGGCGGTCCAAGCCGAAAACAAAGGGGTCAGCAAGCTGAGCGAACTTCTCGCCCTGCTCTGATAGGAACTCCGGGCGGATAAAACGAGCAATGAAATCCGTGAAACTGACGCCCCGGTCGCCCGATTCCAAATGGAGTTCCTCATAAATCTCCAACACCTTCACCAAGCCCGGGTGCTGATGTTGAATGGCATTTTCCGGAGCTAAGTCAAATACAAGCTGCTTGGTGGCGAAGACATACTCGTCTGGAGGAAGCAGCTCCTCGTAGTGTTCTCCCCTCATTGGCAGACCAGAAATTTCAGCAAACTCCTCCAAAGAGATGGAGACTTCCCTATCCGCTGTCAAGAAGGTATGGGTGGGGATATTCCATTGTTCGATGAAGGCCTTTATCCACCACGTCGGAGGAGAGGGATACTCGAAAAGCGAGACGTAGACAGCTGAGTATAAGCCAATCGTCGTCAGGAGAGCCCTCTTCGTCGCCAAAATGTAACGGGCCCATGGCAGATATCCGGCAAGCGGTCGCGGAGTCAATCCAATGTTGTAAGCCTGTCCCCAAGGGCGTGCTTCACCCTGACAGATTCGCCTCCCCAAGATATCTATAGCCGGCGGCGGCTGCACCGGAATGGCACCGATTGCAGGCTGAAGGAGGTCGTCGGCATTCCAATTTTTAACCTCCACGGCATACTCCACCGGGGGCTTGTTCGCATAGGGGATCGTAACTATGGGCTCAGAAGGCGAAGCGGAGCTGAAGCTGCGACGGCCTTGGATGATTTGGCTGTACCACCTTCCCCACAAATGGAGTCTCTTGTACTCTGGATCATGATCTTTAATCAAGGCGAACGCCACCCGGTCCACTGGTGCGTGTGGGAACCCTCCTTCTGAGCGAACAAAAGGGAAAGATAAATCTTCAGACATGTTCCCTGTAGAAAAATAAATAAATAAATATAACCGTTAGAGTTCCAATGCTTCACATGTCAAAGTCCTACATCACACTACAGTGCAGTGAATAGGGGACCCACAAAATCTAGATGACGGCGCATCATTTGATAAGACAGTCCCATCATTGGATGAGACTGTCAGTCAATGAAAAAGACCCCCAAAAAGAATATCCCTATTGGGAGGGGATCCCTAGAGATAAGGAGAAAATCTCCTCTTTTTAGAGCAAAGCTCTATCACAGAGTGACATTTGTCAGACTCTGGTCTCAAAGGAATAAAACTTCTTAAAAAGAGCCTAGCTCTGTAGTAGTAATGAAAAATTATAACTCCTAGGAATTAAAATTTTTGGGATCTTAAAGATCCATGAAAACTTTTAGGAGTTCTCTATTTGATCTATAAGCATGGCTCTGTTCATGGGTTAAAACCCAGGAACCAGATCTCTGTAAATTTTTTGAGAGCAAGGCTCTGTGGATGAAACCCCAAACGGGTTTTCTTTAGATCAAAGATCTATGAGAGCAAGGCTCTGTTGAAGAAACCCCAAAGGGGTTTTCTTTAGATCAAAGATCTACAAGAGTAAGGCTCTGTTAATTAAAATTAATTTAAATTTTTACCTAAGAGTGATTCTAAGTTCTGAACTTCAAAGTTCTTGGGAAGAAGCAAGAGCAAGGCTCTAAGAGTTTTAAGCAAGAGCAAGGCTCTGAAATTCAAATTCTTGAAATTGGTAAAGAATTACCAAGGACCAAGGGTCCTATTTATAGACGCCTGCGTCTCTTCACCTGATCTCAATGATCCAACGGTCGGGGTCTTGCCACCGCTGCACTCACGTGCGCGCCACGTGAGCGCAACGGTGGGGGGGCATTTGTTCCCCCAATCAGAGCAAGGCTCTGCTTAAATTTTGAAAATTCAAATTTTGAAGCAACGCTTCAGTTCCCGTGCGCTGCGCGCAACGCGCCACGTGTCAGAAGTTGACACGGCAGCACAACGCCCAAGGCGGAACGTCCAATCAGAGCAAGGCTCTTTAAAAAAACATAAGCAACGTTCAACTGCGCAAGCGCACGGCAGCGCGACACGTGTCTGCGCAGTTGCGCAAGCACAACTGCGCAAGCGCACGGCAACGCGACACGTGTCTGCGCAGTTGCGCACGCACTGTTGCGTAAGCGCATCGCTGCGCGACACGTGTCTGCGCAGTTGCGCAAGCACTGTTGCGCAAGCCTTCCACTGCGCGACACGTGTCATTCATTGGGGAGTTGCGCAGAAACAGAATGAAAATTTAATGAAATCTTTTCTGTTCTTTCCAAAACCAGAAGATTTTCTTCTGCCTTTGGATCAAAGATCCAGCGGTGGGAAAATTCCCAAAATCACTCAGAGAAGATCTTGTTAACAAATTCAACAAATTTGTGAGCACTATAAATAGGACCCCAGACCTCATTCGATGGCATCAACTGGAATAAGCGACTTCTAGCAAAAAAAAAAAGAAGAAAAGAGAACTCTTGGAGATTATTCAAGAACAAGAAAAAGAAGAAAGGTAAAAAGCTTTTTTTTTTAAGAGAAAAATCTCTGAAGAACGAAGGATTTAAAAAAAGAAAAGGGAAATAAATGAAAATAAATAAATAGTGCCTTGCACTTGTTATGAACCCTTGGTTCTGTGAAATCAGGGAAAACAGGAAGAAAAACTTGATTTCCTTTGATCCAAATTTAGAACAAAAGTGCTATGCACTTTTGTTCTTAAATCTAAAAAAATTCTTGATGTTCTGCACAAATGCAACCCATTATTTAAAAGGGCCTGGCCCAAATCAAATTGCAAAAATAATAAAGGGGCAGAGCCCTGTTTGGATTGATTTTCTAGTCGGGCAAAGCCCAAAATAAATAAAAAAAATTTTGGACTTAACGTGTCTGAGCAGTTGCGCAAGCACTGTTGCGCAAATGCACAACTGCGCGACACGTGTCTGCGCAGTTGCGCAAGCACTGTTGCGCAAGCCTTCCACTGCGTGACACGTGTCACCTCCACGAGCGCTTGCGCTCTATTGCGCAAAGCACCTGACAAGCCGTGTGGGGCACTGTCAGAGTATTAAATGCAATGCATTATTAAGGGGCAGAGCCCAATCAAAGGTCAAATGGACCAAATAGAAGTACTGCACATTATTTTAAAAAGGCAGAGCCTAATCAAAAAGTCTAAACGGACCAAAAATAATGCTATGCATTGTTTAAAGGGCAGAGCCCAATTGAGAGGTCCAATAGACCAAAAACAATGCTCTGCAAAAGGGCAGAGCCCAGTCAATGGCCTGAAGTAATGCTATGCATTATTCTAAAAAGGGGGAAAGCCCAAACAAAGGCCTAATAGGCCAAATGCAAACAAAATGTGAACATTTTCAACTGGACTTAGCCCAATTCTGGCCGTAAGTCCTTAAATTAAATTGACTGAGCACAGCTGCTCTCCTAAATCAATTCACGACCGGTTCGAGGGTACATCTCCGAACTCCTTTGACATCCCTCATTGTAATTCCTCAACGACGTCAAAGAGGTGACGGGTCCCAACGACCACACATCCAAATGGACTGCGAGGTCCTTAAACTCGTGGACCGAAACGTCCCTAAACTAATATCGGACCGAAACGTCCCTAAACTAATATCGGACCGAAACGTCCCCTAAACTAATATCGGACCGAAACGTCCCTAAACTAATGATGGACCACTACGTCCTTAAACTGGCGATGGACCGAAACGTCCCTAAACTAATGACGGACCACTACGTCCTTAAACTGGCGACAGACCGAGATGTCCCTAAACTAATAATGGACCACTACGTCCCTAAACTAGAACAATAGAGCCAATCGCTCTTTTGCCGGATCTAAACGGTCCCGTTTAAGTTGATCTTAGCCCCAAACACGGCTAACGTATCCTTAAACATTTAAATGGATTATAAAACTCCCAATCAACTCTGGTTCGAGGGTACATCTCCGAACTCCTTTGACATCCGTCGTTGTAATTCCTCAACGACGTCAAAGAGGTGACGAGTCCCGATGGCCATACATTAAATTAATCACTACGTTAAGTGGATCTTAGTCTAAAACAGGACTAACGTATCCTTAACGAACGTTTAAGTTGATCTTAGTCGCAACGCGACTAATGCATCCTTAAACTAAAAACACCAAACCCAAATCTTAGTAAATACGGATTTGGACTAATCCACGTCCTACGGGCGACGGCATTACTCAGTCTCCGTATACAATCCACGGGCAACCACAAACAAAACAAACACCCACGACACGAAGTGAAATTCTGGAGAAGGAGAAAGTTGTTACCGCGATGCGGTAGCGTAATTAACTGCAGGGGCTTGCGCCTGCAGGGAAGAGCGTTCCCACAATCAAAAACCCCTCATCCTGAGGGGGAATCTGACGAAGTCTGCTACATCGGCCGCATCCGTCTAAACCTCCGATACATGGTGCCATAAATCAACTTGGCATCTTTGGAGAGGTAGACGGATAAAACCATATAGCATCTGCCCCAAACCCCAGGCACGGACGCGAAAGTCCGGGCCGCCGTTCGGAGGGGAACAGTCACCCTGTTTAATTCTCGATAGTCGATGCACATCCTTCTTGTGCCATCTTTCTTCTTGACTAGAAGAACTGGAGCTCCCCAAGGCGAGTTACTGCTTCGAATCCAACCCTTCTCAAGTAATTCTGTAACCTGTTTCTTAACTTCTTCCAACTCCACTGGTGCCATTGGATAATACGCTTTAGATACTGGTGCTGCACCAGGAATAAGATCAATCGCAAACTCTACGTCTCGCTTCGGCGGTAATCCTGATATATCTTCAAACACGTCCATGAAATCTCGAACAATAGCCGGCGCTTCGTCTTTATCAACCTCCAATGACGAAAGAACACTAGTTGTCGGCCTAACCCTAAACTCAACTGGCCCGACAGAACTGATTCCTCCAGTGAAGATAAACTCGGGATATCCGGGAATCTGGAAAATTACTTTCTTTGCCCTACAATCAATGTGAGCATGGAAAGTGCCAAGAAAATCCATTCCCAAGACGACTTCATAGCTGCCCGTATCAATCACCAAGAAATCTACAAAAATCTCCCGTCCGCAAACAACAACTGCACAATCTTTACACTCTCTACTAGATATGATTTTCCCATTCCCAGTGTGTATGTCCCAGAAACTAGACAGGGTCGTGCAGGTAATCGAGTGTGTAGCTATAAACTTGGACGACATAAAACAATGGGATGCACCAGAATCAAATAACGCTAATGCGGGAAAACCATGAACAAGTAGAATACCTGAAACAACTTCTCCTGAAGCCTTAGCTTCCTCAGCCGTCAGGGTAAAAGCTCGAGCCTGATTGGGTCCTTGAGTCAGCTGCTTCTGTCCCTAAAATGGTTTCTGCAGTGGTTTCTGACCATCATCCTTCGTGCGAAGCTTCGACGGATAAGTGCTGATAGTATGATCCGCCGATCCACAGACCAAACAGAGTCCCTGTTTCCTTCGACACTCCTTTTGCATGTGCCCAGGTAAATGGCAGTAGTCACAGATCACGATCCTCCTCTGATCAACGACAGCATGCTTCTTCATCGGTGTTACACCACGATGGTCCACTGGAATACCTCGCGTCTATGAGCTCGGTTCGGTGCAAATGCCGGCTTCCTTACTGTAACTGCTGGCTGCTGTGAACTCCCAGTCTTCATAGATAAGCTCTGCTGCTCTTGAGCCGCTGTAAGCACTTGAGAAAAAGTGGTCAAACCCAGGGAGACAATCTGCCTCTGGATGTCCACATCCAAACTACGCATGAACCTCCTTACCCTATCAGCATCGTTGGCAACCAGAGGTCCAGCGAATCTACTGATCCGCGTCCACTCAGCTGCATGCACATCTACAGGTGCGCCGTTCTGCTTCAAACTAACGAACTTTTCCTCCATTTCCTCCCGTGCAGTCCGCGGGAAGAACTTCTCCAGAAAACTCTTCAAAAAATCCGCCCACTTGATCGACTTGGGAAAGCGGGTCTCTTCTCAAGCCACCATTCACGGGCGTAATCCACCAGATGGATGCGTACCACATCCACTCTCTTATCTTCAGGGATCTGTGCCGCAATGAGTAAATTCTCCGCGTCAACCAGCCACTGCTCCGCTGGCAACGGCTCCTCTAAGCCAGTGAAGACAGACGGACCCAGTCTCCTGAAATCCGCCACGATACCCATACGATCCCCCGGTATGGCCACAACCTTGTTCACGGACTGCTGAACGGTCCGCAAACCTTCCTGAAAAGATTCAGCCTGCTGCTGGATCAGCTCGGTCTGTCGCTTTTGATTCTCCAACATCCCACGTATTACTCCAAGCATGGCAGCTTCGTCAACACGCCTTTGATACATCTTCAGATTCTTGTCTGACATGTTCCTAAAATCAAAGCACCAAAGGATTAGTATGATAAAAGATTCAAAATGTAGATCAAGGCTAGAACTCCAAGTTACTTAAATAGAGTACCGCATTATAACCATACCGCGGTATCATAGCTACAATTACATAACTCTACCCAAGTCGCCTAAGTTCTAGAGATAAACAAGGAACCAGGTTTCGAGTCGATACGCAAAGGAGGTTTGCCTATCGTGAAAGTATAGTCAGGAGGGGGTTAAGATTCAAGAACGGTAAAACGGCAAGGTGGCAGGACATGTTTCCTAATTACAAGTATTCTGATTCGTGTATTAGGTCCAATACCCAACTACAAAACAATCAAACCCGATTAACCTATAACCTATGGCTCTGATACCAAAAGAAACCATGTCACGCCCTGCTTCCCAGAGTACGCTAAGATAAGCACGTGACATAGCCAACCATGCTACCTGTGGTTAGGAATTATCCTTCCACAGTCACATTACAGCTGTAGAGATATCAAGAACAAAATAAAACTATCTAGCACATGTCCAAAAACCAAAATAAAATGAGTCAAGAATAAATAATGCGGAAGCAAAAGATCCAATACAAGAATAACTGGAATGTATTTCCCATAATGCGGGCTCACATCAGGAATAAAATACTGGAAAGTAAAAGAACTAACTACTAATGAGTCCTCACTGCTCAGCCTGCTGGCCGAAGTACTCCTGCTCGGACTGCAGCAAAGGTACGGAATCTGGGCCATGCAAAACCCAGACGTCAGCGCGTCATAACATCAAGTAATAATATATAAACAGGGTAGCAAGACATACAAGTATAATCATAAATGGTAAAGCAGGGTAACAGCAATATAAATCAGGGCAGTGAATGGTAGTGTGCAGTGAGTAAAACTAAACTGGTCTATTGGGTTAACTACTCTCAAGTCTTGAAATCAATTTGATGAATCATCGATGTAACTCAATAGTATCCCGTGCGTGCCCGGGATCACGGTCTATGACTCTCGGGCTGAACCCGAGACGTGCCGCAAGGCAGTAAAGGATGGTAGGTAATGATGATTGATGTCCATAGCATCACTCCGGGACTGGCCTAGCCCGTAAGACTGATCAGAACAGGTATAGAACTGTCGAGTTACAAGTCAGGTTTCATCATTGATTTCCCCATACCCCCAAGTCAAAAGTGTTCAAGTCAGGTATTAATTGATTTAAAGTTAATGCCAACACAGGATCAGGCAGGTACATGTTTGTCTGGATAGACAACAGGATCGGTCCGTAAGGACAACAGGTCAGGTTTGTTGGTATTAGACACAAGATCAGGTAACAGGTAAAGCCATGGTACATCAGGTCAAGTCAAGTATTATATAAGTATCATGTCATGTCAAGAGTTTCACGGTACCATGTCATGTCAAGTAATAGGAGTAGCAAGTCATGTCAGGGTGTACAAGATATCATGTGGGTGCCCATAATCAAACTAGCATAATCATGGGTATACAAAACAAGCATGTGTACTAATAGAATCAACAAGCTGGAACTTGTAACGTGAAATGCAATCCGGTACAGATTAAGGTATGTAGATGCACAGTTATCAGTTTGGGTTTAAGGGATAGTTTCAACATTACATGAATACAGTATAATGAATATGGATGTTAAAATCATGTTAATATGTACTAAGTAATCTAGAGATGCAATGATATATAAAATACGTTCAAATGATGCAACCGGGTATTCGGGATAGAAACTATTTAAAAGTGCTATGGGTTATGTAATTAATTAGTAAGTAATTTAAACACGGATGTGGGAACACAATACTATACTCTAACACGCAACAAGTTATAATTCAAGATCCGAAATTAATATGACATACGGAACATCGAAAAGGAAAACTGGAACAGGCAGTACTATAAGTAATCTACAGTTTTACTGTGCAGTTTAATAGATATAAAATTATATTATAGATAGCATGTAGCAAGTTTTCACTTGCCTCGACGGATCGCGAAGCTGTATACGGAACGTCACGCGTCGACGAGAAAAGTCGCGACACGCGCACGGTACACGGAATGAGTCCAAACAACGCACGATGGGATCACACGGATCAGAGATGCCTGCTGGGTCGTCATGATCGTCGCCGGCACGGTCGGATTCCAGCAATCAAGAAATACAGTGAAAAACCACCAAGAGAAATGTATGGAAAGAAATGAGAAACATGTAAAGAGAATAGAGATGTTGAGAAGAGGAGGCTTACCCACTGGATTTTCAGAGGGGCGATGGTGTCGACGGTGATGGTCAGCAAAGCTCCGGCGAGGGTGCAGGGTGCTCGGGCGAATGGGTCGCGGCTGCTGTGGGGTGTGCAGAGTTAAACAGAAAAAGAGAAAGATGAAGGAGAAGAAGGGAAGGAAGATGAGGAGGAGAGGAGAGTGGGGTGATATCGGGGTGGTGATCGGCGGTGAGTTGTGTCGAGGAGTTAGGGTTTAGGTTACTGGGGTTTGGTGAAAGGTTTCTGGGTTTGGAGGGAAGCAGAGGAGAGGAAGGAGATGAGGTCGAGGAAGGAGACGGTGATGAGGGATGAGGAGCGAGGTCGAGGGAGGAGGAAGCAGAGGAGTAAGGGTTAGGGTTTACTCTGGTGGGTTCATGGCGAGGAGTTGCATGGGATTTTAAAAGAACAGAAGAAGAAGAAGGAGATGTAGAAGGAAGGTGATGGGATCCACGCGGCGGTGACGCGACTCGAGGAGCGCACAGTAATCGCGAGAGGTGAGAGAGAGCGCGAGAGGAGAGAGAAAGAGCTGCGGCGGAGGAGAGAGAAAGAGAAAGGGAAAGAAGATAGGGGGAATCAGTGGGGCCCAGCGAAATAAAACTATGATTCTGATTGGTTGTGGAATTTAAAAGAGAGAGGATAGAAGAGAGAGAGAGGTTCGATGGTGGGGTCGGGTGAGTAAAGAGAAGATTGTGATAAGTTAGGGAGAAAAATTTTAAAACGATTTTTATTGTTAATAATATTTTCCGTGCTGAACTGTATAGTAAATCTTTAGCTTAAAAAAATATACATTAATGAATTAAAAGAAATTTAAAATACTAGAATTTGGCGGGATACAAAATAATTCAGAAATGCGCTCGGGTCGGGTCCAAAATTTTGGTTTTGAAATATGAAAATTATTAGCAAGTTCCAAAAATTAAAATGAAGGATTATGTAACAGAAATGCATACCCCCAAGAACGGTCGCACGTACATGCGCGTAGCCATCCAAACGCGTCCGTTTCACTGAACGGGACGAGAACACGATGCAAGGACGCTACCACGGGGTTAGGGGTATCATGCAGGCTATGTCATGTATTTTTAAATTATTTTAAGTGACTCAAATTGTTATATGCAAAATATGTAATGTTAGGGTAATCTAAAACTAGGAAACAACAAGCTCAAGTAAACGGGTCGAATATAAAATAAACTACCATTTGCAACCAAACAGGGTAAATGAAATAAACACCACAAACAACGCATACGGCAACAGAAAATGGTATAATTGAACTCGGTTGTTACACCAATGCTATGCATTATTTAAAAGGGGCAGAGCCCAAGCAAAAGCCTAATAGGCAGAACATGAACAAATGTTAAACATTTTCAACTGGACTTAGCCAAATTCTGGTCATAAGTCCTCAATTTAAATTGAACTAAGCACAACCGCTCTCCCAATCAATTTACACCCGGTTCGAGGGTATATCTCCTTACTCCTCTGATATCTGTCGTTGTAATCCCTCAACGTCGTCAGAGAGGTGACGGGTCCCGACAACCACACACTCCTACGGACTGTGGGGTCCTTAAACTCATGGACTATGATGTCCTTAACCTCGACCGTGATGTCTTAAAACTAATACCGGACTATGATGTCCTTAACCTTGACCGTAATGTCTTAAAACTAACATCGGACTGTGAGGTCCTTAAACTCACGGACTATGATGTCCTTAACCTCGACCGTGATGTCATAATACTAACACCGGACTGTGAGGCCCTTAAACTCATGGACTATGACGTCCTTAACCTTGACCGCAACGTCTTAAAACTAACATTGGACCGTAATGTCCTTAAACTGCCGATCGACCGCAATGTCACTAAACTAAACAATTGAGCCTCCAATTGCTCTCTTGTCGGATCTAAACGATTCCGTTAAGTCGATCTTAGTCTAAAATTAGACTAACGTGTCCTTAACGAACGTTTAAGTCGATCTTAGCCTCAAATAAGGCTAACGTATCCTTAAACACCCCCCCAAGACCCAAATCTAAGAAAGATACGGATTTAGACTAATTCACGTCCTACGGGCGACAATACAAATTAGTCTCCGTATACAATCCACGGGCAACCGAACACAAGACAAACACACACGACACGAAATGACCATATGGAGAAGGAGAAAGTGGTTACCGCGATGCGGTAGCGTAATTAACTGCAGGGGCTTGCGCCTGCAAGGAAGAGCGTCCCCACAATCAAAAACCCCTCAAACGAGGGGGAATCTGACAAAGTCTGCTACATCGAACGCATCCATTTAAACCTTCGATACACGATACCATAAATCAACTTGGCGTCTTCGAAGAGGTGGACGGATAGCACCAATTATCATCTGCCCTGAATCTCAGGCAATACGGACCCGTGCGGTCGCATCCCCGTCGTTCGGAGGGGAACAAGCAAGAATTGCGGATTGGAGATCGAATTAGTTGTACCAGGTAACGCTTCATATTTAATGAACTTACAAGTCCAGTCCACTCTTGTAAATCAGATCAAGGCAGCTCAAGGAAATGATATCAAGCTACAATAGATCCGAGAACTAGTAGAAAGTGGATTTCGAACTAATTTCATCATCCACAAAGATGTATCCTTGCGGTATGGAAGTCGATTATGTGTACCAATCGGCCCTGTTCGAGAAAAAATGATGAAAGAAGCTCACAACTCTCTGTATTCAGTACACCCCGGTGGTACGAAAATGTATAAGGATCTACGGCAACACTACTGGTGGTATGGAATGAAGCGCGAAGTAGCAAGGAGCGTAGCGAAGTGTTTGGTGTGTCAGCAAATAAAGGCTGAACATCATAGAACTGCTGGTCTACTTCAGCCGTTACCAATCCTAGAATGGAAATAGCAGCACATTACCATGGACTTCGTGACCGCCTTTCCTCACAGCACGAAGGGTAATGACGCAATATGGGTTATTGTGGATCGATTCACCAAGTCGGCTCACTTTATTCCATTTCGAGTTGGCCAATCAACCGAGACCTTAGCAAAGAAGTACATGGAGGTGGGCATAAATCTAAAGTAAGATTTAAACCTTCAATGTGTACTATATTTCATACCCATGAACTCATGCAGGAGATCGTGAGATTACATGGAGTACCTGTTTGTATCGTCTCCGATCGTGATACAAGATTTCGATCACAATTCTGGCGGAGTCTGCAAGCTAGCCTGGGAACGAGTCTGAACTTCAGCATGGCTTATCATCCACATACAGACGGACAGTCCGAGCGAATAATTCAGATTCTGGAGGACATGCTGACAACTTGTATGTTAGACTTCGGAGGTTCGTGGGAAAATCACCTACACCTTGTGGAGTTTTCATACAACAGCAGCTATCAGGAAATCATTGGAATGGCACCATTCGCAACACTCTATGGACGGAAGTATCATTCACCGCTAAGTTTGGACGACATTGGAAATCGTGAACTCCTTGGACTAGAGATGATCGTGGCAACTGTGAACATAGTTCGCACGATCAAGGAAAGAATGCGCATAGCACAAGACCGACAGAAGCATTGAGCAGATACAAAGCGGCGACATCTGGAGTTCCAACCTGGAGACCATGTATTCCTGGAGATCTCTCCAAACCAAGGAGTGGTCCGTTTTGGCAAGAGGGGTAAGCTAAGTCCAAGATACATAGGACCGTTCGACATACTCGAACGAGTTGGAGAAGTGGCATACCGTTTAGCACTACCACCCTCATTAGAAGGAGTGCACAACGTGTTCCATATATCTCAGCTACGATGATATATGAGCCACCCCAGCCACATACTTGATCACTCGGAGCTAACAGTACAAACTGACCTGACCTGCGAGCAACAACCAATTGAGATTCTAGACCGAAATATGAAGACATTGCAGAATAAGAAAGTAAAATTGGTCCGAGTGATATGGAGAAAGGATTCGCCAGGATAATCAACATGGGAACGAGAAGAAGACATGCGTACACGATACTCTTACCTCTTTGAAAATTAGTCCCTATGTAATTATAAATTTCGAGTACAAAATTTTTATAAGGAGGGTAGAATGTAACAACTCTGAAATCTTTATACAGAAAATTTTCCTCTTAATATACAAGAAAAGAGTATTACAGCCTAAGTTTGAGTTATAAGTCGCTTTTATTAAATAAAAATAAGAAGTAACTTATAGCTCACTGGTAAAACTTCTACACTGCTGTGACATAGCCTGTGCGTTCGATTCCCGTCAGACACAATTATTTTTTCTAATTTTTCTTTTTAACTTTTTAGAAGCCCAAAAGATTTCACGTGCAATACACGGGAAATGAAAAGTTCAAAAAATTCAAACATGTGGAAAATGGTGTAAATACAGAATTGATCAGATGACACAAATCTCGAGGCAATTGCCTCAAGATCGACCGGCCAGTATTGCCCTAGGCCCGGCGGGGACGGTCTGATTGAGTCCAATGAGCCCCGTGCTTTGTACATTCGTCTCTTCAACTCCTCTCAACTCCTCTGCACTGTTTGATTTCTCTGCAATCAAATAGAGACCCTTCAATTCACCAATTAACACAATTTTAATGCTTTTAATCCATATTTTTAATTCCCAAAGCCTAATTCTCCACTATAAATACCACCCCTATCTTGGCTCAGCAGCATTCTGAAAATTCTAGCCAAAACTCTCTAAAAAGTTCCTAAGTGCGTGAGGAGTAAAGTGGAGCTAACGAGCAAGTTGGTTCCGGCAAGATCGAAACCAATACCGGAGCTCCCGCGACTCTCCGAAGTATCCTTCTTCTTCCTAACTCTGCTTTTCATATATTCAAACCGTAAGTCCCTCCCAAACTCTCTTTCTCTTCATTGAATATCATCTTTAAACTTATATCGGTAAAATTGAAGTTATTACCGATACTCTTTTCTAAAACCTTAGAAACTCCCTTTTCCGTTATATGATGATCAACCTAATTTTTACACAATACTTATAACCTTAAATACCAATGTTCAGAATCAAGTTTAATTAAGAATCTCATGTAAAACAACCATAATTGAACTTTTACATTAAAATACCTTGAACTTTGTTATCACATCTTTTCGACAAATTGTTTTAACAATACCTTTAGGAAAACTTCACGGGGTAATGACCTACCCCACACGTACACTTGGTTTCATAGCACGATACCTAGTTGTATGTATTTTTGTTTCGAAGATCGTATTTACAATAAAATATCACATAATTTAAAAACCAAATTTCTTGTAAAACAGTATTTCATATTCCTTTGCGATTATGCATCTACAACCCTTATTAGGGGACCCGCTAATAGATAGTGCGGATTATCGCACATCCTTGGGATAGTAGAGCGAGATGCAGACCTTCTTACAGAGCATTCGATCTTGAAAGGATATAAATACGGTTTTTAAGAAAAATGAATTTTCTAAATAAAACTAATTTTTAATTTATATAAAATTATAAATCCATATTTTTAAAATATACTAAACCTATATTTTTTTCTAAAAATGAAAGATTAACAAATGTCAATAAAATACCATCAAGTTACTAAAAAGGACAAGTTTTTCAATAAAATACCATGAACTTTCAAACGCTAAGTACTTATCATTAAAAAAACCCAACACTTAAAATCCATGCTCATGAAAACCCTAAATAATACTAATCACCCTCGAGATTTACTTTTTAACTATATTAAAATATTTTTTCATAAAACCCCCTCGAGATATATATAAACAATATTTTAAGGATTTTAGTAAATATGAGTTTAAGCGGGATCAATTCTCTTGAGCCCTAAGGAGCCGGAGAAAATGAGTGCTTGCCTATTTAAGGTAGACAACTTTACGGAGTTATCAATGTCAATTGTCTTGAAAAAAGACACAAATTCTGCCGTCCAAGTGCAGCAATTGTTGATGACTCTCGAACCTAAGAAATTCAAGATTTAAATCCGTTTACAAGTGTCTGACTCAAGCTGAGTCCAAAATCAAACCTGAATCCAAATCAAACAAGAACTTGAATACTTGAACATGAACACTCAATATTAATATCAAACTCAAACTTGAATACTTGACTTGACTTGACCGAACCATGGTTATAACTTGGCTTGACTACTTGAACATCTGATTCCATCCTGAACATGAACATGAACATTTTATATCATGGATTCATCCAAGATCTATAAACTTAATCTCTACAATACATTATGCGAGGATAAAGGGGTAGATTGGTATGTAACGTACATTGTGGCACGAGAGGTCACTTTAAAATACACCTACATGAATTCACGTGTCGTTGTACCGTGGGTTATAACGGGGTATTGTACTATATGTTACCATAGTCCACGGGGTAAGATGGACTCCTCTCGTATACATGAATACATTCTTTATCAAGCTACAAACAAGCACGTTAGAATAACTATCATATACCAGTAATTGATCATATACACTTACCTGTTCATTTCACATTATTTGTTATATTCTCTTTCTTCTTTTGGGACTTACCGAGCGCTAGTTCGCTGACGACATTTCTTTCTATTTCTTTCTTTGGAATATTCGTCAGGAGGACCAGACTCTGAGGAGATTGAGCCTAGTCAGGAGGACTTGGACCATTTTACTGTGCAGCCCAAGTACTAGTTCCTCTACACTTATTTTCCTGTATGTCATTATTTAATCATTACTTTTACTCATTGTATCTTTTATTTTCAAAACAGTTATATGTAAATATGAATGTAAATAAAGTTGTCGTTTATTTTATTCACTTATCATTCTTGTTCATTTTTATATATTGATTAATTACGCTTAACGTATTTATTTCATAGTAAATACGTTGCGTTCCGCCATGTCACCGTTTCTGTCTACTGGGAAATAGGACGTGACAGTACTCATGTATACGAGAGGAGTCCATCTTACCCCGCAGACTATGGTAACATATAGTACAAGGTCCCGTCATAACCAATGGGACAATGGTACGTGAATTCATATAGGTGTCTTTTAAAGTGACCTTTCATGCCACGATATACGTTCCGTACCAATCTACCCCTTTATCCCCACGTAATGTATTGTATGGATTAAGATTACAAGTCTTGGCCGAAACCATAGATACAAAATGTTCAGGTTCATGTTTAAGATTAATCATGTGTTCAAGTAGTCTTGTTGAGTTCATGTCAAGTTATAACCATGGTTCGGTCAAATCGAGTCAAGTATGCAAGTTTGAGTTTGATATTGATTTCGAGTGTTCAAGTATTCAAGTTCGTGTTTGATTTTGGATTCTGATTTAAGTTTGGACTCAGACACTTGTGAACGGATTTAACTCTTGAATTATTAGGTTCGGGAGTAATCGGCAACTGCTGCACATGAACGGCAGGATTTGTGTTTTTTTCCAAAACAATTGCCATTAATAACTCCGTTAAGTTGTCTAACCTCAATAGGCAAGCACTCACTTTCTGCGGCTCCCTGAGGCTCAAGAGAATTAATCCCGTTTAAACCTATATTTACTAGAGTTCTTAAAATATTGTTTTGTATATCTCGAGGGGGTTTTATGAAAAATATTCTTAATATAGTTAAAAATAAATCTCGAGGATGATTTTTATTCTTAGGGTTTCCATGAACTAGTATTTTAAATATTGGGGTATTTTAATGATAAAAATATTTAGCTTTAAAAAGTTTATGGTATTTTATTGTAAACTAGTTTTTTTGGTAACTTGGTGGTATTGTATTAACATTTTTTTAATTTTTCATTTTTAGAAAAATGTAGTTTCATAATATAATGAAAATATGAATTTATAATTTTATATAATTTTTTTAAAAATTATTTTTATTTAGAAAAGTTGCATTTCTTATAAACCGTATTTTATTTCCTTTCGAGATCGAATACTCCATAAGGAGTTCTGCATCTCTCTCGCTCTACTATCCTAAGAATGTGTGATAATCCGCATCATCTATTAGCGAGTCCCTTAACGAGAGTTGTAGAGGCGTATTTGCCAAGGATTTACAAAATATCGTTTTAAAAGAAACTCGGTTTTTAAAAGATGTAGTATTTTATTGTAAAGTTATTGTTTGGACCAAATATACATGTATTTAGGCATCGTGCTATTAAACCAAAGTGTGTGGGGGGGGGTAGGTCGTTACCCCATGAAGTTTTCCGAAAGGTATTGATTTAACAATATCGAAAAGTGCTGATAATAAAGTTCAAAGTATTTTAATAAAAAGTTCATTTTATAGTTGTTTCACATGAGAATTTTGGTTAAACTTTAATCTAAACAATGGTATTTAAAATTATAAGTAATGTGGTGAAATTATATTGACCAATATATAAAGGAAAATGGAGTTATAGGTTTTTAAAAATAAAGGTATCGGAAATAACTCCGCTTTACCGATATATGATTAGGAGATGAATTTCGATAAAAATAAAATAAGTTGGGAGGGACTTACGGTGTGAAAATCTCAAGAAAAGGGTTAGGAAGAAAAAGGAGGCTTCGTAGCGTCGCGGGAACTCCAGAATCGGCTTCGATTTTCGACGGAAGGAGCTTGGTTTCTAACTCCACTTGACTCCACTTGCACTTAGGAACTTTTAGAAAGAATTTTTGCTAGAATTTCAGAATGGTGAAGAGTTAAAGCATGATGGGGTGGTATTTACAGTGAAGAATTAAGATTTGGGAATTAAAATTTTGGATTTAAAAACATTAAAAAGATATTAAATGGTGAAATTAAAGGTCTCTGTTTGATTGCAGGGAAATCAAACAGTGCAGAGGAGTTAAGAGGAGTTGAAGAGTCAAGTGTACAAAGCACGGATCAATTCGGCTGCATCAGGACCGTCGGCGCCGGCCCATGGGTCATTTTGGCCGGTCGGATCTCGAGCTCTGGCCTCGAGATTCGTGCCATGTGGGTTTTTAAGTGTGTACACCTCATTGAGCCTGTTTGATTTTTCTGAAGTTTTCATTTCCCCCCGTATTGCATGTGCAACTCTTGGTCTTCCAAAAATAAAAAAGAAAAATCAGATAAAAAAATAGTTGTGTCTGTTAGGATTCTAACACACAGGTTATGTCACAGCAGTGTAGAGGTTTTACCAGTGAGCTACAAGTTGCTTCTTGCTTTTATATAACAAAAGTAATTTTTAACTCTTACACAGACTGTAATACTCTTTTCTGTATATTAACAGGAAAATTTCTGTACAGTGATTTCAGAGTCGTTACACTCTTCATCGACGACCATAACCCATCGTCTCCATCACCGAGCGAACCGAGATCATCACCTCAAATCCCATCTCACCGCAGCACCTCCTCATATCGGAAACCCAGGCATCACAGCCATCGTCATCCTTCACCTTCTTCCACCGTCACAACCATAAACCCGCAGCAACTCCAATCACTATCGACCGCCACCGCAACTGCAACTTCTTCTTCTCCTTCTCCTTCACCTACCACCAAGACCGGGACACTCACCTTCGACAACGACTCCTCAGCTCAGCCATCGCCGCACTCCCTCATGGCAGTGACAGCCGTCTGCATCGTCGACGTCTGGTTCCTTCGCCTGCACTTGATTCAAATCGCAGCCGCATCCATACCCAGGCCAAGATCCAATCTAAGGTCTTGCGTGTATCATGTTTCATGTCTTGTGTCGTCGTTGTCGTGATTATCGTTGTCGATGCATGTTTACAAATTGCTACATGCTTTAGTCTACATAATATCTATATATGTATATTATCGTAATATTATTTATTATTACTACTATACCGTTATAACTATCTAATCCGTTAATTAATAGTAATAACAAGCTTTATAATTTGTAGTTTATAACGTTATGTAAATTATATCTATAAATATAAACTATACAAACTATTCTAGTTGGCCCAAATCAGTAAATCGAAGTGTAAGTATTAATATGATTGTTTTCGTTTTATTATTTATCGCACAAGATAACGGTTACAACTATATGTCATCATGATCTGTTCGCACGATGTTATCACAAGTAAACACTTCATTTAATTGAACACACTATCTTGACATGATTATAACCCGTCATCCTGTTACAGATAGTGCTATCTTGCTTATACCTATTTACTTGTAATACTTACCGATACCAACGATCCTGACCTGTTGACCTGATGGATGTGATCTATTGTCTAGATAGATATAACATGTACCTGTCTGTTCCTGTGTTGGCATTAGGTAGATATTACATTCATACCTGATTTGGAAAACGAAACCTGGGAAATGGGGAAATCAAAAGTGTAACTGAAGTGTAACTTAAAAGGATATTACATGATCCGTGGTTCCGGGGGGAGGGGAGGGTAACGAAACAGAATCGTTCTTGATTCATACATCTTTATTCGTGGTCCCGGGGGGTAACGGGATATATCTTGATCCGTGGTCCTGGGGGGTAACAGGATATATATTTTTGGGTTACATGGAAGAGTACATCCGTTGGTTTCAAATACCTATAGGATAGTTAACCTAGAAACACCGACCTTAAGATATACATGACATGTTCTGCTGTTATAACACCCGTGGTTGATTTTGTTTATACGCATACCTCACTTTTGCACGTGACATTCTATATAGCACACTGTTCAATTTATTATTATTATATCTATGACGTACTGACGTCTGAGTTTTGCATGGCCTAGCTCCCTTGACGTTAGCATATGAGAATCGTGAGTACTTCGACAGGATTACCAGTCAATAAGGACCGTTTCATTGATGCAGCTCTTATTAATAGCTTAGGTATTCTTTTTCCTTGAATCCTTATTGCTTTCGCTATCTTGTTTCCTATTATTGTTCTTGTGACTGTGGGACATGTTTAGATATAGATAGTTATATTATTGTTTTTATTACTGATTGACAGCCGTAATATGACTATGGGAGGATATTTCCTTACCGTATGTAGCATGGTTGATTTTGTTACGTTCCTGATTTTATGTATTTTAGGAAGCGGGACGTGACAAGATTTTGTTGGTATCAGAGCATAGGTTTTAGGTTAGCTAGGCTTGGTTCAATTTGTAGTTGGGTATGGTACCTAATACATTGTTCTTAAGACCCATAATTTTAGAAACACGTCCTGCCACATTATAGTCTTGTTATTCAAATTCTTGAATCTTATTTTTTCCATAAACTCTTTTATCTCGACGATATGGAAATGACATTGCATCTTAGATTGGAATTCTCTTGATTCCTTATTGTTTCTCCCATTTTATTCTCTCGATTCTGATAGTAGGATTTAGGCGACTTGAATGGAGTTATGTGATTGTAATTATATACCGCAGTATGGTTACAATGCGGTACTCTATTTAGATTACCCGGAGTCCTATTTCGACTCATTTTTCCTTGACTTATGTTCGTTGTACTACTTTTTTCTCTCGGTTTCATTGTTTACGAATTTATGTCTTATCGCGAACTTGAATCCAAAAACCGCGTTATATCTTTCCCCTTGTCCCGTAGTGACTAATCCGTCTGCATTTCGAAGAACAAGGAAAACCACAGGAGAGCATATGATGATTGCATTAGTTCGAGATTGATCCCAGCGGGAGCTGGTACAAACCACTTCAAGGCCGATCAGGTGTAAGATATTTGATTGAAGTTCTGACAGACCTGCCTCAATTTATCAGAGTAGCGCAGCGGAAATATGGTGGGCTGATAATCCACAAGTCTTAGAACATACTTATAAATTCATGATGAAGGGAACTATTTGCGTGTATTGAAAGGTGAAGTTCGTGAACAACTTGCAAATGAAGCGCTGATAGTAGTAGGGATTTCATTGATGTGTTCAAAAACATCTCGGGTTTTGTTGGATATAGTGCTCTCAAAGTCAATTATTGGATCACAGACACGTGATTGCAATGATTGAGAGAGGACCTATGCCGGTAGGACAGTCTTACTCAAGATGATAGTATGCTATCTGGTTTATCTTTATCATCGTGTACTGCTTCAGGTGACCTTACAGGTCACTATTACACGTTGATAGAGCCCTTAGGATTCTTGCTTAACGACCAGCAGTATGATGGCGATCATATACGTGGGAGCTGGGGTCTATAAGCACATCCTTAAAAGGTCCCTAGTCGTGGGAGTTTCGAGATTGGGCATCGATACTCCATTAGTAGACTAGTGTATACAGTCGAGACCCCGACGAGGGGCGGTGGCCGGTCTCACAAGCCATTGGTATCAGTTGGTTCACCTAAGATGTATACAGGTGCTCATTAGGTTATGAGTGCACCGGACAGGACTCGCCGAGAACGTGCTAGTTGGTATTATACCTGACGTCAGATGGCAGTTTCCTGGTGACATGTGTACAAGTTAGTTCATCGACCTGAGATCATCATTTGTCTCGTATGAATTCCCACTGTGCTTTGATTACTACCCTACCACGGCTCAAAGGAGTCGTGCAAACAGGTTTTAGTTGGGTACAGTCCCGAGCCTCATGGAGGCAGTGAGCGGATCGGCAGGGGTTCGTCTCTCCCGGTATTGGGGGTGAGATCGCGTTGTGTCTAGGAGAGCCATTACACGAAATTCTTGGCCAAGGCAGGAGATTTACTGGTAGGTATTCTAGTAGTATCTCAGGGTGTTCTGGGCTACACTCCGACACGACTTGTACCGCTTTTGGGGGTCTGACTTTTACCAACCCCCTAGGCCCGCCATGCGATACTCATAGACGAACGGACCGGACTGTACGGATATTGTCACTGACAGGCTCAGTAGGGTGTCAGGATGAGTTCGCTCATCGACCTCCCTTTTGGTCAATACCTGGTAGCTCGTTACGTACGGCTAATACCTCTGACGTGCTAGTGCTTAAATCCACAGCCAAAATATTGACGAGTCTTTAGAGTCCCCCACAGACAGTTTCTCAAGTTTCGGACAAAATGTTGTAGAGGCCGTATGATATATGGCAGGGTTCGACCATATACGTGCGGTATTGCACCGATCATGATCGGACGGATCATACTAGTCGGCTTTGGTTTAAGCCGGATTCTAATATTAGATTTGTTGGATTACTTTAGTCTCGTCGCATTCGCATTCAGTCGGAATGCGGATGCAGGTATGTATATACAGGTGAGGGGTATCCTTGTGATCCGTCACGAGTTTACTTTAGATGTTGCTGTATCTTTTTATTGTTGCAAATATTTGGATTAATGTTTGTAAATGGAAATTGTGAGCTAGAATTCATCATTTTGTGCATTAATTGTGACACATGCAAACCTAGTGACTCATGGTCTCTTTTATTGTGCATATGTCACATTTGATATTTTATTTGTGTTGATATGATGAGAAGAGAGAGGGGGGCTGCCACATGAAAGGTTTGATCTTGTATTTTTTTCACTCTCTCTCACTCTCATTTTTTATCATAGCAAAAGAAAAGAAAAAGCCTTCTCTTCTTCTTCTTCTTCCTCTAGCTCATAGCCTTCATTAATGGCAACACCTTCAACCTCCATCCAAGCCATGGATGCAAGAGACAAAGTGATCACCAATATTCTTTACAACACCTTGGACACGTTGGCTAGCACACTTCGTGCCCAAGTTGCTTCGGACGAAACGGGAGCCCGTAAAAAGACTCGTAGATGTGGTACCCTTTCCGACGAGAAGATCGAGACCGGAGATGCCGCGAAGAGCTTGGGATGGTGGCCGAAGACCGAAGGACATGGATCGATCAATATAGCATTTCTATCCTTTCTCTAAATAGCTAGTTGTAGGTTAATGGTTCGATCCGGGTTTTAAGCATACGATAGCGCCGGTTTCTAGTTTGAAAAGGGTTTTGTTTTCCGCATTTTGGCCTCGGATAGATGGTCGGGGCGCTAAAGTAGACTTACATGGTATCAGAGTCACGCCATTAACCTTTACTAGCTTGCTCTAGCGTGTTTAGAATTTCGATCGGACGAAATTTCTAAAAACCGCGTTTTCAATTGTTCAGTTTCTGTCGAATTTATTTTGTGCTCTAAAAATTTTTTTGGGCATGTTAGAAAATCAGGCAGGGTTTTTTAAGAGTTCTGCAAAAATTTGGTTCAATGATATCACTGTATCGCGGCGGAACCGCGGCCGTACCCCCGTTTTGGCCACGGTTCCGCTGCCGTTCTGTAGCAACACAACACCAAAATTTCTGCAGTGCTCTCTGTCTTGGAAATGGGGTTTCTGATAATTTTATGTTGGGCCCAGATTTATTTGAGTACTGGGAATTTTGCTTGGGGCCCACTTCGAGAAACTTTGTCGATCAAAATTTTAAAACTTGTTAGTTCACAGTATTTACATTATATCTGCGACCGTGAATGTCATTTGATCGGTAAATCCTGTCTAATTGCTATAGTCCTTTTAGACGGATTTGCGAACGTGATATTCACGTTGATGTTCTGTGTTGTGCTGTGATGTTGCGGATTTATCGTGGTGGATAGCCTGGATGCAATGGTAGTACATTTTGGTTGTATTTGTATATTTGATATTGCGGGACGAGCGTCCGACATGTGGACTGCCGTCACTGCCTGTTTGTATATTATTCTTTTTGGGGCATGACCGGGCTGAGGTCGATGTGCCCGTTGTATATATTTTTGCTTTCTGTATTAGGATTACCCTGCGGTGGGGTGCACGGATAGCCGGGTTCTAGAGGGCAACGGGCCCGCATCTCATGACTTTGAGACGGAGGGGTTTCACTCTAGAATTGGCGGGCTATTCGCCGCACTCGTAGAGGGTACAGGTTGACCCAAGGAGGGGTGCTCAAGTTACCGGATTCCGTGACGTGCTGGGTGGTCCATTCACTTTGTTGAAGGGGGCTGCCTCGCCCGTAGGGGTCTAGGATTCATTGCACAGGCTATCCACACAACCAGGGGAACGTCGGGTTTCAGTTGCGGCTCTGTGAAACCCGGGGCTTCCAGATTATCTGTATTGTTCTGTGATGCTTATTACATTTCTGTGATGTTGCATTTTTATCACGCCTTGAGCGATTATTATATATTAATATATATACCAGTAGATATTGTATATGTTTTACACCCGCGCTAATCCAGTCCCCGCTCTGTCGTTAGTTAAGTAACCTAACGGGTGATGACGAGACCCAGTGGCGAATGCGGATGGCATATACGTACATCGTATTTTCATTCTTTTGTGGTGTGATCAATTGATGGGACTGCATTGATTCGGATCAATGCAAGCTAAACAAACCTATTCTGATATTGTTGGAACATTTTTCAAAAAAGCTGTTATTGCAAGAACGTTCTCTTTTGTTTTGCATAGTTGTATTCGGTTATGAATATCCAGCACCTCAGTCGATGAGGCAAGGGCCGAGATCCCTTCACTGGGAGTGACCCCTTGGACAAAAGTTTACGTTAGGGTAATAACTTCACTATAGTCAATTATTTTTACTTTGTATCGTGGTATTCAGTTGGAATATCCTGCACCTCATTCTACGGGGAAAGAGCCAAGATCCCTTCACCGGGAGTGACCTCTTTAGCAAAAGTTTTCGCCACTATATTTTTATAAAAAGCTATCCGGTTCCTTCAACGATATCAAGTTCATTACGTTAAAAGTTTTTCGCCGAAAACCATTCGTAGCCCTCCATCATTTCAGAAAGGTAGCACTTAGTATTCATGCTATGTATGTTGGCCTTCGTCCAGGCATAGTGTATGGTAGCTATTTGTTACTTTTATGCTGTGTAGATAGATGCGTTGGTTTGGGACAGTCGTACTACTATTTTGGCCTTCGTCAAGGGTATGTACGGGTGGGTTCAAATTAACCTGGATAATGACGGGTAGAACTTGACATGTGACTTATGGTATGTTGGCCTTCGTCAAGGTCATAAGAGCATGGGGTAAAAATCACATCGGGAGTTTCTAAAGAAACTGAAACTTGCCAGATATGCGCATACCTTCTGGAGTGTGATAACGTGAGTGAATTCCATCACGTTATCATGCGATGATAGTTGGATCCCGATTCCCGCTGATGAGTTGGTTTACTCCTCGGGTGATCCGGACTAATTCTTCTTTCAGTTTTGAAGAAGAATTTGAGGTGACAGTGGGAGCTTTCCTGATTAGATAAAGTGATAACCATTCTGATCTAGGTTAGAGTGCACGCAGAGTGTTTCTTTTCTCTCTCTCTTTGGTAGCGACCATGGCCCGACCCTTGACTATGACTCAGTGACCAAGTTAACCGAACCTTCTTAAAACACTGGCTTTTAGATTATCAGAGTTGTATACCTCATTGCCACTCCTACTTTTACCCTTTTCTCCAGGACACCCCGTATTATTACGAACATCCACTTCCATTGGATAAAACCATCGTATGGTTATATATGAACTCGAAGGAACTTGTTCCAGATTCGAGGATGGTTCCGGTTCTGGAGAAACGAATAGGACTATTCAGTTGTCTTTTCCTTTTACCTTCTCTCAGGTTGCAAGTGCTCCATGGATTAGGACGGTACACCTATTACGCTAATTGGATAGTCTTCTTCCAAATCATAGGCAGGTGCCGAACGGTAGGGAACGAAGAAAACCATTTAACCTAAAAGGTGTACATAAGGTATTACGTAAAGACAAACAAAAGGATTAGAAAGAGTACAAAGTAAATTGCGACTGCTATTCACGACCAAACCAAGTATTTCATTACCACTCCTACTTCACCTTTATATTTCTCCAGAACACTCCATATCACTACGAAGATCCACAGTTTATTGGATACTCCATCGTATGGTTATATACGAACTCGAAGGAACTTGTTCCAGTTCGGGGATGGATTCTGGTTCAGGAGAAATAGGAATAAGGTTTATTCAGTTGTCTTTTATCTTCACCTTCTCTCAGGTTACGAGTACTCCTAGGATCTGGAGAGTACACCCATTATGCTAATTGGATAGTTTTCTTCCAAACCATAGGCTGGTGCCGAACGGTAGGAAAGGAAGAAAACCATTTAGCCTAAAAGGGTGTACAGAAGGTAATGACTAAAGACATATAAAGGGATTTGGAGAGATGGCAAAGAAATATACGGTTACAGTTGTGAATCTGATAATGGAAGAGGCATTACTAGGAATACCTGGATACCCCTTCGAAACATTTACATGTTTCAGTTTCACTGTGTACTGTTAAAAGAAAACTGATTTCCCAATTAGCCCTTACTCCAGGATATGTATTTACCAGGTTTGATTCTCACATCTGTATGGTTTTACAGATGATGAGTGGGAGTAACTTATTGGGAATTGGGTGATCATCCTCATTATATCGGGATTCGTTATAATTGGTGATATTTGAGGAAATCACCTGGGTTGTTTGCCGGACGGCAAATATTTGGTTTTGAATATCCGTTGTAATGCACCAATTTCAAATTGATATATCTGTACGTTCATTTTTTATGAAGTGAGATATAAATTTTTGAAATTATGTCTATGACATTTACCTATATCAGTTGATAGTTAGGTAAGGAGTATTAAACAGCGGTGTAATTCTTCTTAACCATAAGTACAGTTTTCAACCAACAACACACACGGAATGAGTTATTAGACTCAGGGGACTTATACAGAGTATTGTATTTTGTCCAGTGTCCATGAGGACAGAGAGGTTGGTACTCGTACTATATTCTGTTTACTTGTGATCTCTGGTTCTTAGACATGTGTTTCATAGAAATACAAGGTCTAAGTTTTGAGAAGTTATAGATATAAGAATAAAGTAGAGAACCAAGTGTTGCAAGTATCAGAATTCTTCAAGGTGATCGAAGATATAGATACTTGTGTATGGTATTCAGTTGATAGTAATGATTAAGAGAACTTGCTTCTCTTTCAGGTTACTCATATCTGGATGTATTCCTAAGTTGAGTAATGTTAATCGGTCTCACTCCATTTAGTTGACACGCGCTAGAGACAGCTGCATGATTTGAATCTGGTTCCAATTAAATCTGTGCCTCTGTTTCTATATTGGATATAGAATAGTTCATATCTTAACAATGTTAAGGTACGGGGAGTTTTCTGGCTTATGCTTAAAACCAGACTCTGGATAACTCAAGGCACGTTTCTGTAATGGCTGTTCGTGGGTTGACCCGGGCTATGACGAGGGTTGACTTTCTACCATCTGGAAGATCAATAGTGATATTGTTCTTGACTCGCCACAGTTTTAGTAAAATGCATTTTTTCAAAAAACAGTAGTGGGGGTATGGTAGAACTGGAAGTGATTCCAGAACTGCAAACGATTACTGAAAATTTGATAAGACCTAAAGATTCAATCTGGTTTGACATTCCATTAGCCCCTCCGCAGATATGGTGGGTAACCTCAGGCACTCGAGAGGTACTTCGGTATGCTCAAAGACGGTGACAAGGAGGTTCTTGTTTACCCAGACTTGCCATTGCTGTTGTTCCAGACTGTGAGACCCGGCAGGAGGATGAGTATAGCGTCGTTCTAAACTAGCTTTAGAAGTGTACGTGTATATGACTCTGCCAGAGGGTTGTCACAGTCAGTGGGAGCAGCGGAAGCATAGTGGACAAGTAGCTTATGTCTATTTATAGACTAAAGCAGATATAGCGGAGATAGATCGTCTATTTCTGATGTGACAGTCATAGCTTTGACTTCATCAGAATAGGGGATGGATCTGTTAAGAAGATAGTAGGGTGTGATGTCCTGGTATTTGGATGACATACAGAATAGGAAGTGAAATTCCTATACTACGATCGGTTATAATTTGGTTGTCATACAGTGGTTTCTCCACATAGGAATTGGATATTATATCAGACATTCTGGTTACTAGATCTATGGTTTTAGATCTAGATTTGGGAAGTGTCCCAATCAGGGTACTTAGACAGCATTCTAAAGGTATTTAGAATGGAAGACTCCTGGCACGGTAGTGTACCTGCAGGTGATGGAGTCACCCTCTCTAAAGGTGTCTTACAGACTAAAGGGGAGAGGGATGTGCATGATTGGCAGATCACTTGCTTAGGCAATTGATTCAATCATGAGATGTCAAGTACCACACCAGATATTGTTTTTGCACGAGATGCAGTAAGTTGATATTAATCCTATCCTAGAGAGACATTCGAAAGCAGTTTTAGAACATAAGTGGATGTTCTAGGGATATGATAACAACAGCCTCCTTCGGGGACGGTTATCATTCCAGGCTTTCAAGGTGACCTGGATGACAGAGTGGCTGTCAGAGTTATAGTTTTCCCTTTGACGAGGGGCAGTATTTTGGACAGGTGGTCCAAGCGGATACTGAAAGAGGTGTGGCGCAAGATACTGATTAAGTTCGATTGACGATACAGTCTAAGAAGTTTGGATTTGGAGTTCATTTATGAACTAGGTCCCATCAGATATCCAGACATATTCTAAGACAAGTATTGCTCATTTCGGGAGATGGCTTTCTCCGCGAACTTGAGATAAAGAGAGACATAAAAAGAAACATCAGGGCCGATCCACTCACTGAGGCTATTCCTCGAACGCAATAGTTTCGCAAATGGGCTTTGTGAGACTGATTAGTAGAGGAGTTGGGTATTCGGTATCACACGGGCTGTGAGTATGCGACATCGCAATAATTAGCCTTGAGTGCAAGTGGGAGATTGTTGGATATAGTGCCATCAAAGTCAATTATTAGATCACAGGCACGTGATTGCAATGATTGAGGGAGGACCTATGCCGGTAGGACAGTCTTACTCAAGATGATAGTATGCTATCTGGTTTATCTTTATCATCGTGTACTGTTTCAGATGACCTTACAGGTCACTATTACACGTTGATAGAGCCCTTAGGATTCTTGCTTGACGACCGGCAGTATGATGGCGATCATATACGTGGGAGCTGGGGTCTATAAGCACATCCTTAAAAGGTCCCTAGTCGTGGGAGTTTCAAGACTGGGCATCGATACTCCATTAGTAGACTGGTGTATGCAGTCGAGACCCCGACGAAGGGCGGTGGCCGGTCTCACAAGCCATTGGTGTCAGTTGGTTCACCTAAGATGTATACAGGTGCTCAGTGGGTTATGAGTACACCGGACAGGACTCGCCGGGAACATACTAGTTGGTATTATGCCTGACGTCAAATGGCAGTTCCCTATTGACATGTGTACAGGTTAGTTCAACGACCTGAGATCGTCATTTGTCTCGTGTGAGTTCCCACTGTGCTTTGATTACTACCTTACCACGGATCAAAGGAGTCGTGCAAAAAGGTTTTAGTTGGGTACAGTCCCGAGCCACATGGAGGCAGTGAGCGGATCGGCAGGGGTTCGTCTCTCCCGGTATTGGGGGTGAGATCGCATTGTGTCTAGGAGAGCCATTACACGAAGTCCTTGGCCAAGACAGGAGATTTACTGGTAGGTATTCCAGTAGTATCTCAGGGTGTTCTGAGCTACACTCCGACACGACTTGTACCGCTTTTGGGGGTCCGACTTTTACCAACCCCTAGGCCCGCCATGCGATACTCATAGACGAACGGACCGGACTGTATGGATATTGTCACTGACAGGCTCAGTAGGGTGTCAGGATGAGTTCGCTCATCGACCTCCCTTTTGGTCAATATCTGGTAGCTCGTTACGTATGGCTAATACCTCTGACGTGCTAGTGGTTAAATCCACAGCCAAAGTATTGACGAGTATTTGAGTCCCCCATAGACAGTTTCTCAAGTTTCGGGCGAAATGTTGTAGAAGACGTATGATATATGGCAGGGTTCGATCATATACGTGCGGTATTGCACAGATCATGATCGGACGGATCATACTAGTGGACTTTGGTTTAATCTGGATCCTAGTATTATATTTGTTGGATTACTTTAGTCTCATCGCATTCGCATTCAGTCGGAATGCGGATGCAGGTATGTATATACAGGTGAGGGGTATCCTTGTGATCCGTCACGAGTTTACTTTAGATGTTGCCGTATCTTTTTATTGTTGCAAACATTTGGATTAATATTTGTAAATGGAAATTGTGAGCTAGAATTCATCATTTTGTGCATTAATTGTGACACATGCAAACCTAGTGACTCATGATCTCTTTTATTGTGCATATATCACATTTGATGTTTGATTTGTGTTGATATGATGAGAAGAGAGAGAGGGGGGCTGCCACATGAGAGGTTTGATCTTGTATTTTTTCACTCTCTCTCACTCTCATTTTTTATCATAGCAAAAGAAAAGAAAAAGCCTTCTCTTCTTCTTCTTCTTCCTCTAGCTCATAGCCTCCATTAATGGCAACACCTCCGCAAGAGACAAAGTGATCACAAACATTCTCTACAACTCCTTGGACACGTCGGCTAGCACACTTCGTGCCCGAGTTGCTTCGGACGAAGCGGGAGCCCGTAAAAAGACTCGTAGATGTGGTGCCCTTTCCGACGAGGAGATCGAGACCGGAGATGCCGCGAGGAGCTTGGGATGGTGACCGAAGACTGAAGGACATGGATCGATCAATATAGCCTTTCTATCCCTTCTCTATGTAGCTAGTTGTAGGTTAATGGTTCGATCCGTTTTAAGCATACGATAGCACCGGTTTCTAGTTTGAAAAGGTTTTTGTTTTCCACATTTTGGCCTCGGATAGACGGCCGGGGCGCTACCGTAGACTTACAGGTTTACCGTCAGAAAGAGATGTGGAGTCCGCGATTGATCTTATTTGTCATGCCCCACTTCCCAAGATACGTAAACTACAACACGTGACAGAGCCAACCATGCTATCTATGGTTAGGAATCATCCCTCCACAGTCACATTACGGCTGTCTATCGGATATCAAGAACAAAAAAATATAATCTAGCTAGTACATGTCCATCTGCCATAGTAAAAGAAAATGCATATAGCGGGAATGAATCAATATCCAATAAACAATATTTGAATCATGTCCCAAAATGGGCTTACATCAATAAACAAAACCACGGAAATAAATAAACTAAACATCTCTAATAACACACATTTAATTCCTCATTGCTCTGCTTGATTGCTAAAGTACCCATGATCTGCCTGCGATAAAGGTAGAGGGACTGGCCATGCAAAACTCAGACGTCAGTGCGTCATAATATCAAAACAATAGCAGTACTCCAGTATATGATGATATAATATTACGATTAAAAAAGAATGTAAATAATAAATACAGATATAAAACAGTTGGCTATGTGTATGTATGGGTGTGTGATGTGTATCCTAAATCTGTGCTTCTAGGTTATCTATTCTAAAAGTCTTTGAAATCAATTAATGCAATTCTTATCGCAACCCAACAGTATATACCCGGTTCACTCCTCCACGAGACCACGGTAACAGTATTTATTCCGTAACGCTCGGAAATACGGCAAACAATGATTTATTCCGTAACGCCCGGAAAAACGGCAAACAATGATTTATTCCGTAACGCCCAGAAAAACGGCAAAAAATAATAATATTCTCTTGAGTTACGTTTCGGTTATATTCTTGATTTCCCCTTTTCCCCCAGGTTTGTGTTCAAGTCAGGTATTGCCGATATAAATCCAATGCCAACACATGATCAAGCAGGTACAGGTTTTATCTATGCAGACAACAAGTCATGTCCGTCGGGACAACAAATCAGGATTGTTTGCATTAGCAATAAAATCCAAGTAACAAGTCAGGTAATGTGTCGTGAACATATCATGTGATGCATATTAACTAAATAGATACCCCATGTGAAACTGTAATCAATATCGGAACACGGTAAACAAAACTGATGCCAGGATGCATATGTATCTATCTGTAATAACTATTATACATCCATTACCATGTATGATGCAAACTAAATAACATGTTGTACTGATATAGTAGTATAATGATATCTTGATGTTCCGACATACAACTAGATAAACGATTATCAGTACGAATACGAACGGATATCGTAAAACTATAAATCGGTAACATTTGCTGAATAATAAAACACATGCACTATTCTTATTCATATAGATATTGATATAGTATAACATAGCATGTTGCAAGTTAAAACTTGCCTGATCGGATCTCACGTCGAGATACGAATGCTACGTCCGATATCGGAATAACGCTGCGATGCAAACTTACACTCGCAAGACTAAAGCTGGCTGAACAGTGACGTGACGTGGTGACTAGGCTTGACGACGACGGTGACTGGGTCGTCCGGATCGTCGGCGACGCGCGCGACTCCGGCGAGCCGATCGGAGAATCAAGAAACGATCAAGAAAAGAACATGAAGGAGGAGGAGAAGACCGGGTGCTGTTGTGTCAGGTTTTGAGGTGGCGAGGACAGAGGCAAGATGACGGCGACGATGGTATGCCGTCAGCGGCGAGGTGGCAATGGGTCTCTTAGTTTGGTGTTCGGGTCGGGGATGTCGTGGAGTTGGTGGTGGTGGTCTGGGGTGTCGGGAGAGGAGAGGGAAGTGAGGAGGTGAAGGTGGGTGTGATGGTGGGTTACGACGGCGAGGATAACGGCGAGGTTGGGGCTTTCTGGGGTCGGGGTCTATTGCAGGGTTGGGTCGGGATGCTCGGGAAAAAAGATGGGGAGAGGAGGTGGGGGTGGTGATGGAGGAGATAGAGTTGACGAGGATGAGGAGGTGGTGGTGACCATGAGGTGAGGTTGGCGGCGATGGCGAGGACGTGGGCAAGGGTTTGGGTTTTCTCGTGACGGCAGAATAAGAAAAAAGCGGAAAGAGAGAAAGATGAGGTTATTAATTAGGTTATATAATAAATATATAGAGAGAGGAAAGAGAGAAAGACGAGGTTATTAATTAGGTTATATAATAAATATATATAGGAGAGAGAGGGAAAATAATTTATAATATTATATATATATATATATATATATATATATATATATACATACTGGTGAAAAGAAAATATTATAATATATATATTTTGGGTTTAAACAGCTAATATCAAATTACTCCAAAAATTACCTGGATTTCTTCTAAAAATCCACTTTTTAAATATGGAGAATATACGTAAAAGTTAAAACCATAATGCGATATCTGGTCAATAAAAATGCATACCCCCAATTACAGATCTACGTAAATATACGTAGCGATCCAAATGAGTCTGTTTTAACACTTAGGACATGAATATGATGTATGGATGTAACCACATGATATGGGGTACGATAATATGCCATGCTAGATATTAAAAATATACTATTTGGTTATTATTTGTATTATTTAAAAGATATGCGGATACAAAATATATCATATATGTGTATAGAATCTAGCTGTGCATGGATCCTCTGTACTAGCAAATATTTGACGTAATTTTGAACCATGATGGGTTTCAAATATACGGGTTGGGTCGGATACTAACCACAGTTACCAAATGTACTATCCGCACCGAAAAGCAATAATAATAGAGAAATCTGTCGCAAAATTTGAAATATTCCAAATAAAATATAGTATAACGGTGCTAGGGTGTTACATTATTTCTGGAGCAGCGCCAATTTCGAAGTCTTATTATCCAATGGCACCGGTTGAACTGGAAGAAATGAGGAGACAAGTTTCCGAATGTTTAGAGAAGGGCTGGATTCGCAACAGTGGTTCACCTTGGGAGCTCCAGTTCTTTAGGTCAAGAAAAAAGATGGCACAAGGAGAATGTGCATCGATTTTCGAGAGCTAAATCGAGTGACCATCAAGAACAAATACCCAATTCCTTGCATAGGTGAATTATTCGATTAACTGAGTGGCGCGGGAGTATTTTCAAAGTTGGATTTTCGATCAGGTTATCATCAAGTTCAGGTGATAACAGAAGACATTTGCAAGATAGCGTTCCGCACTCGATATGGGCATTACGAGTATTTAGTCATGCCATTTGGAGTTACTAACGCACCGGCTATATTTATGGACTTGATGCATCAGATCTTTTCACCATTTCTATATCAGTTTGTAGTGGTATTCATTAATAATATTCTGTCTACTCGAGACGCAAAGAAGAGCATGAAGAACACTTAAGGTCTGCACTACAGACGTTAAGACAAGAAAAGCTGTATGCTAAGATGAGTAAGTGCGAGTTTTGACTCAATGAAGTGAATTTCTTGGGTCCTGTTGTATCCGGAGATGGAATTGCAGTTGACCTAAAAAGAATACATGCAACTTTTTAGATATTCAAGTATTGACGAGATATTCACAATTTTTTAGACATCAATCATCGACGAGATATTCTAAATTTTTTTAGAAAAGAAACAACTTCGAATTGCAATGTAAGATTAACCCGAAAGGGTTTCAATTTTACCTAATTTGTATCTCGGTCGTTGTCGATTCCTCAGCCGCTTACGATTTATACGTCGTCGTTGACTCTAATTCTGGAGTTACTGATTTAGCCGACGTCTCTTTCGCCAATTCCAAGACTGCTGGTTTTAATTTAGGAGCTATTTTGCAGGAAGTGATGGTGATGAAGTTGTTCTCGTGACATGGGAGGAGGGTCTAGAAGGCCAACGAGAAGGCGGCGAAGGTCCGGAGTTTTGGTGTCGACTTAGGGCCGACAAGAGGACGAGCAAGGGGCTCTAGGGTTAGGGTTTTCAAGGACAAGAGGCGATTTGGGACGGAAAGTTTTGGTGTCTACTTGGGTAGGCGAGGTTGCGACAAGGGAGACGACGGCTACGAGAGGCGTGGGTTCTCTGAGGAGCTCGAGCGACAATGACAGTGAGAGTTTGAGAGAGAAAATTTTGAATGGATGGTATTTTCTTCCCTACACCAAAATATAATACCCAGGCCCTAGGCCAAGGGTGTTTACACCAAGTTTTTAAACAGTAGTCCATTTCTCCCTATTTCAAAAATACCGGGGATTTTCTCACATATTTTTCGTGGGCCGGGGTTTTTTCAACAATTTACCCAAATATTAAATATTTGAAAAAAAAATCAAGATTCTCGTGTGCTATATATATAACATGCAAGATATTGAAAATCTTTAAAAACTAAAAAAAATTAGAATTTTAAAATTTCATTACATCCGCTTGCTCATGTAAAATGTGAAATTTTGAAGAAAACAAATTTTTTTGGTGGATTTTTGTATATTTCGTGATTCTCGTGTGCGAGAATAAATTAAATATTGAAAATCTAAAGAAAAAAGAATATTTTGAGATTTTTAAAATTCACCATATTAGTGTGTCGTGCAAAAGGGTGAAAATTTGAAGTACACAAATTTTTTTTGATTATTGTACATTTCGTGATTCTCATGTACTATAAGAAGCAAATTATTGAAAACCAAATAAAAAGACAATTTTAAGATTTTTAAAATTTTTTCATATTCGTGTATTTTATCGTGCAAAAAGCTAAAAATTTGAAGAAAATTTATTGGGGATTATATTTTGGTGCTACAATCAAAATATTGAAAACCAAAGAAAAAATAAAATTTTGAAATTATTAAAAGTATACCATATTCATGTGCTAACATGTAAAATGTTGATAATTTGTAGAAAACAAAAAAATTTGGGACTTCTTTTAGAATTTGTGATTTTTTTGTGCAATAACAAGCAAAATATTGGAAAACGAAGAAATTTTTTTTTTATGATTTTTAAAATTTAACTATATTCATGTGCTATATAGCATGCAAAATTTTGAAAATATGAAGAAAACAAAAAAAATTGAGATTTTTTTACATTTCGTGACTTTCATGTGTTATAATAAGCAAAATATTAAAAACTGAAGAAAAATTAGATTTTTGAGAGTTTTTAAAATTTCATCATCAGCGTGCAAAATGTTTAAAATTTGAAAAAAACAATTTTTTTTAGGGGGGGTTGTATATTTCGTGATTCTCATGTACTTTGCAAAATATTGAACATCGATAAAAAAAAAGGAAAGAAAATTTTGATATTTTAAAATTTTCACCGCATTCATGTTTTGGATATAGTACCTTCAGAGTTAATTATTGGATCGCAGGCACGCGATTGCAATGATTGAGGAAGGACCTATGCCGGTAGGACAATCTTACTCAGGATGATTGTATACTATCTGGTTTGTTTTTATCATCGTGTATATGCTTTAGGTGACATTGTGGTTCACTATTACACGTTGATGGAGAATAGTATGCTACTATAGTTTGTCTTTATCATCGTGTACTGCTTTAGGTGACCTTACAGGTCGCTATTGCACGCTGATAGAGCCCTTAGGATTCTTGCTTGACGACCAGCAGTATGATGGCGATCATATACGTGGGAGCTGGGGTCTATAAGCACATCCTTAAAAGGTCCCTAGTCATGGGAGTTTCGAGACTGGGTATCGATACTCCATTAGTAGACTAGTGTATACAGTCGAGACCCCGACGAGGGGCGGTGGGCGGTCTCACAAGCCATTGGTGTCAGTTGGATCACCTAAGATGTATACAGGTGCTCATTGGGTTATGAGTACACCGGACAGGACTCGCCGGGAGCATGCTAATTGGTATTATACTTGACGTCAGATAGCAGTTCCCTGGTGACATGTGTACAGGTTAGTTCATCGACCTGAGATCGTCATTTGTCTCGTGTGAGTTCCCAGTGTGCTTTGATTACTACCCTACCACGACTCAAAAGAGTCGTGCAAACAAGTTTTAGTTAGGTACAGTCCCGAGCCACATGGAGGCAGTGAACGGATCGGCAGGGGTTCATCTCTCCCGGTATTGTGGGTGAAGTCGCGCTGTGTCTAGGAGAGCCATTACACGAAATCCTTGGCCAAGGCAGGAGATTTACTGGTAGGTATTCCAGTAGTATCTCAGGATGTTCTGGGCTAAACTCCGACATGACTTGTACCGCTTTTGGGGGTCTGACTTTTACCAACCCCCTAGGCCCGACATGCGATGCTCATAGACGAACGGACCGAGCTGTATGGATATTGTCACTGACAGGCTCAGTAGGGTGTCAGGATGAGTTCGCTCATCGACCTCCCTTTTGGTCAATACTTGGTAGCCCGTTACGTACGGCTAATACCTCTGACGAGCTAGTGGTTAAATCCATAGCCAATGTATTGACGAGTCTTTAGAGTCCCCCACAGACAGTTTCTCAAGTTTCGGGCGAAACGTTGTAGAGACCGTATAATATATGGCAGGGTTCGATCATATAGGTGCGGTAGTGCACGGATCATGATCGGGCGGATCATATTAGTGGACTTTGGTTTAAACCAGATCCTAGTATTAGATTTGTTGGATTACTTTAGTCTCGTCGCATTCGTATTCAGTCGGAATGCGGATGCAGATATGTATATACAGGTGAGGGGTATCCTTGTGATCCGTCACGGATGCAGGTATGTATATACAGGTGAGGGGTATCCTTGTGATCCGTCACGAGTTTACTTTAGATGTTGCCGTATCTTTTTATTGTTGCAAACATTTGGATTAATGTTTGTAAATGGAAATTGTGAGCTAGAATTCATCATGAGATGCATTGAATGTGACATGGACATATATGGTGACTCATGGTCTCTTTTAGTGTGTAAATGTCACATTATGAGATTGATTTGTGTTAATATGATGAGAAGAGAGAGAGAGGGGCTGCCATGATCTAGAGTTTGGTTTTGTATTTTTGAATCTCACTCTCTCATTATCATATCATTCCAACACAAGAAAAGAAAAGAAAAGAAAACTTCTCCTCCTTCTTCTTCCTTTAGCTCATAACCTCCATTAATGGCAACACCTTCAACCTCCATCCAAGTAATGGATGCAAGAGACAAAGTGATCACAAACATTCTCTACAACACCTTGGACACGTCGGCTAACACACTTCGTGCCCGAATTGTTTCGGATGAAGCGGAAGCCCGTAAAAAGACTCGTAGATGTGGTGCCCTTTCCGACGAGGAGATCGAGACCGGAGATGCCGCGAGGAGCTTGGGATGGTGGCCAAAGACCGAAGGACACGGATCGATCGGTATAGCTTTCCAACCCTCTCTCTAGATAGCTAGTTGTAGGTTAATGGTTCGATCCGGGTTTTAAGCATACAATAGCGCCGGTTTCTTGTTTTGAAAAAGTTTTCGTTTCCGCATTTTGGCCTCGGAAAGACGGCCGGGGCGCTACCGTAATCTTACATGGTATCAGAGCCACGCCATTAACCTTTACTAGCTTGCTCTAACGTGTTTAGAACTTCGATCGGACAAAATTTCCAAAAACCGCGTTTCCAATTATTCAGTTTCTGTCGAATTTGTTTTGTGCTCTAAAAATTTTTTTGGGCATGTCAGAAAATCAGGCAGGGTTTTTTAAGAGAACTGAGAAAATTTGGTGGGCTGATTTCACTGTAGCACGGCGGATCCGCGGCAGTACCCACGTTTTGGCCCGGATCCGCCGCCGTCCTGTAGCCACAGTGCACCAAATTTTCTGAGGTGGTCTCTGACTTGGAAATAGAGTTTCTGGTAATTTTATTTTAGACCCAGATTTGTTTGAGTACTGAGTATTGTGCTTGGGGCCCACTTCGGGAAATTTTGTCGATCGAAAATTTTAAACATGTTAGTTCACAGTATTTACATTATATCTGCGACCGTGAATGTCATTTGATCGGTAAATCCTGTCTAATTGCTATAGCCCTTTTAGAAGGATTTGCGAACGTGACATTCACGTTGATGTTCTGTATTGTGCTGTGATGTTGCGGATTTGTCGTGGTGGATAGCCTGGTTGCAATGGTAGTACAGTTTGGTTGTATTTGTACATTTGATATTGCGGGACGAGCGTCCGACATGTGGACTGTCGTCACTGCCTGTTTGTATATTATTCTTTTGGGGCACGACCGGGCTGAGGTCGATGTACCCGTTGTATATTTTACTTTCTGTACTAGGATTACCCCGCGGAGGGGTGCACGGGTAGCCGAGTTCTAGAGGGCAACGGACCCGCATCTCATGGCTTTGAGACGGAGGGGGCTTCACTCTAGAATTGGCGGGCTATTCGTCGCACTCGTAGGGGGTACAGATTGACCCAAGGAGGGGTGCTCAAGTTACCGGATTCCGTGAAGTGCTGGGTGGTCCATTCACGTTGTTGAAGGGGGCTGCCTCGCTTCAGGTTTTGGCGGGTAACTTGCCGCGTCCGTAGGGGTCTAGGATTTCATTACACAGGGTATCCATACGACCAGGGAACGTCGGGTTTCAGTAGCGGCTCTATGAAACCCGGGGATCCTAGATTATCTGTATTGTTCTGTGATACTTATTACATTTCTGTGATGTTGCATTTTATCATGCCTTGAGCGATTATTATATATTGATATATATACTAGTAGATATTGTATATGTTTTACATCCGCGCTAGTCCAATCCCCGCTCTGTCGTTAGTTAAGTAACTTAACGGGTGATGACGGGACCCAGTGGCGAATGCGGATGGCATATACATACATCGTATTTTCGTTCTTTATTGGTGTGATCAATTGATGGGACTGCATTGATTCGGATCAATGCAAGCTAAACAAACCTATTCTGATGTTGTTGGAATATTTTTCAAAAAAAGCTGTTATTGCAAGAACGTTCTCTTTTGTTTCGCACAGTGGTATTCGGTTATGAATATCCAGCACCTCAGTCGACGAGGCAAAGGCCGAGATCCCTTCACCGGGAGTGAACCCTTGGACAGAAGTTTGCGTCAGGGTAATAACTTCATTATAGCCAATTACTTTTTGCTTTGCATCGTGGTATTCAGTTGGAATATCCCGCACATCATTCTACGGGGAAAGAGCCGAGATCCCTTCACCGGGAGTGACCTCTTTAGCAAAGGTTTTCGCCACTATATTTTTATAAAAACTGTGCAGTTCCTTCAACGATATCAAGTTAATTACGTTAAAGGTTTTTCACCAAAAACCAGTCGTAGCCCTCCGTCATTTCCTACGGGTATTATTTAGTATTCGTGCTGCGTTTGTTGACCTAGTTAAGACGTAGTGTTCGGTAGCTAAGTGGTACTTATTTGTTGCATAAATGGGATTAGTTAGGACAGTCGTGCGGCCTTGTTGACCTAGTCAAGAGCACGTACGGGTGGGTTTAATGCAATCCAGAATAATGACGGGTTGAACTTGACTGACGGTTTATGGTTTGTTGACCTAGTCAAGGTCATAAGCCGCTTGGGGTAACAAATCACATGGGAGTTTCTAAAGAAACTGAAACTTGCCAGATATGCACATACCTTCTGGAGTGTGATGACGTGAGTGGATTCCGTCACGTTATCATGCGATGATAGTTGGATCCCGATTCCTACTGATGAGTTTGTTTACTCCTCGGGTGATCCCGACTAATTCTTCTTTCAGATTTGGAGGAGAATTTGAGGTTATAGTGGGAGGTTTCCTGATTAGATAAATTGATAACCATTCTGATCTAGGTTAGAGTGCACGCTGAGTGTTTATTTTCTCTCTCTTTGGCAGCAACCATGACCCGACCCTTGACTATGACTCGGTGACTAAGTTAACCAAACCTTCTTAAAACACTGGCTTTTTGGATTGTCAGAGTTGCATACCTCATTGCCACTCCTATTTTTACCCTTTTCTCCAGAACACCCCTTATTATTACGAACATCCACTTCCATTGGATAAAACCATCGTATGGTTATATACGAACTCGAAGGAACTTGTTCCAGATTCGAGGATGGTTTCCGGTTCTGGAGAAAATGAATAGGACTATTCAGTTGTCTTTTCCTTTTACCTTCTCTCAGGTTGCTAGTGTTCTTTAGATTAGGACAGTACACCTATTATGCTTATTGGATAGTCTTCTTCCAAACCATAGGCAGGTGCCGAACGGTGGGGAATGAAGAAAACCAATTAGCCTAACGATGGTGTACAGAAGGTATTAAGTAAAGACAAATAAAGGGATTAGAAAGAGGGCAAAGTAAACTGCGACTACTATTCACGACCAAACCAAGTATTCATCGCCACTCCTATTTCACCTTTATATTTCTTCAGAACACTCCGTATCACTACGAAGATCCACAGTTATTTTGGATATTCCATCGTATGGTTATATACGAAATCGAAAGGAACTTGTTCCAGTTCGGGGATGGATTCTGGTTCAGGAGAAATACGAATAAAGTTTATTCAGTTGTCTTTTATCTTTACCATCTCTCGCGTTGCGAGTACTCCTAGGATTAGAACAGTACACCTATTACGCTTATTGGATAGTCTTCTTCCAAACCATAGGCTGGTGCCGAACGATAGAGAAGGAAGAAAACCATTTAACCTAACGATGGTGTGCAGAAGGTAGCAACTAAAGACAAATAAAGGGATTTGGAGATATGGCAAAGAAATATACGGCTACAGTTGTGAATCTGATAATGGAAGAGGCATTACTAGGAATACCCGGATTCCCCTCCGAAACATTTTCATGTTTCAGTTTCACTGTTTACTGTTAATAGAAAACTGATTTCCCAATTAGACACTTGCTCCAGGGTATGTATTTACCAGGTATGATTCTCACATCTGTATGGTTTTACAGATGATGAGTGGGAGTAAGTTATTGGGAATTAGGTGATCATCCTCATCATATCGGAATTCGTTGTAACTGGTGATATTTGAGGAAATCGCCTAGGTTGTTTGCCGGACGGCAAATATTTGGTTTTGAATATCCATTGTTATGCACCAATTTCAAATTGATATATCTGTACGTTCATTTTTTATGAAGTGAGATATAACTTTTTGAAATTATGTCTATGACATTTACCTATATCAGTTGATGGTTAGGTAAGGAGTATTAAATAGCGGTGTAATTCTTCTTAACCATAAATACAGTTTTCAACCTACGACACACATGGAATGAGTTATTAGACTCAGGGGACTTATACAGAGTATTGTATGTTGTCCAGTGTCCATTAAGACAGAAGGGTTGGTACTCGTACTATATTCTGTTTACTTATGACTTCTCTAGTTATTAGACATGTGTTTCGTAGAAATACAAGATCTAAGTTTTGAAAAGTTATAGATATAAGAATAAAGTAGAGAACCAGGTATTGCAAATATCGGAATTCTTCAAGGTGAACGAAGATGTAGATATTTGTGTGTGGTATTCAGCTGATAGTAATGGTTTTATGAGAACTTGCTTCTCTTTCAGGTTACTCATATCTGGATGTATTCCTAAGTTGAGTAATGTTGATCGGCCTCCTTCCATTTAGTTGACATGCACTGGAGACAGCTGCATGATTTGAATCTGGTTCCAATTAAATCAGTGCCTTTGTTTCTATATTGGATATAGAATAGTTCATATCTTAACAATGTTAAGGTACGGAGAGTTGTCCGGCTTATGCTTAAAACTAGACTCTGGATAACTCAAGGCACGTTTCTGTAATGGCTGTTTGTGGGTTGACCCGGGCTATGACGAGGGATGACTTTCTACCATCTGGAAGATCAATAGTGATATTGTTCTAGACTCTCCACAGTTTTAATAAAAATGGATTTTTTCAGAAAACAGTAGTGGGAGTATGGTAGAACTGGAAGTGATTCCAGAACCGCAAACGATTACTGAAAATTTGATAAGAACCTAAACATTCAATCTAGTTTGACATTCTATTGGCCACTCCGCAGATATGGTGGGTAACCTCAGGCACCCGAGAGGTACTACGGTAGCCTCAAGGACGGTGACAGGGAGGTTCTTGTTTACCCAGACTTGTCATTGTTGTTGTTCCAGGCTATGAGACCCGGCAGGAGGATGAGTATAGCGTCGTTCTGAACTAGCTTTAGAAATGTACGTGTATATGATTCTGCCAGAGGGTTGTCGTAGTCAGTGGGAGCAGCGAAAGCATTGGTGAACAAGTATCTTATGTCTATTTATGGACTAAAGCAGATATAGCGGAGATAGATCATCTATTTCTGATGTGACAGTCATAGGTTTGACTTCATCAGAATAGGGGATGGATCTGTTAAGAAGGTAGTAGGGTGTGATGTCCTGGTATTTGGATGACATGCACAGAGTAGGAAGTGAAATTTCTATACTACGGTCGGTTATACTTTGGTTGTCACACAGTGGTTTCTCCACAAAGGATATGGATATTATATCAGATATTCTGGTTACTAGATCTATGATTTTAGATCTAGATTTGGGTAGTTTCCCAATCTGGGTACTCAGACTGCATTCTAAAGGTGTTTTAGAATGGACGACTACTGGCACGGTAGTGTACCTGCAGATGATGGAGTCACCCTCTCTAAAGGTGTCTTACATACTAAAGGGGAGAGGGATGTACATGATTGGCAGATCACTTGCTTAGGCAATTGAGTCAATCATGAGATGTCAAGTACCACACCAGATGTTGTTTTTGCAGTAGATGCAATAAGATATTGATCCAATCCTGGAGAAACATTCGGAAGCAGTTTTAGAACATAAGTGGATGTTCTAGGGATATGATAACAACAGCCTCTTTTAGGAGACAGTTATCATTCCGGGCTTTCAAGGTGACCTGGATAACAGAGTGGCTGTCAGAGTTATAGTTTTCCCTCTGACGAGGGGCAGTATTTTGGACAGGTGGTCCAAGCGGATACTGAGGGAGGCATGGCGCAGGATACTGATTGGTTTCAGTTGACGATACAGTCTAAGAAGTTTGGATTTGGAGTTCATTTATGAACTAGGTCCCATCAGATATCCAGACATATTCTAAGACAGGTATTGCTCATTTCGGGATATGGCTTTCTCCGCGAACTTGAGATAAAGAGAGATATAGAAAGAAACATCAGAGCGGATCCACTAACTGAGGCTGTTCCTTGAACACAATAGTTTCACAAACGGGCTTTGTGAGACTGATCAGTAGAGGAGTTGGGTGTTCGGTATCACACGGGCTGTGAGTATGCGACATCGCAATAATTAGCCTTGAGTGCAAGTGGGAGATTGTTGGATATAGTGCCCTCAGAGTCAATTATTGGATCACAGGCACGTAATTGCAATGATTGAGGGAGGACCTATGCCGGTAGGACAATCTTACTCGGGATGATTGTATACTATCTGGTTTGTCTTTATCATCGTGTACATGCTTTAGGTGACATTGTAGTTTACTATTACACGTTGATGGAGAATAGTATGCTACCATGGTTTGTCTTTATCATCGTGTACTGCTTTAGGTGACCTTACAGATCGCTATTGCACGCTGATAGAGCCCTTACGATTCTTGCTTGACGACCAGCAGTATGGTGGCGATCATATACGTGGGAGCTGGGGTCTATAAGCACATCCTTAAAATGTCCCTAGTCGTGGGAGTTTCAAGACTGGACATCGATACTCCATTAGTAGACTAGTGTATACAGTCGAGACCCCGACGAGGGGCGGTGGCCGGTCTCACAAACCATTGGTGTCAGTTGGATCACCTAAGATCTATACAGGTGCTCATTGGGTTATGAGTACACCGGAAAGGACTCGCCGGGAGCATGCTAGTTGGTATTATACCTGACGTCAGATAGCAGTTCCCTGGTAACATGTATACAGGTTAGTTCATCGACCTGAGATCTTCATTTGTCTCGTGTGAGTTCCCACTGTGCTTTGATTACTACCCTACCACGGCTCAAAGGAGTCGTGCAAACAGGTATTAGTTGGGTACAGTCCCGAGCCACATGAAGGCAGTGAGCGGATCGGCAGGGGTTCGTCTCTCCCGGTATTGGGGGTGAGGTCGCGCTGTGTCTAAGAGAGCCATTACATGAATTCCTTAGCCAAGGCAGGAGATTTACTGGTAGGTACTCCAGTAGTATCTCAGGGTGTTCTGGACTACACTCCGACACGACTTGTAACGCTTTTGGGGGTCTGACTTTTACCAACCCTCTAGGCCCGACATGTGATACTCATAGACGAACGGACCGGACTGTACGGATATTGTCACTGACAGGCTCAGTAGGGTGTCAGGATGAGTTCGCTCATCGACCTCTCTTTTGGTCAATACTTGGTAGCCCGTTACGTATAGCTAATAGCTCTGACGAGCTAGTGATTAAATCCACAGCCAAAGTATTGACGAGTCTTTAGAGTTCCTCACAGACAGTTTCTCAAGTTTCGGGCGAAATGTTATAGAGGCCGTATGATATATGGCAGGGTTCGATCATATACGTGCGGTAGTGCACGGATCATGATCGGGCGGGTCATACTAGTGGGCTTTAGTTTAAGCCAGATCCTAGTATTAGATTTGTTGGATTACTTTAGTCTCGTCGCATTCGTATTCAGTCGGAATGCGGATGCAGGTATGTATATACAGGTGAGGGGTATCCTTATGATCCGTCACGAGTTTACTTTAGATGTTGCCGTATCTTTTTATTGTTGCAAACATTTGGATTAATGTTTGTAAATGAAAATTGTGAGCTAGAATTCATCATGAGATGCATTAAATGTGACATGGACATATATGGCTTTTAGTGTGTAAATGTCACATTATGAGATTGATTTGTGTTAATATGATGAGAAGAGAGAGAGGGGGGCTGACATGATCTAGAGTTTGGTTTTGTATTTTTGAATCTCACTCTCTCATTATCATATCATTCCAACACAAGAAAAGAAAAGAAGAGAAAGCTTCTCCTCCTTCTTCTTACTCTAGCTCATAACCTCCATTAATGGCAACACCTTCAACCTCCATCCAAGCAATGGATGCAAGAGACAAAATGATCACAAACATTCTCTACAACACCTTGGACACGTCGGCTAGCACACTTCGTGCCCGAGTTGCTTCGGATGAAGCGGGAGCCCGTAAAAAGACTCGTAGATGTGGTGCCCTTTCCGACGAGGAGATCGAGACCGGAGATGCCGCGAGAAGCTTGGGATGGTGGCCAAAGACCGAAGGACACGGATCGATCAGTATAGCTTTCCAACCCTCTCTCTAGATAGCTAGTTGTAGGTTAATGGTTCGATCCGGGTTTTAAGCATATGATAGCGCCGGTTTCTAGTTTTGAAAAAGTTTTCGTTTCCGCATTTTGGCCTCCGAAAGACGGCCGGGACGCTACTGTAGACTTACATCATGTGTTACGGTGTGCAAAATGATGAAAATAACAAAAAAAAAATGGTATTTTTGTGCATTTCATGTCAAGCAAAATATAAAAAATTGAAGAACAAAGAAAAATTCTACATTTTAAAAATTTCGCCATCTTCGCGTGAAACATGTCGAAATTTTTTTAAAAACAAAATATTTTGGGATTATTGTACATTTCAAGATTCTCTTATATCATAACATGCAAAATATTGAAAAAAGAAATAAATTTTTTTTTTTTTTTTTAGATTTTTAATGTTCACTATATTCATGTGCGCGTGCAAAATGTTGAAAATTTGAAGAAACAAAATATTATGATTTTTGTATATTTCATGATTTTCGTGTGCTCAAGCAAATGAAAACCGAAGGAAAAGGTCATCATATTCATGTACCGCGTGCAAAATGTTGAAAATTTGATGAAATTATTTTTTTTAAAATGGAGTTATTTTTTTATATGATTTTTTTTATGGAGTTATTTTTTTTACATTTCGTGATTCTCGTGTGCCATATAACAAGCAAAATATCTTCTTCGAAGAAAAAAGAAAATTTTGCGCCTTTTTAATTTCACCATATTCACATGATATAATGTGCAAAATGTTGAAAATTTGGAAAAAAAAAACAAAAATAATTGATTTTTGTAAGTTTCGTGATTCTTATGTGCTCAAGCAAAATATTGAAAACCAGGAAAAATAAAGATTTTAAAATTTTACCAATCCGTGTGCTATAAGTGAAAAATGTTGAAATTTGAATAAAATTTTTTTATATTTCGTGTGTGTGTGTATATAAAAACGATGTATAAAGAATTTTGATATTTTTAAAACCTCACCATTTCTGTGCTAAAAAAATTTGAAGAAAAAAAGCGGATTTTTTTGTGTTTCATGATTCTTGTGTAACATGCAAAATATCAAAAACCGAAGAAAAAAGAAAATTCTAGATATTTGAAATTTCACCATATTCGCAATGCCTGCAAAATGTGAAAAATTGAAGGAATTTATAGGGTATTTTATGGGTTTCATGATTCACCCTAAATATTGAAAACCGAAAGATTTTTTTTTTGCGAGAATTTTATAATTTCACCATATTCATCATGCGATGCAGTCGTATGTTATAACATGTGAAATGTTGAAAATTCAAAGATTTTTTTAAAAGAAATTTAGTATTTATGTCGAGGTCGTAGTCAAAGTGTAGCGTAAGATGCAGTGCTAGACACAAAAGGCAAACATATAAGCCATATAAATTATTTTAAGAGACGGAAGAAACATTGACACACCATTGACAGAACCGATTCGAAAAGAAAATCTAAACACATGCAACAAGCAGCATAAATTGACACTAATATTAATCGATAAGCAGTAACATAAAATGTTAGGATAGACGATGCACAATAACAATAATAAATAGGCACTACCAGATTAGCAACAAAATATAAAACCTAAGCAGATACAGAATTCAATTATCAAGTATGAAGTCAAACTATCAAATTAACATAACACCAGCAACATATCTTTAAGAACATAAAAATGAGAGACAGGCAACCCCAGAAGACAAATTTTTTACCGGCCTAGAGAAAACTGCGGTACAAATTTTCTACTGCACTTTAGGAGCAACATGCATCGCTCTTTTAAGTATACATACAACAACAACAACTGAGCCTTTTATCCCAAGCGCTCTTTTAAGTTTACATGCATAATATTAATGCGCGTTACATACAGTAGGATTACAGAATTGGACCTCTTTTAAGTTAACATACAATATCATGCACCTTACATACAGTATGATTACAGAATTGAACTCAAAGCACAGCTCTTCTAAATACATCGCGGCAATTTCAACCTTGATTCTAACAGAATCCAACCCTAAAATTTGGTTTGATGCCTACCTTCCTAATTTCATCTTCCTCAATTCACGAGCTACAGCTTTTTGCCGCTCCTTGTCCATTCCATTCATATTCATCATGCCTTGTTCAGACCCAACCTTTGTTTTTCTTGGTTTTACCGACTTGTTTCTGGTACTTGGTTCGCTCTCAGTATGACCACCAAAATTTTCGGCTGGCTTGTTGCTCCAACTACTCATTTCTATATTAGGAGTATTACTAACAAAATGAGCGAAATTTTCAATAGGCTTGGTGCTCCAATTGGTAGTTTCTGTATTGGGAGTACTACTAAAATATTGAGCGAGATATTCAACAGGCTTGCTACTCCAACTAGTAGTTTCTGTATTGGGAGTAATGCTAACATGATGAGCCAAATTTTCTTCATGCTTGTTACTCCAACTTGTGGTTTCAATATTGGGAGTAATACTAACTTTCATTAATGAACTTTCTTTACTTGGTGTGGGTGTTATGACAGTTTTTGTTTTCTTGGAAGCACGGATGTTATGACGAGTATTTACAAACCATTTATCCACCTGCAAATAAAGTAAAATGAAGTTGGTGATCATGTATTTAGCTTTCTTTTTATGCGTTTCTAGTCTTCTAATAACATCAAATTTTTCCTTATCTTTTTTCCTTTTTTTTGGGGGGGGGGTGGGGGGGGGTGGGGGGTTGATGGTAATTTTTTTTTACAAATAGATCACATGTTTTTCTTTATCATTTGAGCCATTAGGAAAATTACTTATTTGAAATATAGAATATAATAATTTGTGGTTATTAGATTTCTAATAATCAAAGGAGTTATAATTTTGCATAATTATCAACCATTTATTTCAGTCATTAAAAATTCAGACCATTTCATAGTCATTGGCTTTTTTTTGGCACTGACCTGTAAGCCCTACAACACACCACATACACCCAAGGGACCCACGAATTTGCCCCGAAAGCGTGAAATTGTGGCCACTTCTTCCGCTGGGGATCGAACCCCTGCACTCTCCTCAGAGAGGGAAGTGCATACAAACTGAGCTATTGCTCGTTGGTTAGTCATTGACTATTAGGCTCAATCCATTAGCAAATGTATGATGGCTTCAATGCCTTCACACATTGCTACCACTCTCTTCCTTGTTTATTATATAATGGCAACAACGAGAAAAACGTGTGAAAAATTGGCTACTAATACAACAGCGGAAAAACAATACAGATCGTCTACTTGATCCTTTTTCTCAAACAAATTAGTTTCAAAAGAACCGATCTTTATTTTTATTCTTTTATTACTGTATGGGTACATTTTCTATTCAAGGTCTCCCATTTTGATGGTTGCGACTCGTCGACACCGCTAGTAAGGGTTATGCAGCATTAAGGGGCATAACTACTTAAAGGCTAGATGTCTGAGGCCGGTGATGTCATTTAGACTAGTGCATTCACACACCTACCGTGAGGCTAGTAATATTTTTCAAATAATTTTAAATTTGTCATCTTACATTTAACAAATAATTTCAATATTTAGCAATAAATTATCCAACCATTAAGAATGACTTTACCCAAAAGTTTAAGCTGTAGGATTGTGGTATGCATGTGGGTGTATAGTTGATATTGTATTATCAAATAAATGTTATGTGATTAAATATTTAGATTTGGAAATAAAGTTCTACATATTACTCAAGAATTTGAAAGAGATGGCACGAATATTGATGTCTAGATGGATGGGGAAAGAGAAAGAGAGGGGGGAGCGGGAGGAAAGGAGGGAAGTTTGAAATTTGAAAATGTTAAAATATTTAAATGAGTGGTGATCTGAATAAGTTCATATGATGATTAGATTGGAGGGCTTTTCTAACTTCTTAATTTTTTTATTAGATAGGAGAGACCATCAATTGATGGCATTTGCTATACCTAGCAAGCTTAATATTACTCCCTTTCACGCAGGCTTTTGGGCAATATGGAAAGGCCGAGAAATAGACTCTTGTAAAGATAGGATTAATAAAGATAAATAAAATCCTAAAGCAACAATGACGAGGCTTAAACCTAAGACCTTGAAACCTGGTACTTTGATACTATGTCAAGAACCACTTGACCCAAAAGCTTAAGTTGTTGGCTTGTAGGATTATAATGTACATCAGACTTAATATTAACTGAACATATACCTCACCTTTTGATATGTGAGCCCAAGTTCTTGTGCCAAACTTTCTTTTTTATCCCTAGTAGGGTACTGGTCTTCTTGAAAGCTTTGATGAAGTTTCTGCCAAAAAATGAAAAAGAAAAAACAACGTAAATATGAAATACACATGTACATATGTAAATATAGAGAACGGTTTAACAAGTTAAAGAATTTAGTTCATGCTAAGAAAATTTGTAAGAAGTCTTCTCTCAAAAAGAAAAATATGGACAATGATGATGATCGACAAAAAAATTTCTTTGAGACAATTCAAGAGGCGCTGCTCTAAAAAAAAATTCACTGTACAAGTACAAAGATAAGATCCAACTACTCAGCACCTCATCAAAACCAATTGTCCCCATATATGCATCATGCTATAAACTGTTGGATTTAGGATCCTGATTCCTAGTGTATATGCTGAAACTGAGATAGTTAAAATATACTGGTATCGGAGACCAGTCCACTAGAACTTCTATAAGGAAAATGTTATAATGATTTATACAAGACCATGGCTGGACCGGTGTTGAGAGAGAGTGAGTGCTGGAGAGAGCTAAGATCTTCCACGGGCGTGTACCTTCTTCCATAGACCCCACACTAAACCACTCCTTTTAACCGCTTCAACACCGGTCCGTTTTGCTAAAGTCCTTCCTCCCATAAACATCCAACCTCCGATGAGACGGGAGACCATGGGTAACGGAAAGCTTTGGAGAGGATGGCCACTGCCGATCATCAAGCGACGAAGGTAGGAACCAACGCAACCGCACGCAATCACCTGCTCGCTCCAGGTGGATGGCAGAGGTGCAGGATCCTTCTTGCCGCCGGGGTAGGTCTCCCGCGAGGCAAGAAGTGAGGACTACGAGAAGAGAAATGACGTTGACTAATGCTGAGGGAAGAGAAAGAGGAGATGGCTATTCTCGTTCGTCTCCATTCCAATATGGTAACAGAAAGCATCCAGCTCACCGGGGTAGGTCCCCGGCGAGGTCTAAGGATGTGCCTAGGGCCAGCTTAGAAGGTGACAAAAAACTGGATATTGACCAAGGAAGGAGACAACAAAATGGCAGGAGCAGGGAGTCGCCGAGATATGAACGGCGACGTAGCCTCTCTACGGCCAGGAGCCAAGACTCCTTCGAAGACGACGCAGTGAAGTGTATGGAGGAAGCTAGAACCAATAGAAGCCGCGAGTCACGACCGAAGAAGGACAGAGGTGGCAGACCTAGGAATGTCACGCGAGATGAGCTACCGAGACACAAGCGGCGATCGTCTCATTCACCGATGAGGCGCCAAAGATCGTACAAAGAAGTTGCGGAGAGGTATCTACCCTTGCCGCCGGATGTGGGACAAGATCGGCGTAGTGGGACCCCCCCCAAAGCCAGCAAGCACTAGTGAAGAATGCCTAGGAGGGATTACCAGGGCGCGGATGGAGGTTTCCGGGTGAGTGGCAAGCAATTCTCGATGAAAGAGACATGGCGAATCTTAGAGGCGGAGATCCAGCGTCGATGGCTGTTGAGTGACACAGGGAGGTATAAGGACCTCATTTCAAACGAGGGTGTGATGCTGATGGACGAAAAAGGTTGGAAGCGATCGCCGGCTTCGATTAAAGCTGACCTTTGGATTATCAAATCCCTCACAAAAGCCATATCGACGGTGGGATCGAAGAAGATTGGAAATGCTACACGTGTCGGCGAACGGGACACTCTCAGCACTTCTGCCCATTGGGAAAGTTGTGCTATAATTGTCAAGGACTTAGACATGAAGCGACGGAGTGTAAGACCCCTAGAAGGGAGGGAGGTTGTCAAAGGGCAAGAACCATGTTCGTACAGGATAATTTATTGGTTTGACCTTATGATGATGATATGGGGAAGAGGCGAAGGGGGTTGGCAGAGACCTTGGGGGTGATCAAACTTGTACGAGTGTCAGGATCGAAGCCAACGTCAAGTCAGAACTGTGTTGCGTAATCTTTCTGATAGCTTCAGGAATCATATTTGGATTCTTAGGCCGCACCCCTGGGGCTTCACCGCTACCTTCCCTACGGTGGAATCTTTGACAATGATGTCAAGGCGGGCCATTATCAACGACAAAACGCAAGGATTTGCTTCACATTCTACGTTGGACAGGGTACGAATGCTCGAAGCCACACAAGTACAAGACAGAGGTATGGTTGAGAGTCGAGAATGTACCGATACAAACTTGGGCGTGGAGAACGTTTGAAATCCTGGTCCATGATTTTGGTATTCTGTTGGAACTTGACCCCAGGACGGAGGAGGCAAATTTAGAAATTGATGGAATTGCCAGAATTCATGTAGGATGTCATGGGAGTGTGATGATTCATAAGTTGAGGAAAGTCGTCGCTGGGAAAGTGTTCAAAGCCTTGATATCGGTGGAGGCAGGCGGCTGTTTCTAGAAGAGGGTAACAATTTTCGGGAGGAAGGCAATGATTTTGGCGGATACACGTGGCAAGACCATGTGGTTTCGTATCGTCAAAGGTTAAGGAGCTGGGGCCCGCGTGTGAGACAGAAATGACAAAGAAAGAAGACTTAAGGGGCCCACTAGCGCGATGAGAACGAGGATCCTTCATACTACAAGGTGGGTACCGGCGGGTAACCAACAGGAAGCTTCCTCCTCACATGCGATCATTGCAACTGGACCTGCACATGGACCGCGGGCTTTTGCCCACACCAACATTAATTCAAATTCCTCCATGTGGGTCGAAGCTTCTCCAAACACGCCATCCAAACTGTTGGGCCTGCTTGTGGACCGCAACTGTTAACCAACAGCAATATGAATTTAAATATCAATGGCATAGGCCTTCACCAAGTGTTAGGCAAACGGCTCTTAGCCTTGAGAAATATTGAGATGGGCTTGTATAATTTGGAGGAAACAAAGAACATTGAAGTGCAACCTGAACTCAACAATGAAGGGGAGCCCAGCTCCATGAATCTAGAGCTTTCTGGCAATAGATAAAGAAAATATATAAGCCAACCTACTCTTGACGGACCGTTTGGATGACTCGGAGAGAGAAAAAAAAAGGCAAACTGGAACAAGCTAGACCCCATTGTGCAAGAAATTTTGGCTCAAGAGCCATATGACTATTCGGAACTGAAGTCCACGAGTCGGATCTTAGCTCATACAAAGGAGAATCTCCAAGATTCTATAAAAGCTGTAATGGAGGCGAACAAGAAGATTTTGTAGCCGTACAATCATCTGAGGAAGGGGAAGAGAAAAGCTTAGACAATACTTGAGGAATTGACACCAACATTGAAGAACATATTAGGAGTATTCTATCCAAAAAGAGGACTTTTGATAAGGGAGAATTTGACACCAACTTTGAAGAGAGGATTGGGAACCTTCTATCCAAGAAGATGGAGAATCTGTTCGCAAACAACTTACAAACTCTTTTGCAAGATGCGATGCAGACTATGCTTCCTTGTAATATCAATGCAAAAGGTATGAATCTCCCTATCGGTGTTGAAGTGGATAAGTCCTATCTAGATGATATAACTGATAAAAATTCGGATGTGTTGCCAGGTTAGGCTGCCAGGGGAGATAAAGGGAAGAGGAAAGTTTGGCAACCGCCGGGAAAGAAAACTATCAAATGCAACGTGGGCAAATGCAGGAAAAGAGTAGATGACGTGGCGGGAAATGAAGAGAGATCGGAAGGGCTATCAGGTATAGATACGGATTCTATTGCTGGTTTTGGTTTCATTTCTGATAACTCCTTGCTAGAACCGTGGAACGTCGGAACATATAAATAAAAACCTTGCCGACATTAGAAACCTGGAAATTTCGAGATGCGGGGGAGTGCCTTTGCCTACTTCTTTGAAGGAGTAGGAAGACCATAGAAGGGTTAGAGTGGGACTCATTTACGTCTACGTGGCATTTTGGTTTCCATTTCTGTTTTTATAAATTGTCTATGCTGGAATGTTGGAGGGACTAGGAAGCCTAGGTAAGAGGAAAATGGTCTAAAAGATGGTGGCGAAAAGCAAAGCGCCGATAATTTGTTTGGAAGAAATAAAATTGGAAATACCGAAAGGAGGGGTACTGCATCGTTTGGGTAACGGCAGACCCGATGACCGGAAAATCATCCCCGCAACTGGGGCCGGTAGGGGAATTATCATGGGGTCAGATCCGAAAACCTACAAATCATCGACAAGTTTATTGGGAAATTCTCCATCTCGGTAGTAATCAAGGATAACTTGAATGGATGGATTCAAACTGTTACGGCCGTGTATGGACTATACCGACCGCAGGGACGGGAGCTTTTCTAGGCTGAAATACTTGAATCAAAGGAAAAATGACCTTTGCTTGGATTGTTGGCGATGATTTTAACGTCATCAGGTTCCCCAGTGAAGAGAGAAATTCGATGATAGGATAGATAGTCATAGATTTAATGGACTAATCGCACATTTAAATCTGCTAGAAATCCAAGTTAAAGATAGAAAGTACACTTGGTCCAGCCATGGTCTTCAGACTTGCCAAGTTGGATCGCATTCTAGTCTCCTTAGATTGGAAGCAAAAATTCCCTTTGGCGTATACTGTTTCTGAAGCTAAGCCAACTTCTGATCATGTTCCTATCAAGCTGTCAACCGAACTGACTAAGAACGACTCCAACAAACACATGTTCCGGTGGGAGAAATTTTGGTTAAAGGAGGACGAGGTTATAAAGATGGTTAGGGAGAACTGGCAATGGCCAACTAAAAAGACAGATGTGGCAAGCAACCTATTTGCCAAGTTAAGTTGGTTGAGAAAAGTCCTGAAAAAATAGGACAAGAAACGAAGGGAGCAAGGGATAGCCCGGAAAAGGGAATTGGACGAATACATGCGTAATCTTAAACTAAAGGAGGAAGATAGAGACCTCACGACACAAAAGTGCAAGACCTCAAAAATTGACTGGAACTGCATCAAATATACAAGGAAGAAACGGCATGGGCCCAAAGAGCAAGGGAGCAATAGATGAAGGAGCGCGATGAAAATACCGCTTACTTCCACCGAATAGAAAACAGTAAAAAAAGAACGAACTACATTCACGGTATTTCATATGAGGGAAATACCGTCACTAAAGCAAAGCAAATAAAAGAAATCACGATGCGACATTTCTAGGATCTCATCGGGATGGCTATAGAAGATAGATGGAAAGCGACTGACGGCTTTTTGGAGGCAGAGGAGAAGTTGTATGAGAACGAAAGCAGGGTATTAAAGGTAGAGTTCTCGGAAGAAGAAATCAAAAATGTTTTTGAGCTGGATGCAGACAAGGCACCAGATCCGGATGGTTTTCCAATGATGTTCTATCAATCTTTCTGGGAGACGGTGAAAGCGGATGTTATTAGCATTTTCGATGCACTACATAAAGGGGAGTTAAGTTGGTAAAGAGTCAATTCAGCGACAATTACTCTAGTTCCTAAGAAGGAAGATGTCAAAGCCGTGAACGACTATAGACTAATTAGCCTACTTAACTACCCTTGCAAAATTGTAACAAAATTCTTAACATATCGGCTAAAAGCCGTTATAGAAAAAATGGTTAACCAATCACAAACTGGTTTCATGTGGCAGAAACTTCATGGACAGGATAGCTACTGCGCAGGAGGTAATTCAGGACGCCAAAAGACGACGAAAGGATGGATACCTTCTTAAATTGGACTTTGCGATACAGTGGATTGGAATTGCGTCTGTGAAACTTTGAACCTCAAAGGTTTCGGGCAAAAATGGGTTATATGGATTAAAACATGTCTATCGTCTGCTTCGACCTGTCTCAGTTAACGAATCGAGATCCGAAGAGTTTAGGTGTAAAAGGAGACCAAGGTAGGGAGACCCTTTGTCACCCCTCATCTTTGATTTAGTGGTTGATGGTCTCTCCAATATGATACGCAGATACAAATCAAGTGCACGTTTGAAAGGTCTATGTCCAGGAGAAGATAAGATATCAATCAACCTGCAATATACGGATGACACTATCATTTTTGGACGTAATGACTTAAAGCAAGCGACTACAATCAAGTGGATTCTATACACATTTGAGATGTGGTCCATAAAAATACGCCGACTTCCTAGAATGGACAGGCGGAAACAAACCGGGTTATCTCTAGGATCCTGAATTGCAAAACTTAGGATTTCCCCATCAAATACCTTGGCCATCCGATCCGACCAGGGACTCTTAAAAAAAGAGATTGGATACCCTTAATTAAATGTTTTCAAAAGAGGTTGGAAGGATGTAAGGCTACACACCTTTCTTTGGGAGGTCAGCTAGTTCTACTAAATTTTGCATTGTCGGCCCTACCGATCTATTACATGTCCTATCAACTACCAAGTTTGGTGGTGCACAGAATTGACAAGATCAGGAAATCCTTCTTCTGGAAAGAAAACTATGCTCCTAAGGATATAACTTGGTGGATTGGAAATTAGTGTGTCGCTCGCCCGAAACAGGAAAGAGGACGGGGTGTAAAAGACATCAACACTATGAATAAAGCCTTCCTAGTAAGATGGTCGTGATATCTGTCGGAAGGAAAGAAAACAGGGTGGGTGAACACTAAATGTAGCCTACAGAAATCGATCGGGGCTCTAAGCTCGGCTAACAAAAACTTATACACGGCTTCGAGATTTTGGAAGGGATTACTGCGGTTAAAGATATGTTTTTCAGCGGGCTTGTCTTTACGCTAGGCAACGGACGAACCATTAACTTCTGGCACGATTATTGGTGCGAGAATGTTTCCTTGCAAGAAAAGTTCTCTTCTGTTCCTTCTAGCAAAAAATCAAGAGGCTTCGGTGCTTAGTCAATGGAAAAGAAGGAAATGGTGGCGGCTTTCATCAGAAAGGCTATCGCGACAATAGCTTCAAGAGAGGAAAAGATTGGTTGATCACCTAGAAAACTGGAGGCCAACGGAGGATATCAAAGATGCCCCGATATGGAGATGGTCTTCAACAAACAAATTCACGGTCCGGCCTATGTACAGTATCTCACATTATGGAGTGGAACATAACTGTATATTTCCGGTCCGGAAAAATTCAAATTCCTCTTAAAATTTAGATTTTTACGTGGTTAGTTATTAGGAACTCGATCCTAACAAAAAATAACTTACTAAGGTGTAAATGGGTTGGGCCGATGGAATGCGGACTGTGGTAAGCAAGTCGAAACGGTTGACCACCTCCTTCTCAATTGTGAGGTTGCCTCACTGAGCTGAGCCAAAATATATAGCTCGGTCAAAAGAGGGTGTCATGCCTTCGTCCATTCAGGACTTATAGGAGCCTTGGAGGCTAAGAAACTTTGGAAGAGAGGATCTTCCGGCTCGGGATATTATAGTTAACGTTATATGTTGGATAGTGTGGACGGAACGTAATAATAGAATACTCAATGCAAAAATCAAATCGCTGGCTAGCATGATATATAGCATTGATATAATCATATTATTATGGTCAGGGGTTGCAAGCGACAGGTCGAAGCGCAAGAGAGCCAGATTGCCATTGGAAGGGGGCGAGGTGCAAGATGGAGTTACGTTTCGGGAACATTCCACACAGATGGAGGTGGAACAAGTGGAGGATGGACAAATACAAATTCCTGAGACGTAGACGATCGATGCTGCTTGGCTGGGACAGGAGGCTGGCGTATATCTCATCTTCTTGAGCATGCATGTCCTGGCTCGGTTACTTTATCCATCGTTGACTTTTTTCTTGTAAGGGGTTTGTTCCCCAATTTTAGGCTCGGCTCGTATTGGGATTGTTCTCCGGACTGTTTTTTGTTTTCTTTTTGTACTTGGTTGGTCTTTCCTGTTGTTTCGTTAAAATTGCTTTTAATGAAATGTGGGGGCTCTCAAGCATTCGTTTTACTCAAAAAAAAAAAAAGATAACTATATCTATGAAATTTCAAACATTTCAATTGAAAGCAATAATCCAAGCCAGATTCGCTCCATATTCATCAAGCATGATAGACTTGCAAGTGACTCGAAAAATGTGAGACTTCTGTCATTTAACAAGAATGTAACAATCAAGTTATCCCTTAAAGGAGACGGATCGAGATAATATTTGAGCGAAATAAAAATAAAATAAAAATGTCATTTATCTTGGATCTTTGGCTACTCTTGTGCCTCAGAGTTATAGGTGATGTGATTCACCATTACAAATCAAATCATTTTACCTCTTCATCTTGATTCCTGGCTTAGATAGTTTCTCCCTCCATTTAAATTTACTAATCCCCTTAGACCTTTTCTTTACTTCCTTTAAATTACTTTCCCTATTAGAAAATTGAGAAGAAGGTTAATTTAAAGATCCTTCTATAGTTAAATATAGGTGTAAATTACCAAAACTAACCCTAAACTTTGATTAAGAACCTGTGTTCTTTAAGTTTCAATAGGAAGTGGAGGTGGAGGAAGTGAGGAACTCAACGAGGGGAATGTAGAACTTTCACATTTCTATCATCCTCTATTAAAGAGAAGTTAACTTTTAGCACTTTCTCTTAATTAGTTTGCAATAGGCCAACAGGAAAAATAAATCAAAACGGAGGGAGCACTTTAGGTTTTCTCAGTGGGTGCATACTGCATAAGCATCAGATGCATGGCCAACATGGTATTTACCAGCGAGCCAGATGGATAATCTGCACCAAACTGGAAAACACTATACATCAACTAAAAGCTCAAGCTATGATCTAAGAGAACAAATGTCTCGTACGACAATCATCCAACAAGGTGGTTAGCAAGCTGTAACAAATTGGTCACATATCTTTCCAACTTCAGTCACTGTAGTCAACACCAATTGGATGGGAAAATTGTCTAATTGTCAGCTCATACAAAAATTGTTGACTTCAATTTTGATCCATGTCAACTCCGTCAAGAGCCAGTTTCCCCAAAAGCTTAAGCGGTTGGGTTGAACCATGCATATTAAGGTAACATAACAATTTAACACTCCCACTAACATTCAGGTGGGAAGGGGCCTGCAGCTGAAATACGCTTATCGAAGCATAATAAGCAAAGAATATAATGTTATTTATAAATGATCTTGAAAAGAACCCAAAACCTCTTGAAACTTGGTGCTTTGATAAAATGTCGAGAACCACTTTAGCCCAAAGGCTGAAGTTGTAGGGGTGTGAGCTAACAATCTATATCAAGCTAACATAACAGTTTTAACACTCCCATTTCACATTCACGTGGGAAGGGCCTGCAGCTGAAATACTCGCCTGCGCAAGCATAATAAACAGAAAATATAATTGTATTTATAAATGGTCTTAAGGAGGTTTGAACCCAAAACCTTCTGGAACATGGTGCTTTGATAAAATATTAAGTTATTAACCACTTTAACCCAAAAGCTGAAGTTGTTGGGGTGTGAGCTAACAATGTATATCAAGCTCACATAGCATTTTTGCATTTCCCCTCACTTGGGCCTCAGCCACATGGAGAGGTTAACACTAGGTTGTGAAAGCGAAACATATAGTGTGTGTGGACAGAGACAGAGAGAGAGAGAATAACGGAGGACAACAGCCCTATGAGGGAAATCCTCCTATGGAATCATGAAAAGTATACCCTCCATTTTTTACGATCGACACCGCTCATCTTGTTCCTTATCATCTAAAATGTAGATGCACCGATTTCATGTGATTCCAACACATTTTCACCGTTGATCTAATGATGTGAAAATTCTAAAAATGTTTTATTATCTAAAAACTATTAATTATAATTATACAAGAACGATGGGGTGATTGTATATTTTATTTATATGAGTGTACACTGGCTTTTAACATAAACGGGCTCCATCAATAAGACTCAAGCCTTGTCGAGCTCCGATACCACAACAACAACTGAGCCTTTTATCCTAAGCATATGGGGTAGGCTACATAAACCAACATGAGAATCACGTCGGGTCCAGCACATGAATCCTCCGCCTCCACTCACTCCTATCAAACAATATACTTTCATTGAGTTCTTTGGCAACCATATCGTTTCGTATCAACTCCATCTATATTTTCTTCGGTCTCCCTTTGCCCTTTTGCCATTGCCCATATCGAGAGTATCTATTCGTCGAACCGGTGCTTCCATAGGTCTGCGTCGCATATGACCAAGCCATCTTACCCGGTTTTCCCACATCTTCTCCTCCACGTGTGCTACACCAACTTTTGCACGAATATCCTCATTTCGCACCTTATCTTTTCTAGTTTTGCCGCACATCCAACGAAGCATGCACATCTCCGCTACGTGCATCTTCTGTGTATGATGCTTCTGAGGAGCCCAGCATTCTGTACCATATAACAAGGCAGGCCGAATAGCGCTCCGATAAAACTTCCCTTTCAATTTTAACGGAAAGTTACGATCATACAAAATCCATGTTGCACTCCTCCATTTCAACCAACCAGCTTGGATCCTTTGATTAACATCACTATCGATCTTCCCATTCTTTTGGATGATGGAACCTAGATATCTAAACGGGTCGCTCGGTGATATCTCTTGCTCTTCCAATATTATACCAATATGGTTTTGACTTCTCTGGTTACTAAATCTGCAATGCATATATGTTGTTTTGGACCTGCTCAATCTGAATCCCCAAAATTCCAATGTTTGCCTCCATAATTCCAATTTGGTATTAACCCCTGCTTTCGTCTCATTTACTAGAACAATATCATCAGCGAATAGCATACACCAAGGTACCTCATCTTGGATAGTTCGAGTAACCTCATCCATCACGATGGTAAACAGGAATGGACTTAATGTAGATCCTTGATGTAAACCAATTGTAATCGGAAAATCACTCGTTAAGCGGCCGCAAGTTCTGACGTTTGCCACTACTCTATCGTACATATCCTTGATTATGTCAATATACTTGACGGGGACCCCCTTCTTCATCATTATCCCCCATAATACCTCTCTAGTTACCTTGTCGTACGCTTTTTCTATATCGATAAATATCATATGCAAATCTCTTTTCCTCTCTCGAAAATGCTCGACAAGTTGACGAAGCAAATGAATTGCCTCTGCCGTCGATCGTCCAGGCATGAACCCAAACTGGTTCTCTGTTATCTTAATATCCTTTCTTAACCTGTGTTCAATCACTCTCTCCCAAAGTTTCATGGTATGACATATAAGTTTTATCTCACGGTAGTTTGAGCAACTTTGAATGTCACCGTTGTTCTTGTAGATAGGTACAAGGATACTTTTCCTCCATTCATTTGGCATCTTTTTGTCTGCAAAATATTATTAAACAGATCTGTCAGCCATTTAACGCCTATTTCTCCTAAGTATCTCCAAATCTCGATAGGAATCCTGTCAGGACCAACCGCTTTTCTTAAACTCATTCTGTTCAAAACTTCTTTAACCTCAGGTAGTCTTATTTTACGCATGAAATCACGGTTTATATCTTGAGATTGAATGACAAGTCCATCCAAATTCTTAGTAAAGCTCTCATTGAACAATTTGTCAAAATAATCTCTCCATCTTTACTTGATATTCTCATCTCGAACTAAAACCTTTTGATTTTCATTTTTGACACACTTCACCACACATAAGTCTCTAATCTTCCTTTCCCGCATCCGAGCAATCCGGTATATATCATTTTCAGCCTCTTTAGTATCTAATTTCTCGTACACCTCCTTATAGATCTTAGATTTAGCTTCCCGAACAGCTTTCTTAACTTCCTTTTTAACCATTTTATACTTCTTAAATCTCTCTGCATCTCTACTTTTCTTCAAATTTTTATAAGAATCTCTTTTAATTTTAATAGCAGCCTTTACTTCATTCCACCATGATGTGTCCTTAGATGGTGGAGCACCACCTCTCGACTCACCAAGTAGATCTCTAACTACCTTCTTGATACAACTAGCCATTTTGTTCCATATTCTGTCTGAATCATTTTCCGACTGTCAATCCGCTTCTTGGACTACACGATCTATAAAAACCTTTTGGTTACCTTCTTTCAATCGCCACCATTTAATTCTAGGCTCTACCTTACGTCTAATCTTCTTAGGTCCTCTTCTAAATCGAAAATCTAGAACTAAAAGTCTATGTTGAGTGGTTACACTCTCACCTGGCACTACTTTACAGTCGATACAACATCTCTCTATTCTTCTCGTCAGAAAAAAGTCTATTTGACTTGCACTTGATCCGCTCCTAAAAGTGATAAGGTGGGACTCTCTTTTCCTAAACCAGGTGTTTGCTAAGATCAAGTCATAAGATAAGGCAAAATCTAGAATCGAGTTACCTACTTCATTCCTTTGTCCAAAACCAAAACCTCCATGAATAGTATCAAACCCACTACGACAAGTACCTACATGTCCATTAAGATCATCACCAATAAATAACTTCTCTCTACTATGTATACTTTGCACCATCTCGTCTAAATCCTCCCAGAATAGACGCTTACTAGCGTCATCAAGACCTATCTGTGGTGCATAAACACTAATAACCTTAAGGATCTCTCCACCTAGAATAAGCTTAACCAGTAAAATTCTATCACCTTTTCTCCTAATCTCAACTGCATTCTCAAGCAACCGTCTATCTATGATTATGCCTACCCTATTACGATTTTTATCTCTACCCGTATACCAAAGCTTATATCCCCAAGGCTCTACCCTTTTCACCTACCCACTTAGTTTCTTGCAAACACATAATTCCAACTCTCCTCCTAATCATCACCTCCACTAATTCTATTAGTCTACCCGTAAGAGAACCTATGTTCCAGGAAGCTAGACGGGTCCTATGAAACCCTTGCTTATTTGTCACTACACCTGGGGTCCGATATAGCGTGAGGTTTCTGGACGACGACCCTTGCTTATTTGTCACTACACTCAAGGTCCGATACAGCGCGTCGTTTCTGGACGATGACCTAGAAGCCCTTGCATACTTAACACTACACCCGGGATCCGATGTAGCACGTCGCTGAGTAGGGGACGCCCCAACGATATTCTTATTATGGTTCATGTCATAGAATGTGACAGTTTTACGTTGGCTGTCACAAGCCTACCACAACCCTCATCCTTTCTCATCCGTACTTGGGACCGGCAACGGTGGGTTTTCGAGCTCTGATACCATATTAATTATAATTATACACGAACTGGCTCATCTTATATTTTATACCCCCACTTTCCGTACTTTTTCCAACTAAATCAATGGTGGAAAAATATTAGAATCACATGAAATTTGGTGCATCTACATCTTAGCCGATGAATATAAATATGGTGGGTGCCAATCGTCGAAATAAACGGCGGAGGATAGACTTTTTTCGATGCCATCGGAGAAAATACTCTCTTAGGGTCTTTGTCCTCTATTATTCTCGTGTGTGTTTCGCTGATCTTAGGGAAGTTTGAACCCAAAACCTCTTAGAAATTTAGTGTTTAGATTGTACGGACACTTCCAACAGATTGTTGAATCCACTATTCTAAATTTCGGCTGTCGGTATCGCGTCGGCCCGAAGATTATGATGTTGGATATCAAATATCGTGATATGTAAGGTGGTATTATCAAATATCGGATTCTACATTTTTGTAATGTAAACGTCATTTAATAACTTACTTTTCTGAAAAAATATTAACTTAGTCAGATTTTTAATTTCATTAAATTTATATTTCTCAATAACTCGGTGGTAAGACGGTCGCCTACGGGGCTTTGTCGTTCTCCAGATCAGTAGTCCGCCATTAAGAGAATGGTCGTAAGTTCAAATCCTACGAGAGAGATGAAACAAGGTTCCTGCAAAGTAAGTTGGCCTATAAGGACCGGGTTATTTACAAAGCCCGAAACCCAAATGTAGGGTGTTTTTCGTCACCACATTGAGATGGAAATACGCGCGCGCTTGTCAGGCGTACTACAGATTCCCCCTGCCTAGGGTAGGCCGGGGTTTAATGATTGTGGGGATCCGAATCTCCGACAGCCGCGGACTAAGCTGCCGTTAATTACCCATCGCCTTTGGAGCGAGGGAACCTCCAATTAACGGGTTAAACAGGTCATGCGAACTCAATGTGCAGTATACGTGTGTGTTGTTTTGGAAGGGTGGGTTTGGATATGTCGGGAGCCACGCAGAGTTTTTACGGGGGTCCCGCTACCCGGATAGCGGGCTGGGGGTCAAAGGGGCTAGCAGCCCCCTTGCGGGGTGCGGGGCAGCGCTTTTTTTAACAGGGACAGTGTCGTGGAGTATGTGTATGTGTAAATATGTATATATATATGTATGTACATAAAAAGAGGGGGAAAAGACATCCAAGGGATGCGTGGGGCCAACGCCTTGAGCGCTGTGCGCTTAGGTGCTGTGCGCTCAAGCGCAAGCGTGCCACGTGTCGGCACGTGGGCGCTTTGCGCTCGAGCGCAGTGCGCCCGAGCGCAAGCGCGCCACGTGTCGGCACGTGGGCGTTTTGCGCTCGAGCGCTGGGCGCTGGCGAGACAAAGGGGCTTTTAGTCCCAGAACCAGAAGCTATGCTTCAGAAAGGAAATATTTATTATATATATATATGTAAATATATGGAGTTAAACTCCTAAAATGTTTTGGTTGATGAAAGGCGTTCTTCCTCTTCCTTCTCTGTTGGCTGGATCTTGATGATCAAGAGATGTGAGATCTAAAAATCTCTCCTTTCTGAGATCTAATGGTAGATCCAAGTTCCCTTTTGTGGGTTTTATGGTGGAAGACTTCTTAGTTTTTGAAAAGAAAGTAAAACTCTTGATTTAATTCAAAAGAAATGAGAAGGTTTAGAATCTTGAAGAAGGAGCAGGAGACACAAAAGATCTCAGATCTAAAATTTTTGTGGAAAGAATGAAAAGTATTACTTTATTCATCATCATTTTGCCTTATATAGGCTTACATATTTACATATAGCCCCTTGGGCTTTACAAAAATGGCGTTTTGCCCATCCAATGGCTCATGTGCCATTTCATTTTTGCACATAAGCCATGGGCTTACAAAATATTGGCTTTATGCCCATTTTGCTTACATTCATGCATAAAAAATTACACAAAAATTATTTATGACATGATTTCGTTGTTGGCATGGGGAGGCTGGCCGCGGGCCCGACTTGGGCATGGACCCGCTTGACCTGGGCTTGGGCCCACCTAGCTTGGGGGTTGACCTTGACTTTGACTCGGTCAACTGGGGTGTAAATTTTTACCCTAATAAATTGCCCCCCATCAATGAATGCACACCGCACATGTGGGTCGTGTGCATGAATTGATGGATCTTCTTTTGCGTGGAGGCGACTTGCTTTGGTCCCCACTTTTTGGGATGCACTGCCCTTTTTACGACGTGGACGGTCGGCGCTTGACGCGTCTCGGAGACGGAGTGTCCGTGGTAGACGCTTCCCTGGCCCGGAGCGATCTGGTTCCTGCTTTGTAGGAAGCCTGCACTGCTATTTTTGCGACGTGGACGGTCGACGCTTAACGCGTCTCTGAGCCGGAGTGTCCATGGTAGACGTTTCCCTGACCCGGAGCGATTTAGTTCCCGATTTGTGGGGAGCCTGCACTGCCCGTTTTGCGACATGGACGGTCGACGCTCTGATCCGGATCAATTTGGTAGACATGTCCCCGGCACGGAGTGTCGCCGGTCGACGTTTCCCCGAGGCGGAGTGTCGTTGTTGGACATTTCCCTGATGCGGAGTGTCTGTGTTGGACGTTTCCCCGATGCAGAGTGTCGCTTGCTGACGTGTCCCCGGCACGGAGTGTCTGGTTGACGTTTCCCCGGCACGAAGTGTCGTTCGACTTTTCCTCGGCACGGAGTGTCGCTGATCGACTCTTCCCCGGCGTGGAGTGTCGGGCAGGCGCGGAGTGTCGCTGATTGACTTTTCCCCTGCACAGAGTGTCACTGATGGAACTTTCCCCGGCGCGGAGTGTCGCTGGTTGACTTTTCCCCGGCACGGAGTGTCGCTGATCGACTTTTCCCCTGCGCGGAGTGTCACTGATGGACTTTTCCCCGGCGCGGAGTGTCGCTGGTTGACTTTTCCCCGGCACGGAGTGTCGCTGATGGACTTTTCCCCGGCGCGGAGTGTCGCTGGTCGACTTTTCCCCGGCGCGGAGCGTCGCTGGTCGACTTTTCCCCGACGCGGAGCGTCGCTGGTCGACTTTTCCCCGGCGCGGAGCGTCGCTGATCCACTTTTCCCCGGTGATCGACTTTTCCCCGGAGCGGAGTGTCGCTGGTCGACTTTTCCCCGGCACGGAGTGTCGCTGATGGACTTTTCCCCGGCGCGGAGTGTCGCTGGTCGACTTTTCCCCGGCGCGGAGTGTCGCTGGTCGACTTTTCCCCGGTACGGAGTGTCGCTGATGGACTTTTCCCCGGCGCGGAGTGTCGCTGGTCGACTTTTCCCCGGCACGGAGTGTCGCTGATCGACTTTTCCCCGGCACGGAGTGTCGCTGATCGACTTTTCTCCGGCGCGGAGTGTCGGGTTGACTTGATTCCGAGACGGAGCATAATTCCGGCAGGGAAGGTAGATATCCCGAGGCGAAGCATGATTTCGACACGGGGTAAATTCTAGGACGGAGCATGATTCCGCCATAGAGGTTGGTTTGATTTGATTTGGGTTGACATCATCGCTACACTGGAATATGGTACCAGGAGCGAATCATCGTCTGTCTTGAGAGGATTTGGGAATTGGTTTTCTGTCGGCATCTGCATTGCTGCACTGGAATAATGCCAGGAGCAACTCATCATTTGCCCCGGGAGCATGGGATTTGGTTTTTTGTTTGGCATCTGCATTGCTGCACTGGAATAATGCCAGGATCAACTCATCATTTGCCCCGGGAGGATATGCCAGGAGCAACTCATCATTTGCCCCGGGAGGATTTGGGAATTGGTTTTGTTTTGGCATCTGCATTGCTGCACTGGAATGATGCCAGGAGCAACTCATTATTTGCCCCGGGAGGATTTGGGAATTGGTTTTGTTTTGGCATCTGCATTGCTGCACTGGAATGATGCCCGGAGCAACTCATCATGTGCCCCGAGAGGATTTGAGAATTGGTGGCTTAGGAGACAGGTTTAGATCCCTGTCACCCAAGGCTTTTCCATTTTGTGAGCCGTAAGGGTCTCACAAAGCATTTTCTCCCTACGGGTCGTAAGAATCCCGTAGGTGTATTTTCTCCTTAGGAGTCGTGGGGACTCCTAAGTGTGTTGCTCCTTTGTGAGTCGTAAGGATCTCACGCGGGAATTTTCCCCTCACAAAGTCGAGAGGACTTTGCGAGTGCATTTCATTTCTTTTTCTTCTTTTACGAGTTTGCGTCCTTTCGGGTTTTCACAAACTCGCCGGCAGTCCTGCTGTTTTTACTCACGGAGCCCTTTCGGGTTTTCATCCGTGCCCATTTTGCTTGTGGACATACCAATTTTTTTTTGTTGTCGGAGGGATCGGGATTGTCTTACGTCCATGGATTGTATACGGTTTTGTAGGATGTATGATCCAGACCGTAGGGCCGGAAAAATTTCAGGACCTTGTTGGCGTCTGCATCGCTGCACTGGAATGTGGCACCAGGAGCGACTCATCATTCGCCATCGGGGTATGGGATTTAGAATTTGGTTGGCGTCTGCATCGCTGCACTAGAATATGGTACCAGAAGCGACTCATCATTCGCCACTTGGGGGTTGGGGAGCGATGGCTTAAGAGACAGGTTTAGATCCCTGTCACCTAAGGCTTTCCAATTTCATGGGCCGTGAGGGTCCCATAAAGGCATTTTCTCCCTGCGAGTCGTAAGGATCCCGCAGATGTATTTTCTCTTTAGGAGTCGTGAGGACTCGTAAGTGTGTTTTTCCTTTGTGACTCGTAAGGATCCCACAAAGGTTTGTTCTCCTCATGTATCGTGAGGACACATGAGTGGGTCTTCTCAACGGAGCATAATTCCAAAGGCAGAGACCAGCCGCGTAACTGATGATTGAAGTGGGGCATGGGTATGACGAGAATTATTTGAGCCCGTGGATTGTATACGGCAGTCAATTTGGGGACTGGCCGTAGGGCTAGGAGAATTTTGAAAATTGGATTTTGATTGGCGTCTGCATCGCTGCACTGGAATATGGTACCAGGAGCGACTCATCATTCGCCGCTGGGATTTGGAATTTGGTTGGCGTCTGCATCGCTGCACTGGAATGTGGTACCAGGAGCGACTCATCATTCACCACTTGGGAATTTGAATTTGGAATTTGGTTGGCGTCTGCATCGCTGCACTGGAATATGGTACCAGGAGCGACTCATCATTCGCCACTTGGGGGTTGGGGAGCGATGGCTTAGGAGACAAGTTTAGATCTCTGTCACCTAAGACTTTTCAATTTTATGAGCCGTGAAGGTCCCATAAAAGCATTTTCTCCCTGCGAGTCGTAAGGATCCCGCAGGTATATTTTCTCCTTAGGAGTCGTGAGGACTTCTAAGTGTGTTTTTTCTTTGTGACTCGTAAGGATCCTACAAAGGTTTGTTCTCCTCATGTATCGTGAGGACACATGAGTGGATTTCCCTCGTTCCCAGTTTAATGACTTAGAGGTCGACTGTTTCCAGTTTAACGACGTGGTGGTCATCTGTTTCCAGTTTAAAGACTTAGAGGTCTGCTGTCTCCAGTTTAACGACTTAGAGGTCATCTGTCTCCAGTTTAACGACATGGAGGTCATCTGTCTCCAGTTTAACGACGTGGAGGTCATCTGTTTCCAGTTTAACGACGTGGAGGTCATCTGTTTCCATCTGTTTCCAGTTTGACTTAGAGGTCGTCTGTTTCCAGTTTAACGACTTAGGGGTCGTCTGCTTCCAGTTTTAAAGACGTGGAGGTCATTCTATTTCCAGTTTAAAGACTTAGAGGTCATCTGTCTCCAGTTTAATGACGTAGAGGTCGTCTGTCTCCAGTTTAACGACGTGGTGGTCGTCTGTCTCCAGTTTAACGACGTGGTGGTCATCTGTTTCCAGTTTAACGACTTGGAGGTCATCTGTTTCCAGTTTAAAGACTCTATCCAGGGGCATAGGTATGATGAGAATTATTTGAGCCTGTGGATTGTATACGGTAGTCAATTTAGAGACTAACCGTAGGGCCGAGGGAATTTTGAAAAATTGGATTTTTGTTTGTGTTTTTTTTTGTTTTGTTTTATCGCGATTGCTTTATCCTTTCAGCTTTTCTTATCGCGAAGATCACGATTGCCCTATCATTTCGGCTTTTATTCGCGGTTGCCCCACCATTTCGGCTTTATTTTCATTTGTCTTTTATTTACACATTTTTTTGTTTATTTACATATATATATGTATATTTTTACATTCCCAGTTTAACGACTTAGAGGTCGATTGTTCCCAGTTTAATGACGTGGTGGTCAGCTGTTCCCAGTTTAACGACGTGGTGGTCCTTTTTGCTTATCCCAGCTCCTTGAACTTTGATCTTGGCGGAGCTGCATTGATGACCTAGCTCTATGGCTTGCCGATACATCCGAGGATTGTGAGGTTTTTCCAAGCTTATATTGGCCATCTGCCCAATCTTTGAAAATATAGCAGTCTTCGATGGTATGACCCACCACTCTATGATATGGGCAGTATATGGGATTGCCGGTCATGTTCATTTCCTGTGGCCTCTTTGGAACAGGCAGTTGCAGACCGTTGTTCAGGGCGTCCATGAATATTTTGCGGACTCCATCCCTCCTGAAGGAGTATACCTTCTTCTTTCCCTCCATTGGAGTAGGTGCCTTTACTGATGCCGGTCCTCGAGGCACATGTCTGAGAGGATTAGATTCCCGAAAGGTTTCGGTCTCCATTTGCATGAAATCGGCGATTGTAGCTTGACTGTTTGCTAACACGCCTTTAGACAATTCTATCTCTCCCATCTTGTATTGCCTTTCGACCCAATTTTTGAAGACGAAGCAGTCCTCAATGGCATGACCTATCACCCTGTGATAGGGGCAATATTTTGGGTCGTCGGTCATATTCTCTTCTTGCGGTCTCTTTGATTCTGGCAGTTGTAGACCGTTTCTTAGGACGTCCCTGAATATCTTGTGGACATTTTCCCTCTTGAAGGAATAGACCTTTTCCAGCTTCTCTTTCAGAGGCGATTCCCCCTCGGTGTATGTATCAGAGGGACTGGAGGCTGATTGCGGCCGTTTTTCGCGAAGGCGCTCCGCTTTTAGGTTGAAAGGGATATCAGTTGGCTGCCCCCGGGTATCAATCCCTGGCTCATGAGCCAAAATTTGATTCTGCTGTAATTGCAATCGGACGACTTGGGTCGCGAGATCTGCCACGACGTTTACCAGCTCGTCAACTTTGGAATAGACCTCGGCAATCTTCTCATCCATGTCCTGAAATTGCCTTTGAAGCCATTGGAATAATACTTGTTCTGTAGTTCCGGCTATGACAACCGGGTAATCTTTATTGCCTGAGCTCAATTCCGTAGGAACCACGGGCTCCTCTGGCTTATCGGCCTGAGCGGGCTCTTCATTATTTAGATCGAGCCGATGCTGGGTAGCGTCAACCATATCATCACCATAGCTGTGAAGAAGAGGAGGGTTCGTTTCTTCATGTCCGGCCATGTAGACAGTGTGGATAACACACTCAGCCATTCTTTCATCACTGGCAGCTGGTTTCGCGGAGCGGTCCGGGCTTTGGAAATTCATAAATTTTAACATGGTCAGAGCCCTAGCCCTTTTGTTGGCTCTATATCTGAGCCGCTTCAGCCTCAGCTTCTCTGCCTTGAGCGTCTAGCAGGCTTCTGCTCTTCGGGAGGCCGCCATAGGCTGAGTGATGGAGAGGCTTGAGAAGACACCCAATCGAGCAGTTGTCAGAGGCGTCGCTGGAGTTTGCCCGAGATGTCTTGTTTCTTTGCTGGTGTTGATGGCCTTGCCCCCAGCTGGGGTCGAGGAAAGTCGTTCAAACACCGACTTGCGTTTGTGTTGGGGCGCCCTCGCGACCACGACATTCGGCCTTTTCCCCTTTGAGACCGGTTTGTCTGTTACCGGAGCTTGAGGAGCTGGGACGGCGTTAGCTGACACGAACATAATAGAGCCAAATAGTAGCGGCTCCTCCTCCCATTGTCGCCCAAGACTGGCCGGAAGGACCGTCCTGGAGTCTATCTTCGTTGTGTAGGAGACGGGAGCTGAGCTGATCCTTGGAGACATCGTTGAGAAGCGATTGCTTGGAAACCTGCATGAAAAAGCATTATTTTAGTTTAAATATAGGTATGTATATTGATTGAGTTCGCATGAACGTTTAACCCGAAATATGGGAGGAGAGATTGGTCGCACCGGACGTGCCAGAATCTGTAGGGTGTTTTTCGTCACCCCATTGAGATGAGAATACGCGCGCGCTTGTCAGGCGTACTACAGATTCTCCCTGCCTAGGATAGGCCGGGGTTTAATGATTGTGGGGATTCGAATCTCCGGCAGCCGCGGACTAAGCTGCCGTTAATTACCCCTCGCCTTTGGAGCAAGAGAACCTCCGATTAACGGGTTAAACAGGTCATGCGAACTCAATGTGCAGTGTACGTGTGTGTTGTTTTGGAAGGGTGGGTTTGGATATGTCGGGAGCCACGCAAAGTTTTTACGGGGGTCCCGCTACCCGGATAGCGGGCTGGGGGTCAAGGGGGCTAGCAGCCTCTTTACGGGATGCGGGGCAGCGCCCCGTTAGAAATTTTTCTTTTAACAGGGGCAGTGTCGTGGAGTATGTGTAAATATGTATACATATGTATATATATATATATGTATGTACATAAAAAGAAAGGGAAAAGGCATCCAAGGGATGCGTGGGGCCAACGCCTTGAGCGCTGTGCGCTTAGGTGCTGTGCGCTCAAGCGCAAGCGTGCCACATGTCGGCACGTCGGTGTTTTGCGCCGGAGCGCAGTGCGCGTGAGCGCAAGCGCGCCACGTGTCGGCACGTGGGCGCTTTGCGCTCGAGCGCAGTGCGCCTGAGCGCAGCGCGCCACGTGTCGGCACGTGGGCGCTTTGCGCTCGAGCGCAGTACGCCTGAGCGCAAGCGCGCCACGTGTCGGCACGTGGACGCTTTGCGCTCGAGCGCTGGCGAGACAAAGGGGCTTTTAGTCCCAGAACCAGAAGCTATGCTTCAGAAAGGAAATATTTATTATATATATATATGTAAATATATGGAGTTAAACTCCTAAAATGTTTTGGTTGATGAAAGGCGTTCTTCCTCTTCCTCCTCTGTTGGCTGGATCTTGATGATCAAGAGATGTGAGATCTAAAAATCTCTCCTTTCTGAGATCTAATGGTAGATCCAAGTTCCCCTTTGTGGGTTTTGTGGTGGAAGACTTCTTAGTTTTTGAAAAGAAAGAGTAAAACTCTTGACTTAATTCAAAAGAAATGAGAAGGTTTAGAACCTTGGAGAAGGAGCAGGAGACACAAAAGATCTCAGATCTAAAATTTTTGTGAAGAGAATGAAAAGTATTACTTTATTCATCATCATTTTGCCTTATATAGGCTTACATATTTACATATAGCCCCTTGGACTTTACAAAAATGGCGTTTTGCCCATCCCATGGCTCATGTACCATTTCATTTTTGCACATAAGCCATGGGCTTACAAAATATTGGCTTTATGCCCATTTTGCTTACATTCATGCATAAAAAATTACATAAAAATTAATTATGACATGATTTCGTTGTTGGCATGGAGAGGCTGGCCGCGGGCTCGACTTGGGCATGGACCCGCTTGACCTGGGCTTGGACCCACCTAGCTTGGGGGTTGACCTTGACTTTGACTCAGTCAACCGGGGTGTAAATTTTTACCCCAACACCAAAAAAGAATACAATCGATTTTTTCCCTTGTAACGGTAAATGCCGGCCTAAACGCAGACATCACGGCATTTTGACCGAAATCATAAAATGCCGCCCGGTATTCACAAAATATCGTTACCTGAAAGTTTTTTGCACGTGTCGTTTTCTTCCAAAACCGACATTTCAGCAATGTCGGTCGGCATTTAAAACACGGGTTGTATCCGTATCCAACACGTATCGGACACTAACACTTGCACAACGCGTATCGGACGCATTGTATACATGCCATATACATATTACCATAGTCACAAATTCGTGACTCGGCAATAATTCGGTAAGGTCGAAAATTCGGATTCGGCGAACTATTCGGAAAAAATTGGCAAGTATTCGGAAAAGATTTGGGAAGTGTTCGGGAAATGTTCGGGAAATGTTTCAAGCAAAAAATTAATATAAAATTAATATATGAGACGCTAGATTTTGATTTCGTGAATTATTTGCTGTTTTTTGAATAATTCGCTTTTTTTGAATAATTCGCGAATTATTCGGGAATAATTCGACAATAATTCGGCGCGTTCGGTGATGGCGAATAATTCGCAGATTTAATCGGCAGTCACATAATTCGCGAATTATTCGTGAATTCGCCGAATAATTCGCGAATTATGTGATTGTGCATATTAAGTATAGTATTTATTCTATGCGTCTCATATGTGTATGAGCATATCTTTAGCATGTTACTAACACATGCCCTCTGCAAGCGCTCTGTGCATATTAAGTATAGTATTTATTCTATGCGTCTCATATGTGTATGAACATATCTTTAGCATGTTACTAACACATGCACTCTGCAAGCGCGCGGGTGTCGTTATTTATATTGTTTAAATCAAATTTGGCTAATTAAGTAGTAAATATGAATAATACAACATAGTATATTTAATATAAATTGAAAACTTGATTGTCTGATGGATTGTTAAAATTCAATCGTTATTCGATGTTTACAATCCTAATTAAAGTCCTATGTATACTATTTGAGTACTGTTTCTAACTCTTTTCTTTTAATTTTTGTCCTAACTAATTTTGATTTTCAACTTTCTATGTATCAATATTTTCATTGTTTTAACATGACTATATTTTTTGGTTTCTTAAAAATCTACCTTCCCTTTTCTTCTATTTATTCATAACTAACCCGTAACTTACCTAAAAATTATTTTAAATTAGAAAATAATATAATATAAATGTTGAATATGAAAATAAAACTTCAACATTTATATTATATTATTTTCTAATTTAAAATAAGTTTTAGGTAAGTTAGGGGTTAGTTATGAATAAATAGAAGAAAAGGGAAGGTAGATGTTTAAGAAACCAAAAAATATAGTCATGTGGTACTCCCAAGTTTGAGGTCATCTTTGCCATCTCACATCCAAAAATAATAATGCATGTAGGGGAGCAAAAAAATTTTAAATTTTTTCCATAAAATTAACAATGTTGACATTTTTCCGAAGACAAAATATGTCAAGGTATACCTTGTAATTTTTGGAAAAATTAAACGGTGACAACGAAATTCAGAAGAAAAAAGCCTAGGATGTTCGTAGTATATATAGATAGCGGTGGATTTGGTTTAAGGTTAAAATCATATTGTTGTGATGTATAATTGAAATATTTCTTAAAACGCTTTTTTCTCAATACCTGATGAAACAATTCATACTCATAGTTTAACATTTTCCATGTATTAAACTGAAGAAACACGACCTAAAAATCTTATGATATTCATCATTTTCAGTATATTATACTAAAAAAACACGACCGAAATTTTTTATGATAAAATTAGTTAAATCTAAGAATATGAATGGATCAGAAACGGGGCGGACATAATGTTATCATATTTGTATATGGTAATCGTAGGCAGATTAGAATATGGATACGGGTAGTTAGCGACAATGAGCATTACTAACTGTATTTGGTATAAGTTGGATACAAATACAAATATGAGATGGATATTAGCAAAAATATACTTTACTATTTTTTTATATTGAATATGAATACGGATACGAAACGGATATATGTTTTACCATATCAGTATTTGTTGGAAATAACTAACAGTAAGATATTTCTCAGATTAGTTAGAAACTGTTTGTAACAGAATATGTTTATACTTAAGTTAGAATCTGTTTATACTTAGAATCTGTTTGTAACAGAATTTGTTTGTAACTTTCTTATTGTTTTCAAGGCTATAAACTGAATTTAAAAGTGAAAAAAAGAAAGTTCAATTAGCTTATATGGTATCAGAGTGGTAAAACTTTCTCCAAAAAATCACTATTTTTCCTCAACCAAAAATTTTTCCCCGTTACTTTTTTTTCCAGCCATAATGTCCTCCACCACAGAGACTGAAGTATCCTCCACTTTGCAGATCGAGTCCGATGGTTCTCAGGAGTCGAGAATCAACTCGGGATCGCCTCCATTCACAAAGGAACTGGAGCACCTGTACAAGTTTTTTAACTCCACCGCAAATCCGTCAAAACTCTCCTGTTCTTTAGCCCAAATCGGTAACAATCAACTTTCTTGGATTCTTGATTCTGGAGCAACTGATCACAAGACCAGTTGTTTCACATTATTTTCAACCTACACACCCTGTGCAGGAAACAAAAGGGTCAAAATTGCAGATGGTTCATATTCTGCCATAGCCGACCAAGGAACCATCACAATCTCTCCTTCCTTAACCCTTCTTAATGTTTTACATGTTCCAAAACTTTCCTGCATTCTGATTTCCATTATAAAGCTAACTCAAGACCTTAAGTGTCAAGTTAAATTCATGTCCTCTCATTGTGAAATTCAGGTTCTGGACTCGGGGACGATGATTGGCAATGCTAGGACCAGTGGAGGTCTCTACTTGCTTGAAGAAGGATCGTATCTCAATAAGTATGCATCTATCTATGTTTTTATTCCATGTTTGTTTCTCGTGACAATGAATTGATTATGTTACATTTTTCGTCTAGGTCATCTTAGTTTCCATTATATGCATATTTGTTTCCAAAGTTGTTTCAGAATAAAAATCCTTCTCAATTTCAATGTGAAGTTTGTGCTTTTACCAAACAAAAAAGGGCAATTTATCCATCTCGACCCTATAAACCTTCAGCACCGTTTGCCTTAATCCATAGTGACATTTGGAGACCATCCCGCGTTTTAACTGTCTTCGGAAAAAAATAGTTTGTTTCGTTTATTGATGATCATACTAGAGTCCTTTGGGTGTTTTTGCTAAAGAAGAAATCAGAAGTTGAACAAACTTTCAAAACCTTTTATGCCAATGGTTGAAACACGGTTAAACACAAAAATTCAGAATTTTCGAAGTGACAATGGACGAGAATTTTTTAACGAAACCTCTCGAGATTTTTTTGTAAAAAAATGCATCATTCACCAAAGTTCTTGCATTAACACACCGCAATAAAACGGTGTGGCTGAAAGAAAAAATAAACACATTCTTGAAATTGCTATGGCATTATTATTCACCAACCATGTTCTAAAAATATTATGGAATGAAGCAATTTTAACAGCAACCTATCTTATTAATAGAATGCCCTCGAAATTCTCAATTTTAAAAAACCTGTTGCCTTGTTAAAATCCATTTACTCTCAAAGCCGCCTTGCAATCTCGGATCTGCCGTTGAAAATTTTTGGTTGTACCGTGTTTGTTCACGAGCACAACCCCACTAGGGGTAAACTTGATCCAAAATCGGAAAAATGTGTTTTCATTGGCTACGCCACGAATCAAAGAGGGGTATAAATGCTTTGATCCTTTATCAAATAAAATATTTCACAATGCATGTGTTTTTTCAAAATAAAGCTTTTTTTACGCCTCCTCTTTAGAGGAAGACAAATAGTGAAGACTCGGTTTCCATAAAAAATAGTCTTCCAAAAATAGTCAACTTAATCCCACATACAAATTCACAATATCTAAATTTTTTAAATCAAGACATTTTAAACCAGTCTTTTGAACGCCTGGCAAACCAAAACAGTGAAAATTCACTGGACATTCAAAAAAAGGTCCTTGAAAACTCAGAAAATATGTCTGTTGAAAACTCGGTTCTTTTATTAGAAAATCCGGAAAAATCCCATAAAAATAGGAACACACCACCGACTCCTAAAACAACTTGCCCCGTGGATTTAAATCCACCAGAAGCTGATGTGGAAATTAAAACTTACAGAAGGAAATAACGTGAGACAGGTCTGAAAAAAACGCAACATGAACATTTAATTGAGATAGATCCTTCTCCAGAAGCAGAGGCCGACTCTGTCCAGCCCCACCAAGAATCCGACTCGAGAACAGAACTGGATCAGAGTGAGCTGGATCTTCCCATAGCCCTCCGAAAGTCCACAAGGTCATGTACTAGTTGTCCCTTATATCCAATGTCAAAATTTGTGTTCTCAAATAATCTCTCACCCAGTTTTCAGCCTTTACCTCTAATGTGTCTGCTGTGAAGATTCCAAAAACTGTACAGGATGCTCTGAGAGCTCCAGAGTGGAGAAAGGCGATTTTCGAGGAGATGAATGCACTTGAGAAAAATCAGACTTCGAACATGGAGGAGCTGCCGATAGGAAAGAAGACTGTAGAATGCAAACGGGTATTCACACCAAAGTTTCGTGCAGATAGAACCCTAGAACGATATAAGGCGAGGCTCGTTGCTAAAGGGTTCACTCAAACATACGGGATCGACTACACGGAGACTTTTGCACCTGTGGCTAAACCAAACACGATCCGAAACTTGCTGTCAGTTGCAGTAAAACTCGATTGGCGACTTCAACAACTAGATGTGAAGAACACGTTTTTGAACGGAGACCTGAACGAAGTGTATATGGAACCTCCGTCGGGGTTTGAAAAAGGACTCGGCTCCAAAGTGTGCAGAATGAAAAGATCACTTTACGGTCTTAAACAATCTTCACGAGCTTGGTTCGAACGTTTCCATCAGTTTATGAAAGGGCAAGGATACAATCAGGCTCAGGCAGATCACACCATGCTCTACAGAGTTTCGAGACATGAAAAAATTGCAATACTAATTGTTTACGTTGATGACATCATTGTTACAGGAGATGACGAGGAAGAGGTCAACCAGTTAAAAGAAAGTCTCGCTAAGGAGTTCGAAGTAAAAGACTTCGGAGAATTGAAGTATTTCTTGGGTATGGAAATTGCTCGAAGTAAGAAAGGCATTGTCTTGTCTCAACGGAAGTATGTTCTCGATCTTCTCAAAGAAATAGGGATGACAAACTGCAAACCTGCGGAGACACCGATAGATCCAAATAAAAAGCTTGAAGAATTTACACAGAGCCCGCCAGTGGACATTCCACAATACCAGAGATTAGTGGAAAAATTGATCTATCTCTCACACACGTCTCGATATCACCTTTGCAGTGAGTATGATAAACCAATTTATGCACTCATCTCAAGAAGAGCACCTTGATGCAGCATATAGAGTTTTGAAGTATTTAAAGGGCACGCCAAGAAGAGGTTTATTTTTCAAAAAAGGTGAGACTCGCAGCATCAAAGTATTCACTGACGCGAATTGGGCAAGTTCCATCGTAGACAGGAAGTCAACTTCAGAATATTATACGTACGTGTGGAGCAATCTAGTTACATGGCGGAGCAAGAAACAAAGTGTCGTGGCAAGGAGTAGTGCGGAGGCAGAATTTCGATCCATGGCCAACGGTATTTGTGAAGGGTTCAACGGGTACTACAAGAAATAAACCAGCCTATAACTCGGCCACTAAAACTATACTGCGACAACAAAGCTGCCATCGGCATAGCACACAACCCCGTAGAGCATGACAGAACGAAGCATATTGAAGTCGACCGACACTTCATCAAGGAAAAACTGGATGTCTGTACCATCTGTATCCCCTACATTCCGACAAAAGAACAAACTGCAGATATCTTTACAAAGGGACTATTCAAAGCAGTGTTCGAGGGACGCATAAGCAAGTTGGGCATGATGGACATCTACGCACCAACTTGAGGGGGAGTGCTGGAAATAGCCAACAGTAAGATATTTCTCAGATTAGTTAGAATCTGTTTGTAACAGAATATGTTTATACTTAGTTAGAATCTGTTTGTAACAGAATCTGTTCATACTTAGTTAGAATCTGTTTGTAACTTCCTTATTGTTTTCAAGGCTATAAAAGAGCCTCTCTGTATACTGAATTTAAAAGTGAAAAAAAGAAAGTTCAATTCGCTTATAGTATTAGAACCTATTGCCGGATGCGAATATGGATGGTTATCGAAAATGAAAGTTACAATATGTATTTGATAAAAATAGGATCATTTGCACTGGAGGATCCCAAATTTAATAGCGTAAAGAATAAAACATTTTCCATCGCCAAATCAACGATAAAAAAATGTCGAAATCAGTGTACCGTCCTTTAGATTAAATAAAAAAATGATTGAATTTATGTTGATAATCAGGAAAATTGTGGTATTTATTTGTAAGAAATTAAGTTTATAGTATTTATTTGAGAATGTTTAAGTTTCTGAGACCCATTAAAAAATGCTTTAGTTTATCATGATTTTGTTTATGGTTCTTTGGCCAAAAAGAAAGAAAGAAAAAATCATTTTGATTTTTCATTTCAAATAGATGCCCCAGGCCACTTGGTATCCTGCTAAGAAATTAGTAAAGTAAGTGGGGCCCACCGCTCTACCTCCTTGTAGAGAGCTGTTGACGTGTTGCATATAGATTATGGGGTTATTTTGGTAGGTACTCTCATGAATTAAACCAAATTTCCAATCTACCAACTTTATAGAATTGAGACAAAATTGGAATTAGATTTAAAGTTCACGTTTTTCTCTAACCTCACCTCTACTTTAGCATATAGTAGAGATACAGATAGAGATTAGCGTATAAAATGTTAGACTTGTTAATTTATCCTTGTTTAATGGTGTCATAATAGTTTGATATCTTATTTATCTTTATAAGATTATATATATAATCGTGTCCCCATATCCTATATTTTGGGATTTTGTCATGTCGCCGTATCACACCGTGTCATATCCGTATACCTGTATCTGTATCCATGCAACCTTGCATGGTATTTATATAGCATACCAAGAACCACTTTACCCAAACACGTACGCCGTAGACTAACGATGTAATTCAAACCAATATAAGATTTAACACTCCAAAAATTACTCTGGTTTAATGCTATGACAAATGAAATGATAATCAGGCATTCTTATTGTACCTGGGTGGCAATTTCATCAAGTCTTCTATATACAGAAGATTTGTTTCCATTAGAATCAGGGTCCTGGTAGTAACCATTGTTCTCCCCTATTTGAGAATTTGCCTTTGATGGTCCATCAATTTTTTTTCTGGTAGCAAATTTCTTCCTTATGCTCGGTGTGCTCATGCCAGAGGACTCAGACCAGTCTTCATCATCACTTGATTCAGATGATGATTTTCCATATGTTTCCTGCAATATAAAAGATTTTTATACATACAACGATCAAGAAAAATGTGCTTGATGCACAGAATTTTTACACACTACGATTGAAATCAAGCAAGATAGTTTTTGCAGCATAAGAGATAATTTTATGAATATGTATATGTTCAATTGCGGTACGCTTAAATGATAAGTTTTGGTGTCTGCGTAAGAGTCAGATCATGAAGACTGAGATATAATATAATAAAGAATTACTATATAGTTACATGGTGCAGATGATCAAATGTTGACACTTGCAGACTACGTGCATCGGTATCATACTTAAATACCGAACACGAAGACCATGAAGATTGTAAAGGTATTTTTTTTAGCAACAGACAGTCAAAGGGATTGGTAAAAACATAAGTTACACATCCTAAGTGAATAAACAAAATAGAGCTCTCCCTACATAAAGCCATAGAAGAAATATAAAGGTTAAAGAGAATAGGAAACCTTGCGAAGACCTTCATTGTCTGAAAAAAGAAGTCACCTGTGACTGTTAGAATGGTTTGAAATTTGGAACAAGTAAAATATTTCATTGTGGCATCTTGATGTAAGAAGTAACAACAGAATCCATCCAGATTCAAATCTGTTATTTATGTTTGTTACTTTATAACAAATATGTCTGGCATTAAAAATTGAAAATGAAAAGCTACAAACAAAGCCAGTCGAAATAATGCCATAAGCTTTTAGACAAACAAACACAAAAAAGTGTCTTAAAAATTCATGCATCATCTGATCAGACAACGTTACAATTAAAATTAAATCAATGACTAATATAATATATTAATCTCGCAAAACCTCTTTCAAGAGTTGTAACTACATACTAAAAGGATTTAAAAGAACTTTCTCCTGCTTATAAATCCCCTAGCTATTTTAAAAACCCAATATCAAGATGACTGATCAATAGATTAAAATATACCTGAGTTCTTTTGGGGCAGTTCATATTTACATTATTGAGCAACATAGTAGATTAAATGCATATATTAAAACTGTACAATCAAAACAATGCAAATAACACCTACTTAAGCTACTAAACTTTTTAAAATTCACACTGTTTGAGTGCTTTCAAACTATACACGTACAGGAGGAAGATTGGAATACTGTTTATCTAACAGTAAAACTTCTTCAGCTAAAAAATTTCCATTGCTTCATGGGAATGCAGAAATCTTTTTTGCAGCAAAAGTAAAAACTTTTCAAGAACACGCAATTTTTTTAATATTACCAAAATGCTAGTTGCAGCGGGGAAAAAACTAAAAGGTTTTATAAAGAGTAAGGAATAGGGCCAGTGAAAATCGTGGATGTTGTAAATGAAAAGATTTTAAAAGTCTGAATTTCTACTTGACATTCTGTGCGGGAAAGAATGCCAAGAACATTTTATAAGGTAATCCTAAATCGTTAACATAAATATTAATAGTTATCCTTATAGTAATAGTATAAACTCTAACCGCAAAATTCTACCAGTCATCTTGAAGGTAAATTCAATTACTAGCACTTATACCAGTCATTTTAAAATAAATCAAATTACTATTTACATTGGAGAAAAGTCAAAGGGGATAAATAACATAGAAAGGAAGCAAAACTTACATCATGCAACTTTTTGTAATTTAATGTTTCACGGTGCCTTTTTCCTGACACTAGCACATTTTCCGCTTGGTTCAAACCTGGTGCTGTGTTATAAAGGATTTTTGAATTATTCTCATCTCCCGCATAACTCCCTTCACCTGATTGAACAGTAGACCGCAGAATCCGCAAAGAGGATGCAGTATCTTCATTTGCACCTAAATTTTTACCAAGTTCATTACAGAATTCATCAGAATCCGACGTAAAGTCTGATTCATCTGAACTCGGTCCATCTTTCGAGCTGTTGCTTTTATCATCATCTGGAGCATCAGGGTTAAAATCGTCGTCTTCTGAATCATCTGAAGGAAGACCAAAATTTTCAGTTTGCTTATTACTATCCTCTGAATCATCTGATGGCAAGTCATCATACGACTTGTCCCAATTCGTGATATCTACTGCCTCAGGAAAAAATTTCTGCATGTAAATAAAGCAGATTTCAGCTGGAAATTGCATGATGCGTATAACAATGCTGTTGAAAAACCACTTACCCAAATGCTAAAGCTATTGGGTTGTGGGCTTCTATGTGTATCAAGATGACGTAACATTTAGCACTCCCGCAGGTGAGTCATTGGGCCATGTGGAAAGGTCTTCAATGAAACATTCACTTTTAAAGAAATATACTATATATGAACTTCATGAGGTTTGAAGTGACAAAGTTTAAAAGCTCGGTATCGGTATTGGTGAGGGATAGTCATTTTTTGGTATCAGAATTGGCCATTTCAGATCGGTTTATCGTTTAACAAAGAGAAATATTTAAGTCAAAATAATTTTTTTTAAAGAGAGTTAAAATAAATATAAATAATTTGACATATTTTCAATGATTATTGATGCCTACAAAGCAACATTTTAATACATAGAAATATAACTATAACCTCTAAACATATTTTTAGTAATTGATGATGCTCAACTGCTTTTTAACTAAAATGTATCTAAAAGTTTCATATAAACAACAAAATCAACTAGAATTAATTTCATTCATTTCAATATTTTATAATAAAAAATTGACACGTGAAGAAAATAATAAAGAATAAAGAAAATTGTCAGTGCTCGATATGATTTTGCAACAACTTATATCCCAAAAATGCATGGTAAAGATTTTACACTAATTTATAATTTACTCATATTATGAGATCAATCAGAAATTATATGAAATAAACTGAATTTAACATACTAGTTAGATATCTTGATCAATTTATAATCCCATCTCAGAAAAATGTGGGTGTCAGTACTTGGAATGTCATTTGCAGGATTGGAATTGACCATCTCAGATTGGGATCGATAAAGATTTATAACCATGGTTTGAACCAGGACCAACCCAGGTGTTCAGATACCATGTCTAAAACCACTTTTAAAGATTTATAACCATGAAGATTGTCAACTGACAATGTATATCAAGCTAACATATCAATTAACATATGCAATCCTTTCACTACCTACCTCCCACGTATCCTTAATAGAGATTGTGCTTCCTTGAAATTCATTCAGTAACTTAATGCAATCTATCTTGCACTCGCAGGCAGGGCACAACCACCCTTCATCTCCAAGAGGAACTGAAAAAAATGCAAGCAATGATTAAACACGATCTAAAATGTGATTGTTGCTAACTTCTACTGAAACTTCAAACCAATGTAAATATGGAGGTTCGGTTTTACTATCTTTAGTCAACAAAGGAGGGTTCAAACACTTCTGATGAAAGCCTCGATTACAAAGGCCGTCACACAGTATGATATCATTATCGACAGCAAAGTCCTTCGATCTACATTTGGCACAAAATATCTGGCATAAGACAGTCAGATTGTTTTAAAGTCGGTTTATAGTTGAATTATGCAAACTCTTACTAGAAGAAAATATCACAGAGGCAATAATAGAGTTTTTACATACATCTTCACTATCAATTCGCCCCTCTGAGTCAAATAAAGATTCATCAAACCTTCCCTCAGAAGACGAAGAATCAAGGTGTTGAAACAGTTCACGTATTCTAAATTTGCAATGCAAAATTTTAGATTTGGCTCGTTCAAGCTCCTTCTCGGGTCTTATTTTCTCTGCACTGGAAGATTGATGACAGTAATACAAGTAAAAGAAAAGAAGCAAATAACAGCATTAATACAAGTGTTCTCAACTTTTGAAGACGACACCCTACACAATTAACAACACAAACATCAACTAACAGGATTGGGTACCAATCGAATACACACAAGAAGTAACCTGTTAGTTTCAGCAACCACCACGTCAAACATTGAATGGCACTATGCAGATTAAATTTTGATTGAAACAAGAACAAACGATGTTATGGAACGCAGTATGCCAATAGACATAACTAATGTGAGCTTTCACTGTCATTGAGATACATACCAAACACTATTCGAATTAGATTGAAATGCCATGAACTTCCCTGCTTGTTGCACTAGAATACCACCCAGTTACCTTTCCAAAATCATCACTGTAGTTAAAACATGTATGCTGTGTGGCAACTATATCCTCAATTTCCCTATACCTAACTTATTTCTCTCTTTCTTCTCATCTGGTTCATAGCTCTATACCTTGCAGATATATATTTGGAAAGAGAGAATTGGACTAGGCATGCAACACGTGTTTAAGAAGTAAAAGGTTAATATGGTGATCTATTCGTCACGTGAGATGATTATTACATCAACAATATAGAAAAAAACAATCGGATGATATTTTAGTGCAACAATCAAGTTTCATGGGTTTTTATGTAAATTATAAATTTTATAATATCCATCTCAAACAACAATGACAGTTCATGGTATTGTAGTATAATTGACCCTTAATTTATGCACATCCTTTAGGGAAAAAGATAGACAAGTTGATTAATGCGCAGCAAGTGCCAAAATGTATGAAGATTGGTATCGGGCCAAAGGGATGGATATGCACAATTTTAGTAGGCTGAACTGTAATCCGTAAAGGATTTAAGATGTGTAGGACAAAAATGAAAAATATGGAATGCAACTGGAAATTTAAAAGAAGATCCAGGCTAAACTTATATCGATATGCAATGTAAACCAGGTGCGCTATATTAAATGGAATTCCAGGGAACACACCTTTGGCCTTTCCACCCTTCACCAGTATAAGCATCAATCAGGGTCTGCTCGTATTTCATTTGATTTAACAAGTACCTAACGCGTTTCCTGGTCAATGAAAATTCATCATTTGAAGCTCCCTTTACTCTAATTTTTTTCCTTCCTCTTATTACAGGATTGGCGGCTGGCATATCCGGCTCAGGCTCAGGCTCGGCCTCACAATTCAATTTTGACATTGATCGAAGAACTCTGCCATTACCTAATGAAGACCGTAAAGGATATCCCTCTCCTTCAACTTTCTCGCTTAATGAAAACCTTAAAGGATATCTTTTACTTTCAGGTTTGGGAGAAACTTTCTTTCTCTTACGTGTAGATTTTTCGACACTCCCAGATTTTGGCGAAACATTCTCATCATGATTGGCTGGTATATTTCCATGTTCAGAATCAGCATTTGCAGGAGCAGCAAAGGTGGCTGTTGTAGAACCATTTTCTATATTTTCAGGCTTGAGCTCGGGGGTCTGAAGCCTGGCACTTCGTCTTAAACCACTTCTTTTCTCATTGCTGGAGATAGGGGAATCCATGTGTATGCTCTATATGAAGCCTTCAAACAATAACACTGGTGTACGCACAGGTACTTATATACAGTTTTATTCTTGGATCAATGAGAATGTCTGCTAGAACATAACCCCACCTGCAAGGTTATACCGAATCCATGAGCCTTGTCCAAAGAGAACTGCAATAAATTACAGTGATACCTACAAGGATTAGCACCAGATCATTGTCAAGGAAACGCTTATCAAAACAAAAAGCAAACAGCAAGTTAAAATATACAAGGCATGGAATTGTTATACAATGTAAATTGTCAAGTTCCTTTGGTAGCGTTTTATGTCACGTGGTCACAGTATTTTACTACATCTATATGATTCTAATCAAGGTTGTAAATCATGTGTTCGTTCTCTATTCGTTCGACCGGCCCATAACGTATTAATCGGCGACTAATTGTTGTATGAGGATTAAGCAGCCATGAATTTTTTAATATAAATATATACATTATCTATATAGCGAGTTGATGAATTGAGGCCGGGGCTCATTTCTTAAAATAAGGCCAACTTCTCAAACACACAACCCCATATTTTACACCGATCATCTTGATCTACATGTTTTAGATAGCTTTTGTATGAAACTTCATGAGATTTGAAGGCCTCTAGAACATCCATTAGGTGGAGTAAAAAATTAACGGTTTTTAGAACATGATAAATGCGATCACTTAATGGATATGCTAGATAGAGATCTCCAAATCTCATGAAATTTCATACGTAAGCTATCTAAAACATGTAGATTGAGATGACCATTTTGGATCGGTGTAAAACACATAGGGTTGTGTTTGAAAATTTGTCCTCATTTTAAAAAATGAGCCTCGGCCTCAATTGATCAGCTCCATATACATACATACATATAAACATACAACAAATCCTACCAACTTTTTAACCTTTTAATCCATATTGGAATGTGTGCAAACAATTATTGCAATGTTTGAATTGAGAAATTTTCTTCATAATTGTTTGCACACATCTCAAAGCAAATCCTATGGTTATGACTTGTTTCCAAATCCTAATGATAGGAGCATAGTTGCTCTCTCTCGCTATATATATATATATATATATATATATATATATATATATATATATATATATATATATTCTTTGGAAAAAAATTATGAAAAAATCACTAAAAATTAGGGGGGAAACCCTTGCCTTGAAAAGCGTAAAGAATAGAGAATCATAGAAATAGAGTGAAGAAGCATCGAAGTTGACTACGTATTGGCCCGGATTTGGCCGGATTTGTTTTGGTCGAGTCAAGGTCGCAGGTCGAAGGTGAAGTCGATATTGTGGTCTTGGTCTTAGGTTGGGGTAGATGGAGAGGGGGGGAGGGGGATGAGAAATAGATGCTAGTTAGTCTTTACTCTTTACATTTTGAAGCAGATCGGGTCGGCTCAAAGTAATTAGGCTTGGGCCTTAAAAATTTCAACTTAATAGTATTACCAAATGCGCGAGCTGATTTATAACATTCGTCCATATAATCATTCTACTCATAAGTTAATTTTTTGACCGAATAATTAACCGATTTGGCAGTTCAACGTTTCTTCAGCTTGCGAATACGACTAATCAAACGAACAGTCGCAGAGACAAAACAATTTTACATCATTGTTCCTTATGCCGAGTAAAATTAACTACTTTTCATAAATTGGCACCATGGCTGTCGGGCAATTTTGTATGCATGTTATCAGGAAAAAACTGAAAAGAAAAGAAATTGATAGCTTCTTAACCAATGATATTTTATAACCCTGTGCTTCTCAAATATTCAGTTATTATGCCTTAGTAAGAGCACAATTTTATTATGTATATTAATATGTCATCTGACACCATAAAAATAAACAATGATCGCATACCCTTGAGATAAAGCTCCGCATAATTTGCACAATTAACCATTTGAACTTTTTAAAAGCCCGATTGGTATGTAGAACGGAAAATTTTTAGAAATCTAATAAACACAGAGATGTGATTTCAGTTAGAATTCCTATATATTTCAAATCCCAAATAATGTTGTTCGACTTATTTTCTATTTGCTAGTCTTGGTCGAAGGTGAAATCGAGATTGTAGTCTTGGTCTTGGTCTTGGGTTGGGGTAGATGGAGAGGGGGAGATAGGGATGAGAAGTAGATGCTAGTTAGTCTTTACTCTTTACATTTTGAAGCAGATCGGGTCGGCTCAAAGTAATTAGGCTTAGGCCTTAAAAATGTCAACCTAATAGTATTACCAAATGCGCGAGCTGATTTATATCATTCGCCCATATAATCATTCTACTCATAAGTTAATTTTTTGACCGAATAATTAACCGATTTGGCAGTTCAACGTTTCTTCAGCTTACGAATACGACTAATCAAGCGAACAGTCGCCGAGAAAAACAATTTTACATCATTGTTCCTTATGCCGAGTAAAATTAACTACTTTTCATAAATTGGCACTATGGCTATCGGGCAATTTTGTATGCATTTTATCAGGAAAAAACTGAAAAGAAAAGAAATTGATAGCTTCTTAACCAATGATATTTTATAACCCTATGCTTCTCAAATATTCAGTTATTATGTCTTAGTTTGAGCACAATTTTATTATGTATATTAATATGTCATCTGACACCATAAAAATAAACAATGATCGCATACCCTTGAGATAAAGCTCCGCATAATTTGCACAATTAACCATTTGAACTTTTTAAGAGCCCGAATGGTATGTAGAACGGAAAATTTTCAGAAATCTAATAAACACAGAGATGTGATTTCGGTTAGAATTCCTATATATTTCAAATCCCAAATAATGTTGTTTGACTTATTTTCTATTTGCTAGCTAATCCCACTAATTCATGCTTTGATTATATCCTTGCTAGCCATGCGATAAAAACTTAGTACAATAGTCATTGAGTAAATATTGTATGGTGCACATGGGGCAGGCATTGGCTAGTCCAATTAATACACATGCTATGAATTTCTATGAGGCCCTTTATTTAATCACTTGCATGGAACCCAATTACTATCCACGGCCAATTGTTTACAACACTTGCTAGCTAAGAATCCTCCTCAATAATTTCCATTGTCGTTATAAGCATGTGGGGCACAATGAATTAAAACAAATAGTCATAATGGGATTAGTTATAATAGAATCTTCTCCAATTTACTTCTTGGATTCATGTCATAACTAAAAAGATATTCACGTTCGTGAAATATGATCTCTAGGAGAAACCACAAGTTCTATTTTCTATTTTACAACTGAGGTCTAAAACCAAATTACGTTGAAAAGTATTCACTACTTCCTCATAATGTCTTCGTCTCATAAAAAATACAAAAAATGGTTCTCCTTTCTCATCTTCTCTTCTCGATAAACACCAGCGTCAACCATTCAGAATTATTCATAAGCTGAAATAGTTGAGTGCCGGCTTAATCACAGCGATCGTTAAATCTTACGAAGTTAACTTCACTGAGGGGCGCGGAACCTTTTAAGGTGGCATTGGTCTGCTCCCAAAGCATAAAATCCGATCACAATAAATTTCTTTTCTCTGAAATTTTACTTCCGGCAATTTTAATGTGGTAAATTAAATTAATTTTTTTTAAAATAATCCTTAAATGGCTTTTTCCGGAATTTCTAGCCTTCAAATTTTGAAACATGCATCACGATGTTTGTTATTATTTAATTAATCATGGAATACACTGTTCTTATTTGTGTTACCTTCTCGACATAGATGTTGGCGACCGCGGCACTAACGCCGGTGCAAGAAACGGGTCAAAATACTGTGGTGTCCACGGCAATGATGCTGGTAGCACAATAATGATAATGGTTGTGCAACATCAATGAAGGTGGTTGTCGACCCTTTCGTATTGGAGACAATTTAGACCCATTTCTAAAGATACCAAGATCGGTGACATCAATCCCAGAGATCCACAACTTAACAAAAACTTGCAGCCTCTTATCATAAACAAATGCTTATCGTTGATATGAGTGTTGGAGACAATTTAGACCCAGAATATAGATGAAGAATAGGACTTGTATTGAACCAAACAATTAATAAAATTGCTTCAACAATTAAATGGACAGAGACCACATTCATATCTTACGGATGCAGATAGTAGTTCTATAAGTGGTTACAAAATCAAAAGCTATGTAATGCATATCAAAATTAAAGAGTCATATAAGATCGGGATGATGGCGTTGAGCAATCATTTAAATACATATCAAGGAAAAAATGTTCAATGGTTTCTTAATGACTTCACTGGAAATAACTACATAATACAGCAAATCTACACTGAAATGTTCAAGTTATTAATGTTTGATTTGGTTTGTGACCTGTGAGAGCTTTGTTTACTTTTTATTTTAGTAGTTGCATGGTCATAGAAAAGTCGCTCAATTCTTAGAAAGCAATCATCAATTTTTTCTTGTCCGCACGGCTAAGCAAAACAGCCTGGGAGAACCCTGCAACAACCAACATGGGATTTGCATCACCAAATCTCGTACGCAAGGATGGAAAGAGTAGCCACTGAGTGCAATACACGGCGATTGACATTAAGTTCATTATCACTTCGTGATCATCGTGTTGCAATTATGGTAATGGATAACATGATAAGGATGAAGAATATAAGTAATAGTGTTGAAGATGATTCGAAGACCCGTACAGCCGCCCAAAACTACTCAAAGATCAAGCTGTTTCCGTTGTGATCCTATTCATCCCATAATACTATTGAGGCTAAGGTAGATGAGGTCGATGCTGAAGACGAGGCAAATAGCGCTAATACGTCCATATTCTGCCGGTCAAGCCTTAAGGACAGAGAAGAATTGCATAAAATCCCTTGCAGGCATCTCTACCATGCTGGAAACCTGAACGAATCGCTCAAGATTTAAAGGATGTGCCTAACTTACACCAAGGACTAGGGATCAGAGCAACTAGTTGTTCAACATGAAAAGATCATTGATATTGATGTCTAGTTAGATTTTCTTAATTGGAGAGATTTTATGTCATGGCTATATGGTTATGCTTGTTTGGATTTTTCTTATCTAGGATATAGATATGCTAATATGTAAGGAATGTTTCAAGGACTATTCTTTGATCGGCTTGTATTGATGTCTCCTATGGCATCAATAAAATCAATCAAGCTCTTACATTTGACATGGTAGAGCAATGATCCTCCTAATCGTTCTTCACCTACCTCCAAAATAACCAAAAAGGAAAGAAACACGAAAAAGAAGAAAAAACTTACGCTCCTGTCTATCAGCACCTCATTGCCAAACCCTTCATCTCTAAGTCAAGACCAGTCATACATCTTCAGTTAATCCATCTACGCCATCTAAATCCATAATAGGTCATCCTGTAAGCTAACCCGTTGCCTCCAAATCAACCTACTGCCCAAGATCATATTCATCTTCTTTCATTAAACCTCCTCACGCAGCTTTTTCTCATCTATTGGCCACCAGCATCATCCACCTCTCTATTCCTCCTGTTTCTCTTCTCTTTTCAATCAGATAGCGCCATTATAAACTACTTCTCCAAGATCTAAGCCTTCACTCCTCGATCCAACACTTCGCATCAGCATCAGCATCTCAAACTCTCCTTCGTCACTCTTGTCATCAAGACCCGCCGCTTTTTTTCAATCCATATCCAATAATCAATCTCTCCCAAAGCTCCTTAGAAACCGTTGCAAGTCTACATAGGTATCCCTTTACAACATTCTTGTCTCAACAACACAATCTCTCATCTCTGGCATCCGATCTCCAACCTAAAAAAGACTTCTGAAGTCCAGCATTCAATAAGATTATTGATAAGTTTCCGTTCTTCCTTGATTGTGGGAGTTACGGAATTGAAGGGTCGTTCTAGTCTATTTTGATAGACTGTGGTCTCTCCATCAAGAACACGCAATCCAGAAAAACAAAAAGGACCAGAAAAATCACTGAGCGGTTGGAGTTTAGGGCATCAATGACAGGAAAACGTCTTACAGTTGGTATCAGAGAATTAGGGTTTTGAATTACATACCGATTTCAGAGAAGAATTGGAGATCGATCCTCTTCTATCTTCCCCTCGTCATCGGCCATGTAGAGCGGGTCCGAACTAGGGCTAGGATCAGATCTCGTCGACGGTGACGTTACGGCGTCGATCGCCGCCCTATTTTAGTAGAAGAGACGAGCCCTAATTTCTCCAAACACTCCTCACTGAATGATTTATCTCGCTGTGGGCTGCGGTAGTTGATTTCTGCTACTATTCTGCACGTGTAAGGCACGTATTTTGTCCGGAAACCATGGATTCATGGATTCAAGGTGTATGCACTGTTAATAATAGTGCAAAGACGTCTTAATGGTCTGAATGGTGTGATGCATTCAGCATCTCATCTATTCAATGATAAGATACACAGCGGTGATCTCTCGACTATCTCCGAACCTGAAAACCATTTTGAAACTACACATATCTTGGTCAAAAGGAATGGACTTTTCTAAGTTGTTGTATTTTATAGAGAAATTTTATGCTTGTTCAAAGGTAAAATAGAAAATGAAATTTCCAAATTATTATGTATTGCAAACTTTATTCTTTATTGATACCTATCTATTTATCTATCTATCTATAAAATATATACAATATTGAATATGTTTTCATTCCATAAATAAAATCACAACATATTAATTCAAATGCTTATGGTTTATCTCGATGCACACATATTCTGTCTTGTAAATATTTTTTCTTTTGATTTATTTTGTTGGGTAGGATGTCTTTCCCTGTTTTTTCCCTTCAAAATAATGAAGAAAACATAAAATTTCTGGATTTTTGAAATTTTTGCTGTTTCCGTGTGTGTTGTGTCATAAAAAACATTGAAAACCAAAAAATCACTTTATTTTTTCAAATTTTCATGATTTTCTTATGCTGCACAGGCAAGCAAAATTGTAGAAAAACCAAAGAAAACAATAATTTTGAGGTTTTTAAAATTTCGCCTTGTTTGCACGCTAGAATGTGCAAAATATTAAGAATCTGAAGAAAACAAAAAGAATAAAATTTTTATGCATTTCATGATTCTCGTGTGTGCTATTATAACAAGCAAGATATTGAAATGCGGAAGAATTTATATTTTGAGGTTTTTAAACTTTTCACGATTTTAGTATGCTATACCAAAGGAAATATTAAAAACTATATAAAAATATTGAAGCATGCGCAAGTTAATCTTTTATAAATTTTACATATGAAACTCATAAGTATGAGATATTATAGCTTATGGATCATATAATAATAAACTCTTAAATTAATATGATTTTTCTTGATTTTGGACTTCACACATGCGCATTGCACGGAAGCACTTGCTTGGTAGTATCAGATTGATACCTTGGATTAGGAAAATAAATACGTTACCACAAAAGATGGCATGCTCGCGATGGCATGTGTCGTAGCCCTTGAACCATTTTGCAATTTGAAGCATATGGGACATAGACCTTTTTTATCCACCGCGTTCTTCATCGGAATCGCAACACAAATTGTTTATATGCTTCTCGATTATATATTTGGTTTACCAACTATATATCATATTCGATCCAGCGCTAAGGAATGTCAATGAGGCTTGAGGATGTATTTTTTTATTTTTAAAATCAACCGTTTTTGGGGATTGAACTTGCGGTCTATTATGTCTTTGGGGATTGAACTTGCGACCTATTATGTTCCATTATGTTCCAGTAAAAGGATGTAGCAAGAGAAAGCAAAGAAGTAATGGTTTATTCATGTTTATTGAGACAGGGAAAGCTTGCAAAACATCAGGTCTACAAAGAGAGAACAGTCACAGGGGTTTAGACAAAAGGATTTTGTAAGAAGATATTTATGCCATAACGTGGAAAATCCATCCTTTCCGTCCGTTAAAATAGTAAAATTACCAGAGATTACCATCAAAATTTAAAATACTAGAGATTACTGTTGGGTAGGGCATCTATAGGATTTCAGATCTAATTCTCGTTCTTTGTTTTGATTGATAACAACTATCCTGTGGGCTGACAAAATAAATTAATCTTCCGATAAAAATTGCAGCTTCAAAAGGTTCTTTGGAGTGAATACAATTGTAGTTGATGACCAATAGTCACATAATAATTTAGGGTGTTTGCAGAGTTTTCCTTGGCACAAAGTGTGAAATCATGCAAGAAATATACCAAACGTTGTCATGAACAAGAAAATTCTCTAAACCAATTTACTCGCAGGAAACACAATGCAGTGAACATATAGAGGGAAAATCACATACTGACATCATAGAAAATAGGGTTTTGTTCATATAAATGTAACTAGCGCGGTCACAGAAGCAAGCCATCACAGTGTATATGCCCTCATGCAACCAAACAAACTAAGAGTTCAAACATGTACTAGAAACCAAATATAAAAATGCAGTCTAATATCAAACTGCAGTCTTCAAATATTGTTCTTATGATTCCTTGGAACCTGCTTGCTACTCAGAAACCATGAATCTTGATGTTTTCCTTCTTCGCGATGCCAGCCTACACACCACAGAAGAGGTACAAAACTCCTAGTTAAAAATTATAAATAAAAAAGGATGGCAAAGAAACAAAACAACCGAAGAATTAAGATACCTTAACAAGAAAACTATCAACATTCTTTCGCTGATCACCCTGCAGTTGAATTACCTGCAAAATGTTACAAACGTTAAGCAAACAATCAACGCCCATAAAAGGTAAAATGTAAAAGAGGAAATGTACAGAACCAGTACAATGGATCGATTGAAGGGGGTTAAGTTAGGTTGACTTTATTAGGGACTATAAAACAAGGACTCGCTCAAGGTCAAACGGGAACCCGCATATTGTTGTTTAAACAAGGATGAAGGCTAATACCAATTTGCCATGGGTTCTTAGGCACATGTTTTAATAGGTACAAAACCGTGTTAAGTGAAGTACAAAGCATCAGTCCCTCAAAAGTCGCCTTAGAGATACACTCAACTCTCAACCAAGGCCACTTAATAGTGAAACGCACCACCCTCCCCGCACTTCGCTTTAATATTTAACTAAAAAATACCTAGGAATCGGTTATAATAATGATGGATGATGATTAGAGAAACAAGTATAGCCTGGGCGTCATTGTATGCTACATAGGAACAAGTCAGAAAACACCTGTTAGTTTTAAACTCCGTTGCTATCCTAGCTATCCAAACAATGCCTGATGGTGGGCAAGGGCCCATAGCCCATTGATGGGGCATTAGGAGTTTGGGGAGGGGGGGACCAGGGATCGAGCCGTTGGTCTCACATTTAAGAGGGGTGGCTAATTATCCACCTATTATCTCAAAAAAACAATGCCTAATGGTATGAAATTTTCTCCAAAGAATCCTTAAAGACATGAACTGAATAAATGATAAATAATTTACCTGGCCCAGTTCTGGATCCTGGACTACACTTACTATATACAGTTAATCGAAGCTCATGAAATGAATAAAATCACATACTAAAAAAAGGCTAATGGTGGTGCTTTAAGCATGGTAATTAGAGAGAGAGAGAGAGAGATGTTGGTTTAGTTCGCTTATGTTAAACGGCGGGAATTATATCAATGATCATTAATTGCAGGCTAATTTTGGGTATTTATTTCCCAATACATCCATATTTTATGATTTATATCCTCACTCAAAAAGATTAAACCCCTCATAGTTTTACCCATCTATTATTTGTGGGCCCAGGTCAAGTTAGTTTTATATGATTCGGTCAAAAATAAAGGAAAGATCAAAGGCATTTTGGCAAATGGCATGATAGTTTTTCCAGGAACATCTTGTTGTTATATTTGAACTATAACTATGAACCATAGATAACTCAGGGAAAAAGATTAGGTAATGACGAGGAGACCTTTTCCTCTTTGATTGTTTCTCTAATTTCATGAAGATGTTCCCATACATTTTTTATTAGAAAGATCTTTCAAAAAGAAATGGCAAAATTCTGAAGAGAATAACATGTTTCTAGATGTCAGTTGAGTAGAAACAGTAGACATTCAAAGATTTAAACATGTATAAATTTGCAAAAGTGCTTCTAGAGAACTAACATATCTCAAAAAGAACATAATTTGAAGATAACGACCAAGTATAACCTATCTTCTATACCACAACCTGAAATTAGCCTTTTAGCGTCGGATCTTATTCTTTAAACTAATGCTGTAGAATAACAAATGCCTTTGGTCATGCAAGTCCTATAAACTTATGGAGTGCTTTAATGTTTAAAGCAACATTATCAAAAGTAGATTTGCAATATGCGACACAATATAAGAACAAATACATGTTGAATCTATGACAGCCATTCTACAGCCAATTCTTCCCACCGTGAGGCATCCAATATGAAAATAGGAGGGCCAAAATGAAATGTAAGAAGAAAACTTGAACCATGGCAATTAATAGTGTAATACAAAAGAAAAATGCAGCGGTAAAAGGAACAAGATATTAGTTTAATGAAGCATCACAAAGTAACTACCAACACAACCTAAAGAAACTCCTAAAACACCACGACCATCAAGGAACGAACCACAATTCCTAAACACAACAACAAAAAAGAAACTACTAAACCCCATAATCATCAACCAACAAAGCAGCTACGTACTAAAAGCAACCTAAAGCAAAAGAACAACAAAGCATACCTATCCGGCCGGATCTGCCGAAGCTTGATCTCTCCTGCCAGCCTGCAGCGACTTGACGGTCAAAGCCGCCTGGTTAAGCGACTCAATGTCTGGTTCCGCACTCAATGCCACCAACAGGACGAATGACCAGTCATGGACAGTACCCAAGTTCGTGTCAAGGGGCTGGCCAGCAGCGATCTGCTCATGAAAGCTTCTCAAGAAGCTCACCGGATCCTGGCCAACAGTAAAACCATGGTGCAATGCGCACAGAGCCTCCATCAAACCCATTCACGATAACAACGGCTTGATAGAGGTGCCCGCATCGGCAGTACCCGATCTAGCGATGCTGCTGGGTGGCGAGCGTGAACTGGTAAGGAAGAAAGGGGAAGGGCCGTTTGCCCAAACTCCTGAAAAAAGAGTGCTTGGCGATGCTGGGGGGCGGCGTGAGGGACCGTGGGGTGACCGACGAGCTTGCCAGGATAGTCGACGGCCGCGGCGTGAGGGGCAGTGGGGTTGACGGCGGCGGCGGCGGCCGTGGGGTTGACGATGACCTCGCCAGGGGCGGCGGCGGATCCAGATCCGGAGGTGCAGGCGAGTGATGTCGACGATGAGGCCAAGGCGGTGATGGAGGCGGATTGGAGCGGGTCGGCCATGGGGGCGGTGGCGAGGGCGGAGGGCGGAGGAGGGGCCGCGATGTCGTGGAGGATGGGAATCTGGAATGCACCGGCGCTGCTGTGGAGGAAGACCAATTCGTCGGCGGTGGCGAAGGCGGAGGGCGGAGGAGGATCTGCGATGCCCCCTCTCTCTGCCGCGGGAGCAAACGGGGCGTGGGCGGCGTGAAGGGCCGCGATGTCGTGGGGGATGGGAATCTGGAAAGCACCGGCGGTGCTGAGGAGGAAGACGGATTCGCCGGCGATGGCTGTGGCGAAGGCGGAGGGCGGAGGAGGATCTGCGATACCCCCTCTCTCTGCCGCGGGAGTAAACAGGTAGGCCATGGAGGCGACTCCGAGGTCGGTGGCGGTTCGATCGTCGGCCGACAGCAGCGACGGGAGCTGGAGGTTGGGATCCGTGTTCTCTGACATTGTATTGAAAAAGAAGAAAGAAGGAGAGATTTAGAATGATAACAAGAATACTGAGACAACTTAGGTTTATATAGAATTTACAGACAATCTTCGTTCTAATTCTTGATTCTTGATATTTGTTTCGAAATTTGTTGCTTATAAACACACTTTGATAAAAATTTGAAGTCCGGTTTATAGAAAATTCAATTCCAATTGGTTTCGAAATTCAAATGTTCTTTCAAAAATTATTTTTGAATTAGATAGGTGTCAAAGACGAATGTCGCCATGGCCATGATGCAGAAACTTAGGACATGGATGGGGGTCTTACCAAGATAATATATCTCATGCTATCGTCATGAACGGTTCAGATTTATCCAAAATCTGGATCAATGGTCTCGATTACTGTAAAACAGAAGTCCTTTGGCATAGATGAATTCTACATGCTTTGCACATATGATGTGTGGCTCAGAACCTAGCAGAGCACCCTGCTATTATTTTCTAAAAGCATGATTTTTTTCCAACATGAAGAAGGAAAGACCTGGAGGAAAAGCTCAAGGAGAGGCTTTATTTTATAGTAAATTGATAGTGGGGCCATGATAACAATTGTTTTCATTTGTTAAACTAATTTTAAGAGAAACGCACCTGGCCGTTGGATCGATAGAGGAATCGGCTCAATCGGTTTCCACTCGACACCAGCATCTCACGGAAGACAAGGCGGTCATGTGATTCTGCTCAACGTCTTGTTGTTTGATGCGACCCGTGCACCCAATAAACGATCAAAGTTTTCAATTTTTATCAGAATAATGAAGGACAGAGCCAGAGAGTCAGAGGAGAAGGAGATTTTAAAAAATACATGCACCACCGGTTTTTATGATGATCGACAACCATTATCTTCATCTTTGATCATAGGGACTCACAAATCTGTTTCGAAATCGTTAAACGGTGGTCGTTTATTCACGTATGCAATGAACCCTGGACTCTCTCTATGAAAGAAAGTGCCACATGAGCTGTTAATGATCTTATTTTGAGATTTGAGCTTCATGTTTTCAATTGAAACATAGTCCATTTTCTTACAAGAAGTGTCCGATCCTTTTTTATTTTTTCCAGCCATCAGCCCCAATGATCCCACCGGTTCAACCATTATGTGGTCCAAGATTTTCTCCCGTTCAAATTTACACTAATCAAAGCCGATCTTTTTAGAAGCGCAGATTACGGCCGTTCACTCTAGCCCATGTCCGCCACAACACAAAAGCATGCAAACTGAACCTTAAAATTAGGGATATAACCATATCCGGCAATTGGAATATGGATGGGGATAGGAGTTACCTTATCGGTTGAGGTAGAAGCATGTTTATAAACTGGTAAACCAAAATTCCGAACATATATAACCTGACCTAGGGGTGGATCCAGGAATTTGGATCAGAGAGGGCACATCGGTAATCGTGCTAATAAAGTTTTATTAAGATGGTCGACTGCATTGTATATTTACGCCATCACAATTTAATAATTCAACAAAAGTTTAAATTAATATAAGAATAATATTTTTTTCAATATTATATAAGTAGGCATCTAAATTGTGCAATAAGGTTTTGTTTTAAAGTTTGAGTTTTTTTTTAAAATCTTTAACGTGGAATTAAGTTTCATTTGTTAAAAAAAAAGAAACACTAAAAAATTAAAATTAATAATTGACCAGATTTCTGACCTCTTGTTATAAAATCTCCATTGTCAATTGAGCTGTATATTGATGTTGATTTATCTTGAAAAATCACATATATAGAGAGAGGGGGGATAATGATCAAGTGAGATGTTTTCTTATGTGAGACAAATGAGACACATTCAACAATACCCTAGCTCCGTGTGTAGGATGTTTTTCGTCACCCCATTGAGATAGAAATACGCGCGCGCTTGTCAGGCGCATTACAGATTCCCCCTGCCTAGGGTAGGCTGGGGTTTATTAATTGTGGGGATCCGAATCTCTGACAGCCGCGGACTAAGCAGCCGTTAATTACCCTTCGGCTTTGGAGCGAGAGAACCTCTGATTGACCGGTCAAACTAGATATGCGAACTCAATGCGACGCGTTGGTGTGTGTGTGTGTTTTTTTCTTTTGTTCCATTTGTTAAAAAAAAAGAATATATATATTTTTCTATAAAAAACCAAAAATAAATAAGTAGATAAATATTTAGAGAAACTTTTTTTTTAATTTTAAAATATTATTTATAATTTATTTATTGTTTTTTTAAATAAAATAAAGAAAAGAAGGAAGAAAAAAGAAAAGAAAAAATTAAAATAAATAAAAAAGGGGGAGACCCAGGGCTCCCATTTAATGGGAGCCTCCCCTCACATGCTGACGGGGCCAAAAGGGGCTCCCATTAAATGGGAGCTTTCCCCTCACGTGCTAGCACACGTTAGGGAGGCCAAAAGGGGTCCCATTTAATGGGAGCCCGTGGGAGCCCTCCTCCTTACTTACTGGGGGGCCCAAGACTCCAAAAAAAATGATTTTTTTTTTAAACATGGAGTTCAACTCCCAAAGGAATTTTTTTTTCTGGAGTTAAACTCTAAAAGAATTTTAAATATGGAGTTCAACTGCAAAAACATTTTAAATGGAGTTTAACTCCAAAAAGATTTTTATTGTGGAGTTAAACTCTAAAAAGAGTTTTAAATGGAGTTTAACTCCAAAAATATTTTTATTGTGGAGTTAAACTCCAAAAAAAAATTTGTTTGTGGGGTTAAACTCCAAAAGAATTTAAATGGAGTTATACTCCGAAAGAATTTTAAATGTGGAGTTGAATTCTAAAAGAATTTTAAATGTGGAGTTAAATTTCAAAAGAATTTTATATGGAATTAAACTTCTAAAAAAATTTAATGTGGAGTCAAACTCCCCAAAAAAAAGATTTTTATTGTGGAGTTAAACTCCAAAAGAAATTTTGTAGTGGAGTTAAACTCCAAAAGAATTTTAAATGGGGTTCAATTCCAAATTTTTTTTTATTTGGTGCGGACTTAAACTCCACTAAATTGGGAGTCTTCCCCTCACGTGAGAAGGAAGGAAAGCTCCCACTTGGTGGGAGCTCTCCTCTCTCTCACGTGAGAGGAAGCAAGAGCTCCAAAAAGTAAATTTTTTTTTTGTGATGGAGTTAAACTCCAAAAAAAATATTTGGAGTTAAACTCCCGAAACAATTTTATTCGGAGTTAAACTCCAAAACAAAAAAGGTTTTTATTATAGAGTTAAACTCTAAAATAATTTTATTTATGGAGTTAAACTCCAAAAGATTTTCTCCTTTATCTTTTGAGAAGAAACCCAAAATGGGTTCTCTTGAAACTCCAAGATCTAGATCTTGAATGATAAAAAAAAAGACCATTTTTCTTCTCTTGATGGAGTCTTAGGAGGTGGGTTTATGGTAAAACTTTATTTAGTTTTAAAAAAGAAGAGTTAAGCTCTTAATTTAATTGGAAAATGAAAAGGAAGAGGAAAAACTTGGAAGAGAGAGGATGGAGGCACAAACCCTAGTTTTAGGAAGAATGAATTGTTCATTTTTTATTCATCATCATGTTGCCTTTTATAGGCTTACATATTTACATATAGCCTCTTGGGTTTTACAAAATGGCATTTTGCCCATCCCATACCTCATGTGCTATTTCTTTTTGCACATAAACCATGTGCTTTATAAAAATTTGGGTTTATGCCCATTCATGCATAAAAAATTACATTAAATTTATTTATTACATGATTTTTATGTTGGCATGGGGGAGGCCGGCCGCTTCATGTTCGGGCTCGACTCGGGCATGGGCCCACTTGGTTTGGATTGACTTTGACTTTGACTTGGTCAACCGGGGTGCAATTTTCGACCCCAACAAAGTGCCCCCCATCAATAAATGCACACCACATATGTGAGTCGTGTGCATGAAATTGATGGATTTTTTTGTACGTGGAGGCGACTTGCTTTGGTTCCCACTTTTGGGATGCACTGCCCTTTTAACGACATGGACGGTTGACGCTTGACGCGTCTCCGAGACGGAGTGTCTGTGGTAGACGTTTCCCTGGCCCGGAGTGATTTGGTAGACGTGTCCCCGGCACGGAGTGTCGTTAGTCGACGTTTCCCCGAGGCAGAGTGTCTGTAGTCGACGTGCCCCCGGCACGGAGTGTCTGCTTGACGTTTCCTCGAGGCGGAGTGTCAGCTGGTTGACATGTCCCCGAGACGGAGTGTCTGCTCGACATTTCCCCGTTACGGAGTGTCGGCTGGTTGACGTGTCCCCGACACGGAGTGTCTGCTTGACGTTTTCTCGAGACGGAGTGTCTGCTGGTTGACGTGTCCCCGGCATGGAGTGTTTGCTTGACGTTTCCCCGTTACGGAGTGTCGCTGTTGGACGTTTCCCCGGTACGGAGTGTCGTTGGTTGACGTTTCCCCGAGGCGGAGTGTCTGTAGTCGACGTGCCCCCGGCACGGAGTGTCTGCTTGATGTTTCCCCGAGGCGGAGTTCGGCTTGACGTGTCCCCGAGACGGAGTGTCGCTGGTTTTTCGACTTGTCCCCGGCAGTGTCGCTGGTTGTTCGACTTGTCCCCGGCACGGAGTGTCGTTGGTTGACGCATCCCCGGTACGGAGTGTCTGTTTGTGACGTTTCCCTGAGGCGGAGTGTCTGTAGTCGACGTACCCCCGGCACAGAGTGTCTGCTTGACGCTTCCCCGACACGGAGTGTCGCTTGTTGACGTATCCCTGGTACGGAGTGTCTTCTTGACGTTTCCCCGTTACGGAGTGTCGCTGGTTGACGTGCCCCCGGTACGGAGTGTCGCTGGTTGACGTTTCCCCAAGGCGGAGTGTCTGTAGTCGACGTGCCCCCGGCATGGAGTGTCTGCTTGACGTTTCCCCGTTACGGAGTGTCGGCTGTTTGACGCAGAGGTCGCTGTTGGAACTGGTTGGTTTGATTTGTGTTGACATCAGCACCGCTTACACTGGAATATGGTATCAGGAGCGAATCATCATTTGCCTTTGAGAGGATTTGGGGATTTTGGTTTTGGTTTGGCATCAGCACCGCTTACACTGGAATATGGTACCAGGAGCGAATCATCATTTGCCTTTGAGAGGATTTGGGGATTTTGGTTTTGGTTTGGCATCAGCACCGCTTACACTGGAATATGGTATCAGGAGCGAATCATCATTTGCCTTTGAGAGGATTTAGGGATTTTGGTTTTGGTTTGGCATCAGCACCGCTTACACTGGAATATGGTACCAGGAGCAAATCATCATTTGCCTTTGCCTGTTGGGAAGCGATGGTTTAGGACACAGGTTTAGATCCCTATCACCTAAGGCTTTTCAATTTCATGGGCCGTAAGGGTCCCATAAAAACATTTTCTCCCTATGAGTCGTAAGGATCCCGTAGGTGCATTTTCTCCTTAGGAGTCGTGAGGACCCCCAAGTGTGTTTTTTCTTTGTGAGTCGTAAAGATCCCACGAAATTGTTTTCTTACGAGTCGTAAGGATCTCGCAAGTTTTGTTCTCCTCATGCATCATGAGGACACACAAGTGTGTCTTTCCAGATGGAGCATAATTCCAAGGGCAGAGACCGGCCGCTGGACTGGTGACTGCGGTAAGGCATGGGTGTGATGAGAATTATTTGAGCCCGTGGATTGTATACGGTAGTCAACTTGGGGACCAACCGTAGGGCTGGAAGAATTTTGGGAAATTGGATTTTGGTTGGCGTCTGCATCGCTGCACTGGAATATGGTACCAGGAGCGACTCATCATTCGCCGTTGGAACATTCTGAATTTGGTTGGCGTCTGCATTGCTGTACTGGAATATGGTACCAGGAGCGACTCATCACTCGCCGTTGGGGATTTGAGTTTTGGACGGCGTCTGCATCGCTGCACTGGAATATGGTACGAGGAGCGACTCATCATTCGCCGTTGGGGATTTGAGTTTTGGACGGCGTCCGCATCGCTGTACAGGAATATGGTACCAGGAGCGAGCCATCATTCGCCGGTTTTTTTTACCGCGATTGCTGTATCATTTCAGCTTTTCTTATTGCGAAGGTCGCAATTGCCCTATCATTTCGGCTATTCATTCACGGTTGCCCCATCATTTCGGCTGTTTATTTTCATTTTTATTTTACTCACTGATTTTTATTGCGAGTTGCCCCATCATTTCGGTTTTTTATTTTTTTTATTTTTGTTTTATTTACACATTTTTACATCCCCAGTTTAACGACTTAGAGGTCGACTGTTCTCAATTTAACGACGTGGTGGTCGATTGTTTCCAGTTTAACGACTTAGAGGTCATCTGTTTCCAGTTTAACGACTTGGTGGTCATCTGTTTCCAGTTTAAAGACTTAGAGGTCTACTGTTTCCAGTTTAACGACTTAGAGGTCATCCGACGGGGAGCTTAGAGAAGATACCCTATTGAGCAGTTGTCAGGGGCACTGCTGGAGTTTGCCCGAGATGCCTTGTTGCTTTGTCGGTGTTGATGGCCTTGCCCCTAGCTAGGGCCAAGGAAATTCGTTCAAACACCGACTTGCGTTTGGAGATGGAAATTTGAAATTTGTTAACCCTGCACAAAGAAGCATGATTTCAGTACATACAATCAATATGTATATTGATTGAGTTCGCATGAACGTTTAACCCGAAATATGGGAGGAGAGAAAAGCCCCACCGGTCGTGCCAGAATCTGTAGGGTGTTTTTCGTCACCCCATTGAGAAGGGAATACGCGCGCGCTTGTCAGGCGCATTACAGATTCTCCCTGCCTAGGGTAGGCTGGGGTTTATTGATTGTGGGGATCCGAATTTCCGGCAGCCGCAGACTAAGCATCCGTTAATTACGTCCCGGCTTTGGAGCGAGAGAACTTCTGATTGACGGGTCAAACTGGACATGCGAACTCAATGCGATGCGTTGGTGTGTTTTTTTTTTCTTCTTTTGTTCCATTTGTTAAAAAAAGGATATATATATATTTTTCTATAAAAAAACAAAAATAAATAAGTAGATAAATATTTAGAGAAACTTTTTTTTTAATTTTAAAATATTATTTATAATTTATTTTTAATTATTTAATATTTATTTATTGTTTTTTTAAATAAAAAAAAGAATAAAATAAAGAAAAGAAGGAAGAAATAAGAAAAGAAAAAGATAAGAAAAGAAAAAATTGGCAAGGTTCGGAAAATGCACGTGCGTTTTCGCACGTGTCATTTTTCGGGCAGATAATACTGGTCGGCTTTGGTTTAAACCGGATCCGAGTATTATACTGTGTAGATATAATATCTTTGTCTCAGTTGCATTTGTATTCGGTCATAATACAAATGCGGGTATGTTTATACTGATACGGGGTTATCCTGAAATTCGTTTCAGGATCACTTTTGGAAGTTGCCGGTTTCCAGTTTTCTATCAGCCGTATTTGACATTCGGTTAAATACGGATTTATCTTTTCTTGATGAGGGTGAGTCATGGTTTTAGAAGGTTCTGGTTCTGGTGACAAGGCTTGATGATTCATTGTTAGCATTAATTGATCATTTAATGGTTGATGAGGTGTTTTAAATGAGTCACCATTTTGCTTTAATGTGTTTTATTCTTGCTAGGATATTTTGTGTTATGATAAGCATTGCTTAGTGTCACCCCTTGCTCCTACACTCACCTCCTCATCATCTATAAGTGGCCGGCCATTCACTTGGTGAATGCAAGGGTTGTTGATTGAAAAAAGATATAAGTTTTGGTGCATAGAAATTAGATGTGATCCACTTCTCATTTCCATTTGATCCAAAAGGCAACTTCATTAACCGTTCGTCCATAGCCTTGGACGTAACGAGACAAAGTGTTCTACTCATTCTTTACATCATCTTGGTCGTCTCTTTTAGCAAACTTGACGACCGAGTTGCCTCGGTTCAGAGGCGGGAGCCCGTTTAAAGATCCGTCGACGTGGTGCCACCTGGACGAGAAAACTGGAGATTCCGGAGATCAGAGCAGCCGCAACAAAGCGTGGGATGATGGTTGAAGACCGAAGGACTCGGATCGTTCGGTATAACTCTTCTACCCACTTTGTAGTTTGTTAGTTTAGCTTTAATGGCAGATCCGGGTTATAGTACGCGATAGTGCCAGTTGTAAAAAGTTTTTGTTCCGCATTTGGCGTCTGTTAGACAGCCGTGGCGCTACCGTGGACTTACAGTGGTATCAGAGCCTCACCATTAAGCTTTACTAACTTGTGCTAACACGTTTAAAATATCGATCGAAACGAATTTCGAAAATCACATTTTTCTGTGCAATACTTTCTGTCGATTTTAAATCAAGTCTAAAAATTATTTTGCATATCACAGAAAAGCGTGCAGGGTTTTTGAAGCATTCTGGGAAATTTTGGGCACGTGATCCCACATGATCACCGCAGATCCGCGGTCAAACCTAGGGTTTGACCGCGGAACCGCGGCGACTTTGTGGGAACAGTGCTCCAATTTTTCTAGAGAGCTTCACAGAGGAAATTGTGGTTTTTTGGTACTATTCTTTTGGGCCCAGATTTTGTTATTGTACAGCAGATGTACATGGGGCCCACTTCGGGAAATTTGGTCGATCAAAATTTTAAATTTGTTAGTATGCAGTATTTACATTATATCTCCGACCGGAAATGTCATTTGATCGGTAAACCGCGTCTGATTGCTATAGTTCTTTTAGACGGGTTTGCGAACGTGACATTCACGTTGATGTTCTGTGCTGTACTGTGATGTTGCGGATATGTCGTGGTGGATAGCAGTGTGCAATGGTAGTGCAGTTTGGATTTATTTGTACATTTGATATTGCGGGGCGAGCGTCCAATATGTGGACTGCCGTCACTGCCTGTTTGTTTAATATTCTTTTGGGGCACGACCGGGTTGAGGTCGATGTACCCGTTGTGTAAGTCCATATTGCGACCCCCGGTTCTTACGGGGAGGCGGAAACGGTATAAAATCAAAGCTTTTTATCGCAAGAGGCAACATGGACTAACTTATGGTCGGGATCGTTACCTAAACTAAAACTAGCAAACTAAGCTAAAGATATTTAGCTACTCGGATAGAGATGGTTATACCTAGACTTGAACTCCTTCTCTTCAAGCTCCGGTGGTGGTCCGATGGCTCCTTCTCGTCGTCTCCGTACGCCGAAGATAGATCCACTTGAAAGCTCCAACCTTTAGCTCCTTCTTCGGTCTTTGAAGAAACTAGTTCACTTGGTTTGCTAAACCTAGTGAACTAGAATGAGTAGAGAGGAAGTAGAATGGGATTTTATCTATGGTTCTTGATTCTCAACTCATGAGACAAGAGAACCATAGATCAAGAGAGGGAGCAAGAGGTTGAGGGTGAGAGCAAGGGGAGAGCTCAAGAACAAGAGAGAGAATGAGCAAGAAAGAATGAGGCTCTCTTTTCTCTCTCACCCTCTCATAATCCAAAGTGATCATAACTCATCATATCAAAAAAGTCTTTTGGTGATGGTTAGAAGCAACCATAAGGTTATCATATCATGCACTCATTTTACTCAAAAAACAAGCAAGAAAAAAGTCTTTGGCATGAAATGATAACCATGGTTATCATGATGGTCAACTAGTCAAGCCTAGTCAACCGGTCAACAAGTCAACAAAAGTCAACAAGTCACCAAAGTCAACAAGTCAACAAAAGTCAACAAGTCAACAACCATATCACCATAATACTTAATTAATATAATAGTTAATCACATATCATATTCTCATTAGGGTTGAGCAAAAAGTCAAAAGTCAACGGTCAACTGTCAACAACCCTAATGAGAATCCACTGCCTCTGCCTCCCTGTCAACTGTGCATACACACCCGCATCCGCGTTCCGAGGAACACGAATGCAAACTGGATAAATCCAATCCCATAAGGTACACTAGGATCTGGCTTAAACCAAAGCCCGCTAGTGTAAACTGTCCGGACACTGTACGTGCACAAGTGCACGGATGTGACCGAACCCTGTCGCAAAACCATGCGACCTGTCGCAATACCATGCGACCTCTACTCTTTTGCCTAAAGGCGAAAAGCTTTCTGTGTGGGACTCTAAAGACTCGACACTACGCTGGCAGTGGGTTTAACCACAGACCGCAAGCGGCACTAGCTGTGCGTAACGGTCCCCAGGTAATGCCGACAAGAAGACCGACGAGGCGAAACCCATCTGAACTCCTACTGAGCCTGAGCGTGACATTCTCCGTACAGTCCGGTCTGTTCGTCTGATACATCGCATGGCGGGCCTAGGGGGCGGTAAACGTCAGTCCCCCAATAGCGGTACAAGTCGTGCCGGAGTGAAGCCCAATACACCCTGAGATAACACTGGAAACCTACCAGTATATCTCGTTTGCCCTGGCCAGGGACTACTCGTGTAATGGCTCTCCTAGACACAGCGCGATGTCAACCCCCAATACCGGGAGAGACGAATCCTGTCTAACCGTCACTGCCTCCAAGTGCTTCGGGACTGCACCCAACCACCACCTGTTTGCACGACTCCTTTGAGCCGTGGTAGGGTAGTGATCAAAGTACAGTGGGAACACACTCGAGGCGGAGTGACAGTGTCAAGTCAGCGGACTAAGCTGTACTCATGTCACTTGGGAACTGATAACTGACGATAGGTATAATACCAACTAGTCAGTTCCCGACGAGTCCTGTCCAGTGTACCCGTAACCTAACGAGCACCCGCATACTATCTCAAGTACGACGTACTGACGGCTGTGGGACAGACCGTCTCCCACACTGGGATGAGAAGCGCATGCGCTGGTCTACTCCGGAGTATCGATGCCCTGTCTCGATAGTCCTGCGACCAGGGACCTGAATAAGGATGTGCTTATAGATTACCCAGCCCCCACTAGTGTGACTGCCATCACAACGCTGGTAATCAAGCAAAGATCCTAAGGGCTCCACTAATGCGTATAAGTGATATACTGAAATAAACACAAGTACACATTGAAGTAGAAACAAACCAAGTAGCATACTACTATTTTGAGCAAGATTGTATATACAAGGTGAATATCCCAAGCATCCATTAAGTAATATACAAACTAGTATGATACAGTAATGGCCTCTAGGGCATATACACTAACAATCTCCCACTTGCACTAAGGCCATGTACTGGCGTATCGAAGACCTATCATCTCGATCAGCCGCTCGAACTGAGTCTGGGGCAGGGCCTTGGTGAATGGATCAGCAGTGTTATCTTCTGAAGCGACTCTCCGAACCTCGATCTCCTGGCGATCTACGATCTCCCTGATCAGGTGATACCGCCTTAAGATGTGCCTGGATTTCTGATGGGACCTGGGTTCCTTCGCTAAAGCTATAGCCCCGTTGTTGTCGCAATACAGAGGTATTGGATCAACAATGGACGGAACCACCTGAAGTTCTCTCAAGAACTTCCTCATCCAGACAGCTTCTTTTGCAGCATCAGATGCAGCGATGTATTCCGCTTCCATCGTCGAGTCTGCAACGGTTTCCTGTTTGGAACTCTTCCAACACACCGCCCCTCCATTGAGGGTAAAGACAAAACCCGACATGGACTTGGAATCATCCTTGTCACTCTGGAAGCTGGAGTCAGCAAAGGCCTCGATCTGGAGGTCTTTTCCGCCATACACCAAGAACATCTCTTTAGTCCTTCTCAGGTACTTGAGAATGTTCTTTACCGCTATCCAGTGTTTCTCCCCAGGGTTAGACTGATACCGGCTTACCACACTAAGTGCATAAGCTACATCCGGTCTGGTACACAACATCGCATACATTATAGAGCCTACCGCAGAAGCGTAGGGTATAACAGACATGCGATCCCTCTCCAAATCAGTCTTGGGAGACATCTCTTTAGAGAGGGTGATCCCGTGACAAGCCGGTAGGTTACCGCGCTTGGAATCTTCCATACTGAACCTCTTCAGTATGGTGTCGATGTACCTGGACTGTGAAAGTCCTAATATCCTCTTGGATCTGTCACGGTAGATCCGGATACCCAGAATGTATGAGGCATCACCCAGGTCTTTCATGGAGAACCTGTGTGACAAGAACCCCTTGACAGATTGTAGCATAGGAATATCATTTCCTATTAAGAGAATGTCATCCACGTATAAAACGAGGAATACTACAGTTCTCGCTACAAATCTACTATAGATGCATGGTTCATCTGGATTTTTGATAAAGCCAAATTCTTTGACCGTCTCATCAAAGCAGATGTTCCAACTCCGCGATGCCTGCTTTAGTCCATAGATGGACTTAAGCAACTTGCACACCTTTCCGCTGCTCCCACTCTGAATGAAACCCTCTGGCTGGTCCATATAGACACACTCCTCTAAATTTCCATTTAGAAAAGCTGTCTTTACGTCCATTTGCCAGATCTCATAATCGTGGAAGGCAGCAATGGCAAGAAGGATCCGAATGGATTTCAGCATGGCTACTGGAGAAAAGGTTTCGTCGTAGTCCAAGCCAGGTCTTTGACGAAAACCCTTTGCTACCAGCCTAGCTTTATAGGTCTCAACCTGTCCATCTACACCAATCTTCCTTTTGAAGATCCACTTGCATCCTACGGGTTTTACCCCGTCTGGAGCAATGTCCAACGTCCATACCTTGTTGGTGTACATGGACTCCATTTCGGTCCGCATTGCATCCAGCCATTTCACTGAGTCAACGCTCTGAACGGCCTGCTGGAAGCTAGTAGGCTCATCATAATCTATGATGCAATCCTCTCTATCCCCGTCTATGAGAAAACCGTAGTATCTCTCGGGCGGATGAGACTGCCTACTACTTCTGCGGAGCGGCGTAGGAATGTCCTGTTCTGTTGAACCCTCTGGTTCCACTAAGCTTTCAGTAACAGTCTGTGGTTCTGGAATTTCTTCCAGTTCTATTGTGCTCCCACTTATCTGGTTTTCCAAAAACTCAGTTTCCAAGAAGTAGGCATGACGAGAAACAAGAACTTTTTGTTCCTCTTCACAGTAGAAGAAATATCCTTTTGAGTTCTTTGGATACCCCACAAACTTGCACTGTACTGAGCGTGCCTCGAGCTTGTCCGCATGCTGCTTTTTGACAAAAGCCGGACATCCCCATGTCTTAATGTGCTTAAGATAGGGTCTCTTCCCACACCACATTTCATATGGTGTGGAAGGCACAGTCTTAGTCGGAACTCGGTTCAAAAGGTACGCTGCTGATTCTAGCGCATATCCCCAGAATGATCGTGGTAACTCAGCATTACCCATCATGGACCGCACCATATCCAATAGGGTGCGGTTCCGTCTCTCCGATACACCGTTATGTTGCGGGGTGTATGGAGGAGTAAGCTGAGAGAGAATTCCGTTCTCTTTTAAATAGTCCAGGAACTCGGCACTTAAGTATTCTCCACCTCGATCCGATCTTAGAATCTTAATACTTTTGCCGGTCTGTTTCTCCACTTCATTCTTATACTCCTGGAATTTTCCAAAGGCCTCGGACTTATGTTTCATTAAGAAGACATAGCCGTACCTTGAGAAGTCATCCGTAAAAGTAATGAAGTAAGAATGTCCGCTTCGGGCATGTGTAGACATTGGACCGCACACGTCACTGTGTATGAGTCCCAAGAGCTCGCTCGCTCTTACTCCTTGTCCAGTAAACGGAGTCTTTGTCATCTTTCCTTTGAGACAAGATTGACAAGTGGCATACGATTGATATTCGAACGCATTCAAATATCCTTCTGTATGTAACTTAGTCAACCTTCTCTCATTGATGTGACCCAATCTACAATGCCATAAGAAAGTCTGATTTATTTCCGGAGACTTTCTTTTGTGTGTATTCTGGACGTTGAAAATTTGTGGTTGGTTTAACACGTATATACCATTACTCAATGTACCTGACCCAATCAAAACTTGATTAAGGTGAATGTTTACAACATTACTTACAAACGCAAATTCATAACCTTCTTTAGAAACTAAAGATACAGAAATGATATTACAAGTTGCGTTGGGTACAAAAAAGCAATTACGCAAAACCAAAACATGTCCATCTGACATTCCCAGGTGATAGTCCCCCACGGCTTTAGCATCCATGCTAGCTCCGTTCGCAACTTTGAGGGTCATGTCACCTGCCTTCAAAACCCTACGGTTTCTCAACGCCTGCAAAGAATTACAGATATGAGATCCTGATCCGGTATCCAATACCCAGGAAGTAGAGTTTATTGAAAGACAATTTTCAATAACATACACACCTGAAGCTGAAGCTGCAACCTGCTTCAATTCCTGTGTTCTGGCCTTCCAGGCCCTGCAATCATTCTTCCAGTGTCCTTTCTTATGACAATAGAAGCATTCTTCTTTATCCACAAGCTTCCCCGCTATTTTTGTTGCTTTACCTTTTCCCTTCGTATCCACTTTACTAACACCGCCCCTTGGTTTGGCGGGGGCCTTCTTCTTCTTTCCCTTGGCTTTCGCCTTGGACCTAGAAGAAGATGATCCTCCTACAAACAAAGTGGATGTTTCCCTACCTTTCTGTAGGGTGCCCTCTGCGCTCCTCAGCATGTTGAGGAGCTCTGATAGTTCAACCTCTTTTTCTTGTAGGTTGAAGTTCAGTATAAACTGGGCGTAAGTGGAAGGAAGGGACTGGAGAACTATATCCGTATATAGCTCACTCTCCAATGTGATCCCTAGGTCAGCGAGCTCCTCAATGAAGCCGATCATCTTTAGCACATGCTCGGCTACTGATGATCCGACGGCCATTCTTGTCGAAAACAACTTTTTCGACGCTTCGTATCTTGCGATACGTGATTGCTCTCCATACAGTTCTTTTGTATGGAGCAATATGGACTCCATGTCCATATTCTCATGCCTCCTCTGATGTTCGTTGTCCATCGAGGCAAGCAGGAGGCACTTGGCCTTCGCGCTATCAATCTCCCAAGTCTTGCGGATTTCCTTATCCGCGACGCTGGAAGTTGGACCAGGGACAGGGGGAGCTTTGGTGGTAAGAAGATACCCCAGCTTGTCATAAGTGATTGCTATCTTGACATTCCTGAGCCAATCTTTGTAGTTTGGCCCTGTCAGTTTGTTTTTATCTAGGAGTAACTTAAGTCCAGTCATGTTGATTGGTCGCTGCAATTAGGAGAGAGAAGAAGAAACACTCAGCATGATGCTCTTGCAAGTTTAGAGTGGTTTTTAGTTTGTCTAAACAGGATGGCTCCCACTGTTTCTCGAATCCCTCCTCAAACCATAAAGGAAGAATTAGTCAGGATCAATCCCACCGTACAATACTTGCTTAACCGTTCAGCCAGGCCGGTGTCGGTACTTCGAGGGAGGTTTTCCAACGCTTTCGCGAAGTTCCTTAATTAGAGAACCTCTTTTCCCTGGGGGCGTAGCCCCGCTAACACCTTTCTAGGCACCTACTAGGTTTATAGCATTGATCGTTAAGTGAGAAATTTCCCGAGGAGTAGCATATACTCACAGTAGGATCGGGATCCAAATATCATCGCGTGACGAAACTGAAGGAATCCTACCAGAATCATCACACTCCAAATGGTATGCAAATCTAGCAAGTTTCAGTACTTATGAAACTCCCGATGTGGATTTTTGCCCCATGCTCTTATGACCTTGACTTTGGCCAACAAATCATAAGTCACATGTCAAGTTCTGCCCGTCGTTCTCCAGGTTAATTTGAATCCACCCGCACCTACCCTTGACTTTGGCCAACAAGGCAGTACGACTGTTCCAAACCAACGCATCTATCTATGCTGCACATGAATACCCAATAGCTACCAATCACTGTGCCTTGACTTTGGCCAACAAACACAGCTTGAATACTATTGACTATTCATGTGAAACGACGGAGGGCTACGGATGGTTTTGGCGAAACCGTGAACGTAGTGAACTTGATTTAATCGATGGAACGAGATAGCTTTTAGAAGGAGTGGCTCAAGCTCCGCATTTAAAAGTTATTTTGAAAAGAACCGAGTGGTTTTTCGAAAGTGTTCCAACGACTTTAACTTGGTTTATTATCTTGCATTAGTTCTTTTAATGCGTGATATTCTTGCATTAGTACTTTTAATGCGTCCCATCATTTAACCCTACCATTGCAGAAAACAACCAAAATATGACGTACGCTTATGCCATTCGCATTCGCCACTGGGCCCCGTCATTACCCGTTAGGTTACTTAACTAACGACAGAGCGGGGGCTGGGCTAGCGCGTCTGTAAAACATAAGCAACGCCTAAATAGTAAGCAATGATAGACATTACAGATCACAGATGAATGCATTGGATATACTAGCAATCCGCAATCCTTTCGAGCCTGAAACGAAAAGCGGATAACACGGTCGCGGTGAATAGCCAAATACCCCACCCAAGACCCCTACGGGTGCGGCAAACTACCCGCCAAGTACTCGGTAGTTTGTGCACCCCTCCATGGGTCTATCCTAGGAGCAAAAACAGTAAAAAGAATTATACAATGACGGCTACAACCCCGACCCGGTTGTGCGGCCAAACAAATAATATTATTACATCAATTTACATTTACAATGAATGAAAGAAAAACAAAAGCTCATCTCACATCCACCCCGGCTATTCACCCGCGACAGTCCAACACATTCATATACACATTCCAGCACATTACAGATCATGTATAACCCCGACTAATCGACTTATAGCGATTAGCCGACGTTCAATACATGCAAGCATCACAGATATAACCATCATAGTCAAAGTGCAATGAAGTTCGGAAAAAATACGGAATTATAGGACCCCAAAAGGAAATTTCTTTTCTGTAAAATCTGGGCACATATAATATATCTCAAAAATCCCAAAACCAACACAGACACACACTGCACGAAAAACGACGCACTAAAGACAACAAACCGCGGCGCTTCCGCGGCGGCCAAGAAGGGTCACGCGGCGGAAGCGCGGCGGTTTAGACGAATTGGTGAATCGTTTTTCATGGGTGTTCTAACAAAACCCTGAGACGAATTTAGGAGTATGAAGTTTTTCATTTTGACCAGAAAATATTTCAACAGAAACTCAGTTTTTGTAGTTTTCCGGTTTTGTGATTTTTTTCGGTTCCGAACTTCGTTACACTTTACTACCTAGCTAGTTTAAGTTTAGTTAGGCTCTGATACCACTGTAAGTCCATATTGCGACCCCCGGTTCTTACGGGGAGGCGGAAACGGTATAAAATCAAAGCTTTTTATCGCAAGAGGCAACATGGACTAACTTATGGTCGGGATCGTTACCTAAACTAAAACTAGCAAACTAAGCTAAAGATATTTAGCTACTCGGATAGAGATGGTTATACCTAGACTTGAACTCCTTCTCTTCAAGCTCCGGTGGTGGTCCGATGGCTCCTTCTCGTCGTCTCCGTACGCCGAAGATAGATCCACTTGAAAGCTCCAACCTTTAGCTCCTTCTTCGGTCTTTGAAGAAACTAGTTCACTTGGTTTGCTAAACCTAGTGAACTAGAATGAGTAGAGAGGAAGTAGAATGGGATTTTATCTATGGTTCTTGATTCTCAACTCATGAGACAAGAGAACCATAGATCAAGAGAGGGAGCAAGAGGTTGAGGGTGAGAGCAAGGGGAGAGCTCAAGAACAAGAGAGAGAATGAGCAAGAAAGAATGAGGCTCTCTTTTCTCTCTCACCCTCTCATAATCCAAAGTGATCATAACTCATCATATCAAAAAAGTCTTTTGGTGATGGTTAGAAGCAACCATAAGGTTATCATATCATGCACTCATTTTACTCAAAAAACAAGCAAGAAAAAAGTCTTTGGCATGAAATGATAACCATGGTTATCATGATGGTCAACTAGTCAAGCCTAGTCAACCGGTCAACAAGTCAACAAAAGTCAACAAGTCACCAAAGTCAACAAGTCAACAAAAGTCAACAAGTCAACAACCATATCACCATAATACTTAATTAATATAATAGTTAATCACATATCATATTCTCATTAGGGTTGAGCAAAAAGTCAAAAGTCAACGGTCAACTGTCAACAACCCTAATGAGAATCCACTGCCTCTGCCTCCCTGTCAACTGTGCATACACACCCGCATCCGCGTTCCGAGGAACACGAATGCAAACTGGATAAATCCAATCCCATAAGGTACACTAGGATCTGGCTTAAACCAAAGCCCGCTAGTGTAAACTGTCCGGACACTGTACGTGCACAAGTGCACGGATGTGACCGAACCCTGTCGCAAAACCATGCGACCTGTCGCAATACCATGCGACCTCTACTCTTTTGCCTAAAGGCGAAAAGCTTTCTGTGTGGGACTCTAAAGACTCGACACTACGCTGGCAGTGGGTTTAACCACAGACCGCAAGCGGCACTAGCTGTGCGTAACGGTCCCCAGGTAATGCCGACAAGAAGACCGACGAGGCGAAACCCATCTGAACTCCTACTGAGCCTGAGCGTGACATTCTCCGTACAGTCCGGTCTGTTCGTCTGATACATCGCATGGCGGGCCTAGGGGGCGGTAAACGTCAGTCCCCCAATAGCGGTACAAGTCGTGCCGGAGTGAAGCCCAATACACCCTGAGATAACACTGGAAACCTACCAGTATATCTCGTTTGCCCTGGCCAGGGACTACTCGTGTAATGGCTCTCCTAGACACAGCGCGATGTCAACCCCCAATACCGGGAGAGACGAATCCTGTCTAACCGTCACTGCCTCCAAGTGCTTCGGGACTGCACCCAACCACCACCTGTTTGCACGACTCCTTTGAGCCGTGGTAGGGTAGTGATCAAAGTACAGTAGGAACACACTCGAGGCGGAGTGACAGTGTCAAGTCAGCGGACTAAGCTGTACTCATGTCACCTGGGAACTGATAACTGACGATAGGTATAATACCAACTAGTCAGTTCCCGACGAGTCCTGTCCAGTGTACCCGTAACCTAACGAGCACCCGCATACTATCTCAAGTACGACGTACTGACGGCTGTGGGACAGACCGTCTCCCACACTGGGATGAGAAGCGCATGCGCTGGTCTACTCCGGAGTATCGATGCCCTGTCTCGATAGTCCTGCGACCAGGGACCTGAATAAGGATGTGCTTATAGATTACCCAGCCCCCACTAGTGTGACTGCCATCACAACGCTGGTAATCAAGCAAAGATCCTAAGGGCTCCACTAATGCGTATAAGTGATATACTGAAATAAACACAAGTACACATTGAAGTAGAAACAAACCAAGTAGCATACTACTATTTTGAGCAAGATTGTATATACAAGGTGAATATCCCAAGCATCCATTAAGTAATATACAAACTAGTATGATACAGTAATGGCCTCTAGGGCATATACACTAACACGTTGTACATATTTTTATTTCTGTACTAGGTTTATCCCGCGACGGAGTGCACGGATAGTCGGGTTCTGGAGGGCAACGGGTCCGTATCTCATAGCTTTGAGAGGCAGAAGGACCTCACTCTAGAATTGGCAGACTATTCGCCGCACTCGTAGGGGGTACAGGTTGACCCAAGGAGGGGTGCTCAATTTACCGGATTCCGTGAAGTGCCGGGTGTTCCATGCACTATGTTGTGGGGGATTATCTCGCTTCAGGTTTTGGTGGGTAACTTGCCGCACCCGTAGGGGTCTAGGTTTCATTGCACAGGCTATCCACACGACCAGGGGAACGTCGGGTTTTAGTAGCGGCTCTGTGAAACCCGGGGATCCCAGATTATCTGTATTGTTCTGTGATGCTTATTACTTTCCTTTAATGCTGCATATTATCACGCCTGGAGCGATTATTGTATATTGGTATATATACTATTAGATATTGTATATGTTTTACACCCGCGCTAGTCCAGCCCCCGCTATGTCGTTAGTTAAGTAACCTAACGGGTGATGACGGGACCCAGTGGCGAATGCGGATGGCATATACGTACATTATATTTTCGTTCTTTTCTGGTGTGATTGATTGATGGGACTGCATTGATTTTTATCAATGCAAGGATAAAACAAACCTATATTTGATGTTGTTGGAACCAATTTAAAAAGTGTTATTACAAAGACGTTTCCTTTTGTTTTGCATCGCGGTATTCAGTTGGAATATCCTGCACCTCATTCGACGAGGCAAGGGCCGAGATCCCTTCACCGGGAGTGACCCCTTGGGCAGAAATTTACATCAGGGTAGTAACTTTACTATAGTCGATTACAAGTTGCTTTGCATCGCGGTATTCGGTGTGAATATCCTGCACCTCATTCCACGAGGAAAAAGCCGAGATCCCTTCACCGGGAGTGACCTCTTTAGCAAAACGTTTTCGCCACTATATTTTATAAAAAGCTATCAGGTTCCTTCAACGAGATCAAGTTCATTACGTTAACGGTTTTTCACCAAAAACCAGTCGTAGCCCTCTGTCATTTCTTATGGATGGTCAGTAGTATTCAAGCTATGTTTGTTGACCTTCGTCAAGGCATAGTGCTTGGTAGCTGCGGGGTATTCATTTGTTGCATAGATAGATGTGTTGGTTTGGGACAGTCGTATAGCCTTGTTGACCTTCGTCAAGGGCTTGTGCGGGTGGGTTCAAATTGACCTGGACAATGACGGGTAGAACTTGACATGTGACTTATGATTTGTTGACCTTCGTCAAGGTCATAAGAGCATGGGACAAAGATCACATCGGGAGTTTCAAACATACAGGAAACTTGCCAGGCATGCGCATACCTTCTGGAGTGTGATAACTTGAGTGGCTTCCATCAAGTTATCATGCGATGATAGTTGGATCCCGATTCTCACTGATGAGTTGGTTTACTCTTCGGGTGATCCCGACTAATTCTTCTTTCAGGTTTGGAGGAGAATTTGAGATAACAGTGGGAGGTTTCCGGATTAGATAAAGTGATAACCATTCTGATTTAGGTTAGAGTGCACGCAGAGTGTTTCTTTTCTCTCTCTCCTTTTGGCAGCGACCTTTGATCGACCCTAGACTATGACTCAGTGACCAAGTTGACCGAACCTTCTTAAAATACTGGATTTTGGATTGTCAAAGTTGCATAAGTCATTGCCGCTCCTTCTTTTACCCTTTGTATTTCTCAGAACACCCGTATTACTACGGACATCCACTTCCATTGGATAGATCCATCGTATGGTTATATACGAACTCGAAGGGACTTCTTCGAGGATGGATCCAGGTTCAGGAGAAATAGAATTGGTTTATTCAGTTGTCTTTTATTATTACCTTCTCTCAGGTTGCGAGGGCTCCGTAGTTTAGGAGTGTACACCTATTACGCTTATTTGATAGTCTTATTCCAAACCATAGGCTGGTACCGAAAGGTAGGGAATGAAGAAAACCAATTAGCCTAAGTAGGGTGTACAGAAGGTAATAACTAAAGACAAAATAAAGAGATTAGAAAGAGGGCAAAGTAAATTGCGACTGCTATCATTCACGACCAAACCGCGTACTTCATCGCCACTCCTATTTCACCTTTGCTTTTTCCCAGTTCGGGAGAAATAGAATAAGGTATTATTCAGTTGTCTTTTATCATCACCTTCTCTCAAGTTGCGAGTACTCGTAGGATTAGGAGAGTACACCTATTATGCTTACTGGATAGTCTTCTTCCAAACCATAGGCTGGTGCCGAGCGGTAGGGAAGGAAGAAAACCATTTAGCCTAACGTTGGTGTACAGAAGGTAATGAATAAAGTCAAATAAAGGGATTTGGAGAGATGGCAATAAAATATACGGTTAAAGTCATGAATTGGATCATGGAAGAGGCATTACTAGGAATACCAGGATACCCCTACGAAACATTTTTATGTTTCAGTGCATTGTTAATGGAAAACTGATTTCCTGATTAGATACTTACTCCAGGGTATGTATTTACCATGTATGATTCTGACATCTGTATGGTTTTACAGATGATGAGTGGGAGTAAGTTATTGGAAATTAGGTGATCATCCTCATTATATCGGAATTCGCTGTAATTGGTGATATTTGAGGAAATCGCCTAGGTACAGTTTTCAACCTACGACACACAGGTTTTGAGTTATTCAACTCAGCGGACTTATACAGAGTATTGTATGTTGTCCAGTGTCCGTAAGGACAAAGGGGTAGGTCCTCGTACTATATTCTGTTTACTTGTGACTTCTCTAGTTTTTAGACAAGTGTTTCGTAGAAATACAATGTCTAAGTTTTGAGAAGTTATGGGTATAAGAATAAAGTAGAGAACCAGATGTCGCAAGTATCAGGATTCTTCAAAGAGTTAGAAGATGTAGGTTCTTGTGATTGGTATTCAGATGATAGTAATGGTTTTGAGAAACTTGTTTCTCTTTCAGGTTACTCATAATTGGATGGATTCCTAAGTTGGGTAATGCTGATTAGCCTTTTTCCATTAAGTTGTTATGCACTGGAGACAGCTGCATGATTTGAATCTGGTTCCAATTAAATTAGCGTCTCTGTTTCTATATTGGATATAGAATGGTTCATATCTTAACGATGTTAAGGTAAGGGGAGTTGTCCAGCTTATGCTTAAAACCAGACACTGGATAACTTAAGGCATGTTTCTGTAATGACAGTTTGTGGGTTGACCCTGGCTTTGACGAGGGTTGACATTTCTACCATTTGGAAGATCAATAGTGATATTGTTCTTGACTCGCCACGGTTTTAATTAAAATGGATTTTTTCAGAAAACAGTAGTGCGAGTATGGTAGAACTGGAAATGATTCCAGAACCGCAAACGATTACGAAAAATTTAATAGGACCTATATATTCAATCAGGTTAGACATTCCAATAGCCACTCCGCAGACATAGTGGGTAACCTCAGACACCCGAGAGGTACTCCGGTAGCCTCAAGGACGGTGACAGGGAGGTTCTTGTTTACCCAGACTTGACACTACTGTTGTTCCAGACTATGAGACCCGGCATGAGAATAAGTATAGCGTCGTTCTAAACTAGTTTTAGAAGTGTACGCATATATTATTCTGCCAGAGGGTTATCGTAGTCAGTGGGAGCAACGGAAGCATAGTGGGCAAGTAGCTTATGTCTATTTATAGACTTCAGCAGTTATAGCGGAGATAGATCATCTAATTTTGATGAAACAGTCATGGGTTTGACTTCATCAGAATAGGGAATGGATCTGGTGAGAAGGTAGTAGGGTGTGATGTCCTAGTATTTGGATGATATACACAGAGAAGGAGGTAAAATTCCTATACTACGATCGGTTGTACTATGGTCGTCACACAGTTGTTTCTTCACACAGGATATGGATATAATATTAGACATTCTGGTTTCTAAATCTACGGTTTTAGATCTAGATTTGGGTAGTTTCCCAATGTGGGTACTTAGACAGTAATTCTAAAAGGTATTTAGAATAGATGACTCCTGGCAAAGTGGTGTACCTGCAGGTGATGGAGTCACCCTCTCTAAAGGTGTCTTACAGACTAAAGAGGAGAGGGATGTGCATGATTGGCAGATCACTTGCTTAGGCAATTGAGTCAATCGTGAGATGTCAAGTACCACACCAGATGTTGTTTTTGCACTAGATGCGATAGTTCATATTAATCCAATCCTGGAGAAACATAAGGAAGCAGTTTTAGAACATAAGTGCATGTTCTACGGACTTGATGACGGCAGCCTCCTTCGGGAGACGGTTATCTTTCCAAGCTTCAAAGATGACATAGATGACAGAGTGATTGTCAGAGTTATAGTTTTGCCTCTGACGAGGGACGGTATGATGGACAGGTGGTCCAAGAGGATACTGTGGGAGGCATGGTGCTGGATACTGATTAGGTTCAGTGATCGATACAGTCTAAGAAGTTTGGATTTGGAATTCATTTATGAACTAGATCCCATCAGATATTCAGACATATTCTAAGAAGGTATTACTCAATTCGGGAGATGGTTTTCTCCGCGAACTTGAGATTAAGAGAGACATAGAATGAAACATCATGGCGGATCCACTCACTGAGGCTATTTCTCAAACACAAGAGTTTTATAAACTAGCTTTGTGAAACTGATCAGTAGAGGAGTTGGATGTTCGGTATCACACAGGCTGTGGGTATGCGACATCGCAATAATCAGCCTTAAGTGCAAGTGGGAGATTGTTGGAGATAGTGCCCTCAAAGTCAATTATTGGATCGCAGGTACGTGATTGCAATGATTGAGGCAGGACCTATACCGATATGACAGTCTTGCTCGAGATGATAGCATGCTATCTGGTTTGTCTTTATCATCATATACATGCTTTAGTTCGCTATTGCATATTGATAGAGCCCATAGGATTCTTGCTTGACTACCAGCAGTATGATGGCGATCATATACGTGGGAGCTGGGGTCTGTAAGCACATCCTTAAACGTGTCCCTAGTCGTGGGAGTTTCGAGACAGGGCATCGATACTTCAGAGTAGACTAGTGTATACAGTCGAGACCCCAACGAGGGGCGATGGCCGGTCCCACAAGCCATTGGTGTCAGTTGGATCACCTAAGATGTATACAGGTGCTCATTGGGTTATGAGTACACCGGACAGGACTCGCCGGGAACATGCTAGTTGGTATTATACATATCGTCAGATAGCAGTTCCCTGGTGACATGTGTACAGGTTAGTTTGTCGACCTGAGATCGTCATTTGTCTTGTGTGAGTTCCCACTGTGGTTTGATTCCTACCCTACCACGCTCAAAGGAGTTGTGCAAACAGGTATTTTTTGGGTACAGTCCCGAGCCACATGGAGGCAGTGAGCGGATCGTCGGGGATTCGTCTCTCCCGGTATTGGGGGTTGATGTCGCGCAGTGCACGGATGGCCATCACTAGAAATCCTTGGCCAAGGTAGTGGAGAATTACTAATTTGGATCAGTAGTTTCTCAGGTGGTGATGGGCTTCATACCGACACGAATTATCGCGTTATTAGGGGTCTGACTTTATCCACCCCCCTAGACTCGATATGCGATACTCTTTAGATGAACGGACCGGACTGTATATACATTGTCATTGTTAGGCTCAGTAGGGTTTATGGATGAGTTCGCTCGTCAGCTTCCCTTCCAATCAATACATAGGCAACCGTTACGTACAGCTTGTACCTCTGACGTGCTAGAGGTTATACCCAGTGCCAGTGTGTTGATGAGTCATTAGAGTCCCCCACAGACAGTTTCCCAAGTTCGGGCGAAACGTTGTAGAAGCCGTATGGTTTTATGGTAAGGTTCGGAAAATGCACGTGCGTTTTCGCACGTGTCATTTTTCGGGCAGATAATACTGGTCGGCTTTGGTTTAAGCCGGATCCGAGTATTATACTGTGTAGATATAATATCTTTGTCTCAGTTGCATTTGTATCCGGTCGTAATACAAATGCGGGTATGTTTATACTGATACGGGGTTATCCTGAAATTCGTTTCAGGATCACTTTTGGAAGTTGCCGGTTTTCAGTTTTCTATCAGCCGTATTTGACATTCGGTTAAATACGGATTTATCTTTTCTTGATGAGGGTGAGTCATGGTTCTAGAAGGTTCTAGTTTTGGTGACAAGGCTTGATGATTCATTGTTAGCATTAATTGATCATTTAATGGTTGATGGGGTGTTTTAAATGAGTCACCATTTTGCTTTAATGTGTTTTGTTCTTGCTAGGATATTTTGTGTTATGATAAGCATTGCTTAGTGTCACCCCTTGCTCCTACACTCACCTCCCCATCATCTATAAGTGGCCGGCCATTCACTTGGTGAATGCAAGGGTTGTTGATTGAAAAAAGATATAAGTTTTGGTGCATAGAAATTAGATGTGATCCACTTCTCATTTCCATTCGATCCAAAAGGCAACTTCATTAACCGTTCGTCCATAACTTTGGACGTAACGAGACAAAGTGTTCTACTCATTCTCTACATCATCTTGGTCGTCTCTTTTAACAAACTTGACGACCGAGTTGCCTCGGTTCAGAGGCGGGAGCCCGTTTAAAGATCCGTCGACGTGGTGCCACCTGGACGAGAAAACTGGAGATTCCGGAGATCAGAGCAGCCGCAACAAAGCGTGAGATGATGGTTGAAGACCGAAGGACTCGGATCGTTCGGTATAACTCTTCTACCCACTTTGTAGTTTGTTAGTTTAGCTTTAATGGCAGATCCGGGTTATAGTACGCGATAGCGCCAGTTGTAAAAAGTTTTTGTTCCGTATTTGACGTCTGTTAGACGGCCGGGGCGCTACCGTGGACTTACAGGAGGACCCGGTCTCGGAGGAGGAGATCGGCTCTCCATCAGAGCCGCTCAAGAGGGGTTCCCGGAAGTCTTCCCGGGGCCCGCCCTCGCTGATCATGGTGGAGGGGGGCCTCCAGTTCGCAGTGCCCTCGGGGCTATCAGTCGCGGATAGCCTGCTGCACGACATAGAGAAGTCGGCAGGGGGTATGGTCCCCGGGGGGACCTTCAGGGCTCAGATGGCGTCCATCGCTCAGGAGTCCGTGCAGGTAAGTGTTTGGTTTTTTGCAAGGTTCGGTGTCTCCTTTGTCTTCTTGACCTCTTTCCTATTTTTCAGGCTCTCCAGCACGTCGCCCTTGCCCTGCGCATGGAGGTCGAGGTGATAGCCCCGGCGATGAAGTCCGTGGACCAGCTTGCCTCGCTGGAAGAGAGCTCCAAGCGGGAGCCGGAGGCGGTAATGGCGAGGGTTGCCGCTTTGGAGGGCGAGCTGGAGGCCGGGAAACGGAAGGTTGCCCGGTACCGCGAGGCCGCCGTGGCTGCCGAGGCCAAGCTCAAGGACGCTCAGGTGCTCGCCGGCAACCTGAAGAGGACGGTGGAGACCCTCCGTAAGGAGCTGGGGGCGGCGGCTGAGGCAGCTAAGTCGGCCGACCTGAGAGCGGTGAAGTCGGCCGACCTCTCGGCGGCGAAGGCGGTGGAGGGCTACAAGAAGTCGAAGGACTTCTATGATGACCTGGCCGTGGCCACAACCTGCATCTGGCACGAGGCCCTCGACGCCGTTAAGGCCCGGATGCCGGAGTTCGCCGACGAAGAGCTCCAGGCCGAATACCCCCTCGCGGACGCCGATGAGCAGGGGGAAGAAATTCCCGACGAGGAGGTCGCCGAGGACCCTGCTCGTCTCGCGGTGGATGTCGAAGACCCCGAGGTTACGCCCGTCCCCGAGGCCTAAAGCCCCCGTCTTCTTCATCCTTTATTTTGTTGTTTCTGGAATTTTCGTAAGCCTCCGGGCAGTTTGTAAGGCTGGGGAGCCCAAAATACCCTTTGTAAAGACTTTGCCTTTGGTAATAAAACTTTTTTCTTTGGTTTCATCGGTTTGCACTTCATCTTCTGTTTGTGAAGAATGCTCGTAAAATATCTCTGCTTGCACTGTTGGGCTTCCATGTCAGGTCGGCTATCTGTCTAGTAATCGTCCGTCGAGTTGATTTCGATCACTTGCCAAGCGTGCCAAGCGCTACTGAGAAGGAGGCGTTTCCATGGCCCCGAAGTTGAGGGGGGATCGCTCAGACTTGGATAGACCTGATGCCCCTTGTCGGGGCCTCGGATCCTCTGCATGTGATGGGCAGAGGGCTGTCCGCCGTATTTGTGCCGAGCATAAATGGGAAGCTGCTCGGTTGCCTCTTGGGGAGGGTCTTTGACTTCTGGCGTTGTGAGTAATGACCACTAGCTGGGGATGGTCGAGCGAGGGTCGGGCTCGACTGCCTCTGGGAGGACTTTGGATCCTTAGCGTTGGATGGGCCGTATGAGGCCTGCTAAGGATGACCGGGCAGTGAAACTGTGCGGTTGCCTTTTGGCGAGGGCTTTGATCTCTGGCGTTGTGGGTAGGCAACTACCAGCCTGGGATGATCGAGCGGGGTAGCAGCTCGGATGCCTCTTGCGAGGGCTTCGATCCCCGGCGTCATGGGTAGGGAGCTACCAGCTGGAGGTAGCCAAGCAGGGTAGCTGCTGAGCTGCCTCTAAGGAGGACTTTGATCCTTAGCGTTGGAGGGGCTGTAAGAAGCCCACTAAGGATGACCGGGAAGTGAAGCTGCGCAGTTGCCTCTTGGCGAGAGCTTTGATCTCTGGCGTCGTGGGTAGGCAACTACCATCCTGGGATGACCGAGCGGGATAGTCGCTCGGATGCCTCTTGCGAGGGCTTCGATCCCTGGCGTCATGGGTAGGGAGCTACCGGCCGGAGATGACCGAGCAGGGAAGCTGCTCGGTTGCCTTTTGTGAGGGCTTTTATCTTCCAGGACTGGGACTGAGCAGGGTTACTGCCCAGTGCCTCTTGGTAAGGACTTTGATCCTTGTCGGTTGTGGTAGGAAGCTACCAGCCGGGGATAGCAGAGCAAGGGCTCGACTGCCTCTGGGAGGACTTTGGTCCTTAGCGCGGGAGGGGCTGTAAGAAGCCTACCAAGGACCCTTGGCCGGGCAGGGTGACTGCCCCGTGCTTCTTGGCGAGGGCTTTTGTCCTGAAGGATAGCCGAGAGAGGGACCCTCAGGCTCGACTGCCTCTGAGAGGGCTTTTGATCCTTGTCGGTCATGGTAGGAAGCTACCAGCCGGGGATAGCCAAGCAGGGTAGTTGCCGAGCTGCCTCTAAGGAGGACTTTGATCCTTAGCGTTGAAGGGGCCGTATGAGGCTGTAACACCCAGCCCTTTTTATACCAATATCTGTATTCCTATTTCACTTATAAGATTTATTTAAAAATTTTACTTATAATTATTCATTAGTTTATTTATTTTTAAAACTCCTCTTTAAACCCAAACCCAAATTTTCCCCATTTTAAAATCCAAGCCCATCCCTTTTATAACTTAATTTATTAAAACCAAACATTTAAAATTTTCCCAGCCCCAGCTTTCTCCAGCAGCCGTTTCTTATTTTTCCTCAAATCAATTTCTTTGTTCTATTTTCTTGGCCTAACCCAGCAGCCTCAGCCCACTTCTTTAATTCAAATTAAACCCAGCCTGGCCCAATCTCCTCACCCGCACCCGACCCGGCCCGCTTCGTCTCCTATCTTCCACCAACGGCTCTTCTCCCTAATTTCCGCTCGCGAGCGCGTTCCTCGCCTCCGCAGACGCCCGCGCTCACGCCCACGTTGCAGCACGGTTACCCCCACGGCGCGCGTCTCTCTCCTCTCATAATTCCTTCTCTCCCCCACGTCTCCTTCCTCTCTCTTTTCTTCCCTTTCCGTTCCTCACTCGACCCACTGCAGACATCTTCCTCCGCCGTCGTCGGTCCCCTCCGCATCACCCCCGTCTCCGACCACCCTTAGTCGCCCCCGTCACCATTTCCCCACCATCACTCACCGAGCCCTGCACCTCCAGCCGCCACCCAACCCACTGGACATCCCATCTCGGCCGCCTGCACCTCACGCCGACGAGCTCCCCATCGCACCCGAACCACATCGTTGACGTCCCTCCCCTCCACCTTCGACCACCACTTGACCCGAGCTCCCTCGTCCTCCTTTCTCCTCGAACCCACCTGAACCCACCACAGAATCCCTGCACACCCCGCCTCCTGCACCTCTCGCCGGCGGACCCACTACACCGTCATCGACCCCATCATCATCATCGTCGTCGTCCTCACTCTCTCCGTCTCCATCATCCCCTCTTTTCTGCTCTCTAATTCTCTCTCAAATCTCTCTCTGCATCTCATATCTCTTTCTCTCTCTCTCTCTCTACAACCTCACTCTGCTCTCTCTCTTCTCTCTAAACTTCTCTCTCCCTCTAACTCTTTCTCACTCTCTCAGTCCCCTGCTCTCCTTCTCTCTTTAACTCTTTCTCTCAATATCTCTTTCTCCCTCTAACTCTCTCTTTCTCTGTTTAACCTTCTCTCTCTCTCAATATCTCTCTCTCTCCCTCTGCAATCCTTGCTCCATCGGCCTCGACAGCACCAGCAAACCCCCAGCCCAGACACCACCTCACTGCATCCCTTGCCGTCGCGGTCGAGCCCCGGCAATACGTCGAGCACCTACAGAAATCGCCGTTGCCGCGTGTGTCGTGCCCGTGCTTACCGTTCCATAAATTCATCATCTCCAGGCAAGTATTTTACTTGCTTACATGCTATATATCCTAGTTACAATCGTTAATTGCATAGATCATAGTGTTACACTTTTGGATTAATTATGTGTCATACATGTTCGACGTGTGTTCCCAATGAAAATATTCTTCTAAATTGACGGAACTGGATTAATTACTTTGGCCCTGGCTGTGATGAATACCTTGTGCAAGTTTCGCTGGAAAATATGACCGTTAATGACTAAAACAACTACCCCCAAGTTTAACCGCAAATCTGGAATTTTCTTGTACCTGAAAACTATTAAAATCGACATAAATTGTATACACACTGGAACGACGCGATCGAGGGCTCGAATCAAAGCCGACTCGACGAACTTTAACCCTATACTAGTTTCCAGATATTCCTGTACTTAAACCATGATGATATTTGGATCGGGGTGCGACTCTGGACTGCAGTCCAGAGCGACTCCAATCGTTGGTTGCTGTTCCGTATTGGGTGCCACAAGATTTCCATGACTCGTAGATTGCGGACCTCTGCTTATTATTATAGGTAACTCTGTTATCTAGACAACACAATTGATTTCATCCTGTTTCGTTACCGTTTGATATTTAATCTGTAATTTAAAAGATCGGGACGCATAACAGTCCCAACAGATTCAGAATCGACATACTACTATTAAACAGTGTATATCTCCTGACGTACAGACGCGATTGAAGATCCGTCTATTGAGTTGAAAACCTTACTGAAAACCCTAGATTTCATCCAACTGTAGCGTCGCTAAAATCCGATCCCAACTGGGATTAAAATGTGTTGCGAAACGGACTTCTGATTCTGAAACCGGATTTCCAGCCGCGAGCGCTTAAATTGAAATGGTTAAAATTAATGATCCTGGAACCCGATTGGCTTGAAACTAAATTCGATGGATAGATAACTCAACATAATAATTACTACCTGTTTATCGTTTCGCTAAATCATATACGTTCGTTTCATGATAAATCGTGCAAGTGATAGAATACTGTTTTTATGACACCTTAATCGTGCTTCATATACTATTTACGTATCATATCATACTCATATCATTGCAGTGATAACCTAGTGACATCGTGCATTTACCCAGTGTTAGATTCTAGTGATGATTATGGCAAGTACGTCAGTGTTCGTGTATCCGTAAATAAGTGAAAGTGATATGTACTTGTACACAATCAGTGACCCTATTATTTTATTGCATTGTCGACGTCTGTGGGATGCGTGTACGTGTGACTATGAGTGGTATGGAACACTTATGGAAGCACTTGCACGGGTGTCACAGGTAAGGCATCCGACACTGTCATTTATCTTAGGTATTAGTCGGGACGTGCTTGATGGAGGTCCTGCCTCCAGTTCCCGCGCAGACTTGTCACGGACCGATTAGTATTTAGGGTTATGGTTAGCGTTTGATGTAGGCCACGGGGTGTGGGGTAGTTTAGGTGTGAGTTCAACAGAATCTCGGGAGTTCCATGCCGGCTTATATATTTTGGGAGATATATGGAGATTTACAGGGTATGTGATATACACCGTGATATACATGTTACATGTTGGGCCCGTGGTCCCTTGCCCTTGGGTTCTACCCTTGGGTGGAGGACACTCGCGAGTGGTTGACTCTCACACTTGGACTGACGATAGGCTTAGTGACCTGTACAGTGAGACTTAAAGACTGATAGAGATACGGGCATTTATATACCTTATATACTGTGTTGACATACGTGACATATCGTTCTACTGCTTTACTGCTCCGCTGCATTGATTACTGCACATTCATATTCATGCTGTCATTGATTTACTGTTTCACGTACCTATTACTACTATTAGAATTGTCACATGATTATATATATATTATATTGCTATTGTGTTGCTCTGACGACCTGAGTATGCATGCTCAGTGTGAGGAGAAGATTTAGTCTGGACCAGTGCAATACAGACTTCTTGACTTGCTATTCAGAGTTATACCTTTTGTTTCCCTTCAGGTCAGTTCATTTTACTGTTTTACTCCAGTTACTGCATTTCTCATTACCTGCGCATTATTTATTGTTTACCATGATAAACTAGAAGCCGAAGTGTGACTACGGTGGGACATTTTCTTGACCGTAGGAGCATGGCTGGCCTTGTCTACCCCTCGTATTCCGTATTTTGGGAAGCGGGACGTGACATGGTTTAGTTGGTATCAGAGCCGGGTTTTGCTTCGATTGGGATTGCAGTTTTCCGTGTATAGCTTGACAATCTAAGACATCCTTCAGTCCAGATTGTAAACTTGATATCCTTGATCCATATTCACATTGAGTGTTCTGCTATTCATTCGCTAGAGTTTCAGGTAACTTGGCAAAGTTTCGTGGTTGTAATTGTGAACTACATCACGATTACACTACCATACTTGTTTAAGCGACTTGGAGTCATACAGTTGATTTTTCCGCTTGTAATAAATTTCATCACATCTGGTATTTTTGAATCTTTGTCCAATCCTTATTATATTTGAATCTTATGGCTTGTGCCTTATATCGTCTTCAAAATTGTTGTTTCAGGATCATGTCTTCCAACGACTCTTCATCTGTATCTGCTCCCCAGAATCAGACCATTGAGATTCTGAGTGCACTGCAGGGTTTAAAGGAAGCCCAGGAGCGAACAAACGACTTATTACCTGAAGGGCTGAGAGGACAGGTGAGTCAGACCCCAGCGGGAGTCTCCTATCATAAAGGGATCCCTATTAGACGAGGAAAAGAGAAGAAGATGAAGCGTCAATTTGTTTCCCCACGACAGAAGCATCAGAAGACCCCTTGCTGTGGGTATTGTAAGAGGCCAGGACATCTTCAGAGGGATTGTCGCCGCGCCCAGGGGAAATGTCTGATATGCGGGTCCAACAAACATCTCATCAACGGTTGCCCAGAAATGAAGGAACTACAAGGAGGAGATTCGTCCACACTCCTCACTTCTGCCACATGAGAATTATCGTGTAGTTCAAACTTCGACGATAAGGCGGATCTAACGCAGGATTCAACTCACGCGACGAGAATGCAACGTTATAGTAGTCGAAGAAGAATTTTCATGTTTCCCTACCTTCAGTAATAATGTTGTCATCTTTTATGAATATTTCTTTCCGTTTGAAATCTTGTATCCGTTGAACTTTTAGTTGAATGCAATAAAATTTGAATCGTAATATATGTATCATTCTCTTGTCATTTCCCTTGTTCATACTATTCAGTAGCATAACATTTTAATCTTGATTTTTCAATTCCTGCCACCGCATATCTTTCCATATTTCGTACACTTGGCCATTTTCCTTATTCATCCCATTGTCTAATCATGACTCTTTTTCTTTCAGACCATGGCCCACCCTGGAGCAGCACCGTATCTAGATGAGGATACACAGTCATGCGTTTCCTTAGATCGCACACTGATGAGTTCTGATGATGAGGTCAACGGTCCCCAGGTCAACTTCGGAAACAACGATTCAGAGGACGAAGGAGTAGCCGCCCCAGAGTTTGACATGATAGCTGATTCCGACGAAGAAGAAGGAGATCCTGAAGAGAACCCTATAGAGGAAGACCCGATAGAGGAAGATCCCGATGAAGACCCGATAGAAGAAAATCCAGTTGAGGAAAATCCCGTGGGAGAAAATCCAGAAGGAGAGAATCACATGGAATCGGACCTCGATGAAGAAGCTCCATCCGAGGAAGAAGGACCAGAAGATCAAGACCCTGCTGTGGAAGAACTTCCAATGGCGATGCCCGCGAGGCGATATGGAAATGGACGCCCCTACCTGAGTGCGCGAGCCTACCGCAACCTGCTGAATCTCCACAACCGCGACTGACGAAATTTCTTTTGATGTTGTCTTTCTGGCCAGATAAAGCGTGTATAGTTTAGGGCCACTTTTCGCCTTTGGGAATGCCTTGTTTCAAATTTTCTTAAATGAAATAAATCTTCTGAGTTTGCAAATCTTTTATTTACTGGTTCACTCAATATTTCTATATTTCCCTTACCATTTTTTCCTCCTGAGACCCTTAATGTCCACACCTACATCTCGTACTGATTCGACCCTCGCTCAGATTAACAAGTACCACACCCGATTTTTTGGGGTTCACCTTCCACCCTTCGTCTGTGCCCCATTGAGATCCTTCTGGGAGGAGAACAGTTCTTGTGAAACTTCCGAGTTCACTAACTCTTCAAATTTTGATTCGTGTGTTGTACCGACTGTTGTTTCCCCCACACTTTTCCTTTTGTATTCCTTTGTTGCTCATCCTTATTTCCTGTGCTGACCCTATCCCAATCTCCTTAACATTCAGCCTAAAGCCGCCACACTCCGACCTTCTGAGTGAGCCACACCTTCTTGTAATCACTACCCTAGCTAGCCCTATTCATATTGGTGATTTCTCTATTACCCCAAATATATTTAGAGACATTATTATTCAAAATTTAGTTTTCATTATTTTAAATTTATCAAAGAGTGTGTGTTGTTGATTACTCTGTTTTATGTATTTTAAGTACACTATTAGTATTCTCATTTCCAGTAGCGCAACCTTACACCGCGCATATTTTTGTTCCATGTTCCTTATTTTCACGATACGAGTTTTCTAAGTTATTTTAAACTATCTGATCGATATATCGCCCTAAAATGTTTTAACCTACCGACTAATTTCCACTACTTTATTCCCGTTATTTTATTTTCGGGTTTTGTGCCCATGTTTACCAGTATAAATGGTTGTGCCTTATACCTATTATTTCTGATGGGCTACTTTTGATATACTTATATGTGCACATATTTGGGTTTCGAATTTACCTAGTACATCTTGAATATTATTGTTCGTTACTGTTATTATTTCTATTCTCGTATAAATGTAGTTGTTTTATTAACTGTTCATGCATTATATTTTCGACCTATCTTTTGGTATGTTCGTATTACATATAAATACCTTCAAAATTTATCCACCCGTTTAAAGTAAACCACTAGTGTCCAATATAGTAACTTTTCGCTTATTTATTTATAGGTTGTCGTTCTCTGAAATTTCGAGGACGAAATTTTTATAAGGGTGGTATGATGTAACACCAAGCCCTTTTTATACCAATATCTGTATTCCTATTTTACTTATAAGATTTATTTAAAAATTTTACTTATAATTATTCATTAGTTTATTTATTTTTAAAACTCCTCTTTAAACCCAAACCCAAATTTTCCCCATTTTAAAATCCAAGCCCATCCCTTTTATAACTTAATTTATTAAAACCAAACATTTAAAATTTTCCCAGCCCAAGCTTTCTCCAGCAGCCGTTTCTTATTTTTCCTCAAATCAATTTCTTTGTCCTATTTTCTTGGCCCAACCCAGCAGCCTCAGCCCACTTCTTTAATTCAAATTAAACCCAGCATGGCCCAATCTCCTCACCCGCACCCGACCCGGCCCGCTTCGTCTCCTATCTTCCTCCAACGGCTCTTCTCCCTAATTTCCGCTCGCGAGTGCGTTCCTCGCCTCCGCCGACGTCCGCGCTCACGCCCACGTTGCAGCACGGTTACCCCCATGGCGCGCGTCTCTCTCCTCCCATAATTCCTTCTCTCCCCCACGTCTCCTTCCTCTCTCTTTTCTTCCCTTTCCGTTCCTCACTCGACCCACTGCAGACATCTTCCTCCGCCGTCGTCGGTCCCCTCCGCATCATCCTCGTCTCCGACCACCCTTAGTCGCCCCCGTCACCATTTCCCCACCATCACTCACCGAGCCCTGCACCTCCAGCCGCCACCCAACCCACTGGACATCCCATTTTGGCCGCCTGCACCTCACGCCGGCGAGCTCCCCATCGCACCCGAACCACATCGTTGACGTCCCTCCCTTCCACCTTCGACCACCACTTAACCCGAGCTCCCTCGTCCTCCTTTCTCCTTGAACCCACCTGAACCCACCACAGAATCCCTGCACACCCCGCCTCCTGCACCTCTCGCCGGCGGACCCACTACACCGTCATCGACCCCATCATCATCATCGTCGTCGTCCTCACTCTCTCCGTCTCCATCATCCCCTCTTTTCTGCTCTCTAATTCTCTCTCAAATCTCTCTCTGCATCTCATATCTCTTTCTCTCTCTCTCTCTCTCTACAACCTCACTCTGCTCTCTCTCTCTCTCTCTCTCATTCTGCTCTCTCTCTTCTCTTTAAACTTCTCTCTCCCTCTAACTCTTTCTCACTCTCTCAGTCCCCTGCTCTCCTTCTCTCTTTAACTCTTTCTCTCAATATCTCTTTCTCCCTCTAACTCTCTCTTTCTCTGTTTAACCTTCTCTCTCTCTCAATATCTCTCTCTCTCCCTCTGCAATCCTTGCTCCATCGGCCTCGACAGCACCAGCAAACCCCCAGCCCAGACACCACCTCATTGCATCCCTTGCCGTCACGGTCGAGCCCCGGCAATACGTCGAGCACCTACAGAAATCGCCGTTGCCGCGTGTGTCGTGCCCGTGCTTACCGTTCCATAAATTCATCGTCTCCAGGCAAGTATTTTACTTGCTTACATGCTATATATCCTAGTTACAATCGTTAATTGCATAGATCATAGTGTTACACTTTTGGATTAATTATGTGTCATACATGTTCGACGTGTGTTCCCAATGAAAATATTCTTCTAAATTGACGGAACTGGATTAATTACTTTGGCCCTGGCTGTGATGAATACCTTGTGCAAGTTTCGCTGGAAAATATGACCGTTAATGACTAAAACAACTACCCCCAAGTTTAACCGCAAATCTGGAATTTTCTTGTACCTGAAAACTACTAAAATCGACATAAATTGTATACACACTGGAACGACGCGCTCGAGGGCTCGAATCAAATCCGACTCGACGAACTTTAACCCTATACTAGTTTCCAGTTATTCCTGTACTTAAACCATGATGATATTTGGATCGGGGTGCGACTCTGGACTGCAGTCCAGAGCGACTCCAATCGTTGGTTGCTGTTCCGTATTGGGTGCCACAAGATTTCCATGACTCGTAGATTGCGGAACTCCACTGCTTATTATAGGTAACTCTGTTATCTAGACAACACAATTGATTTCATCCTGTTTCGTTACCGTTTGATATTTAATCTGTAATTTAAAAGATCGGGACGCATAACAGTCCCAACAGATTTAGAATCGACATACTACTATTAAACAGTGTATATCTCCTGACGTACAGACGCGATCGAAGATCCGTCTGTTGCGTTGAAAACCTTACTGAAAACCCTAGATTTCATCCAGCGTCGCTAAAATCCGATCCCAACTGGGATTAAAATGTGTTGCGAAACGGACTTCTGATTCTGAAACCGGATTTCCAGCCGCGAGCGCTTAAATTGAAATGGTTAAAATTAATGATCCTGGAACCCGATTGGCTTGAAACTAAATTCGATGGATAGATAACTCAACATACTAATTACTACCTGTTTATCGTTTCGCTAAATCATATACGTACGTTTCATGATAAATCGTGCAAGTGATAGAATACTGTTTTTATGACACCTTAATCGTGCTTCATATACTATTTACGTATCATATCATACTCATATCATTGCAGTGATAACCTAGTGACATCGTGCATTTACCCAGTGTTAGATTCTAGTGATGATTGTGGCAAGTACGTCAGTGTTCGTGTATCCGTGAATAAGTGAAAGTGATATGTACTTGTACACAATCAGTGACCCTATTATTTTATTGCATTGTCGACGTCTGTGGGATGCGTGTACGTGTGACTATGAGTGGTATGGGACACTTGTGGAAGCACTTGCACGGGTGTCACAGGTAAGGCATCCGACACTGCCATTTATCTTAGGTATTAGTCGGGACGTGCTTGATGGAGGTCCTGCCTCCAGTTCCCGCGCAGACTTGTCACGGACCGATTAGTATTTAGGGTTATGGTTAGCGTTTGATGTAGGCCACGGGGTGTGGGGTAGTTTATGTGTGAGTTCAACAGAATCTCGGGAGTCCCATGCCGGCTTATATATTTTGGGAGATATATGGAGATTTACAGGGTATGTGATATACACCGTGATATACATGTTACATGTTGGGCCCGTGGTCCCTTGCCCTTGGGTTCTACCCTTGGGTGGAGGACACTCACGAGTGGTTGACTCTCACACTTGGACTGACGATAGGCTTAGTGACCTGTACAGTGAGACTTAGAGACTGATAGGGATACGGGCATTTATATACCTTATATACTGTGTTGACATACGTGACATATCGTTCTACTGCTTTACTGCTCCGCTGCATTGATTACTGCACATTCATATTCATGCTGTCATTGATTTACTGTTTCACGTACCTATTACTACTATTAGAATTGTCACATGATTATATATATATTATATTGCTATTGTGTCGCTCTGACGACCTGAGTATGCATGCTCAGTGTGAGAAGAAGATTTAGCCTGGACCAGTGCAATACAGACTTCTTGACTTGCTATTCAGAGTTATATCTTTTGTTTCCCTTCAGGTCAGTTCATTTTACTGTTTTACTCCAGTTACTGCATTTCTCATTACCTGCGCATTATTTATTGTTTACCATGATAAACTAGAAGCCGAAGTGTGACTACGGTAGGACATTTCCTTGACCGTAGGAGCATGGCTGGCCTTGTCTACCCCTCGTATTCCGTATTTTGGGAAGCGGGGCGTGACAGAGGCCTGCTAAGGATAACCGGGCAGGGAAGTTGCGCGGTTGCCTCTTGGCGAGGGCTTTGATCCCTGGCGTTGCGAGTAGGGAAGCTACCGGCCAGGGATAGCTGAGCAGGGGAGCCGCTCAGCTGCCTCTATGGAGGACTTTGATCCTTAGCATTGGAGGGGCCTTAGGAGGCCGGCTAAGGATAACCGGGCAGGGAAGCTGCGCGGTTGCCTCTTGGCAAGGGCTTTGATCCCTGGCGTTGTGAGTGGGGAAGCTACCGGCCAGGGATAGCCGAGCAGGGGAGCTGCTCAGCTGATTCTTTATGAGGTTTCGCCCGACCATCCAGTTGCAGGTATGGGGAACAGGAACGGTCGCCGCGGGTGTGCGCGTAGCATGCGCATTGAATGTGGGGGAAGGCGAAGCGCCAGGGTCGCGTCGCTCCGATTCTGCCAGAGAAGGCTAAATGATCTCCGCATGGCAGCGACTTCTTGGGCGAGAGCGGGCGACCGTCGAGTTCCGTTGGGGCGCAGTGGGCTATATAAGGCTGAAAGAGCTCTTGTCCTTTCTTTCTTCGCAAACAGATCGTCGAGAATGCAAGACTTCCCCTTTACCATCCCCGAAATCATCCACTTCGAAAACGTATACCTCTACGACCAGAACTGCACCGAAGACACGGTGCAGTTGGTCTATGGGAGTATCGAAGACCACTTCGGCCGGCTGCTCCCCCAACGCTCCTCCCTGCTGCAGCTGCTGATGTACTCCATCTGGAGGGCATTGCCGGGGCTCTACAACCCCTTGTCCGAGCAGCTCTATGATGAGGCCGTAGGCAAGTTGCGGTCTCTAAGGTGCTTCGGCCTTATCTCCGCGAATCGGCTGGCTCGCTCAGTGGCGCTAGTCCGTGAGTGCTACGAACTGAGGCTCGGGGTCAACGCGCGCGGGGGGAATTGAAGGCTGAGGTTGGATCTCGTGAGGCCTCGACTGGCGGAGATCTTTACCGAGTACCATGAGCAGTGCTCTCTGCACCCCTTCCCCCGCTGCTGTAATTTTCTTTTCCTTTTGTATGTACGGCTGAGGAGCCCATAATACCTTTTGAATAAATGAGACATTTCCTTCTTTTTCGCAATATTCCATTGATCTTTATTAAATTAACAACAGACCCTAGGAAGAGTTTACATTGCCTTAAAAGAAAAATACATGCTAATAGATGCCCTTATTAGCGTGGCCCGAGCCCCTCGGAGGCTTGTTTGTCTCCGTGCTCGGCACCGGGTACGGGGCTCCCTGAGCGCCGGACTGGTCATCTGCAGAAACGAGCATGATCTGGCCGATGGTCAGCTCGGCGGGTGGGGGACGCTGCTCCTACTCGCGGTCGGCCTGCCGTTTGTCCCTCAAGTAGGCGGCGAGGTGCCCCGATCGGATGAGCTCCTCGATGTAGTCCCGGAGTTGCTTACAATCCTCCGTGGCGTGGCCCAGCGTCCGGTGGAAGGCCCGGTAAGGGCCCCGGGTTCGCTTCAAGGCCTGACGTGGGATTAGAGGGAACTTGAAGAACCCCTCGCCCTGGGCCTCCTCTACTAACACTGCGAGGGAGACGTTGAGCGGGGTGTACTCCTGAAACTTTATGTGATAGGTCTGTTGACGCTCCGGCCTCTCTTCCCGAGCTCTCTTTTTCTGGTCGGACCATTCTGCTCGAGGGAGGTTCGCGTTCACCTCGGACTCCAGCTGAACCTCGCGCTCGGTCCATGCCTTGACCTCGGCCATGGTCTTAGGCTGTGCCAACGCAAAGGAGCGCAACCACTCCTTGAGCCTAAGACCATATCTGAGCACCGTGATGACGGCCTCATCCCGGTGCTCGGGGACCTCGAGGAGGGCGTTGTAGAAGCGGGTGATGTAAGCTTTGAACGTCTCCTTGTCCCCGCTCTTAATTGTGAAGAGGTAGTCGACCGTGCGCTTCTGTCGACGGTTCCCGACGAAGTGGCCGAGGAACTGAGTAGCCAGCTCGTCAAAAGTCGAGATTGAGCGGGGCTCGAGTCCTCAGAACCAGTCTCGACCAGAGCGGATGAGGGTGGCTGGGAAGGCCCTGCACTGGGCAGTGTCGGAATGGTCATGGAAGCTCATCCCCGCGGTGAAAGCATCCAAATGGTCTTTCGGGTCGGTTTTCCCGTCAAACAGAGAGACCTTCGGGGGCTTGTTGCGCGAGGAGACGTGGACAGCGAGCAGTCCCTCGGTAAACGGCTTGGTGAGCGAGTCGGCGGCGTACTTAGCCCCGTCGCCCGAGAGGTGACATTTCCGGCGCAGGCCCTCGATCTTCTTTTCGAGGGCGTCGAATCGGCCGTGGTACCCCGAGGATTCGGTGCCCTGTGATCCCTGGTCTCTTGTAACAATCCTAATTTTCTTTTACACTTTTTCCTATACAAAATTTTAAATTAATTTTTTCAAAAATTCATAAAGGGGTATTATTTCCTGAGCACAAGACTTAAGTAATTGATTATCAATTTAATTATAAGAAGAAGCTTGTGGCTCATTGGTAATACCTTGCATTGCTGAACCACGCCACCAGAGTTCAAATCCCATATCCCACATTATTTTTAATATTTATTTTGTTTTAAATTTTTCTTCATAGTTGTGTCTCTTCATCTTCTAAACCCCCATGTACACTTCAAATTCCTAGATCGGTTTCAGAGACCTTTGAAATTCCCATTTACTCCATTTTAATGATTTTTTAATACATTTTTACATTAAAACCTTTTATATACCCTATTTACTCCAATTTTTAATGATTTTATACATTTTTACATTAAAACCTTTCATATACCCTATTTACTCCAACTTTTAATGATTTTATATATTTTTACATTTTTTATTTAAAAACCCTTCACCTACCCTACCCTATAAATACACCCCCTCCCCTCTACCCTCTCATCCCAAAAATCCTAAGCTCACTCTCTCAAAATTTTCCAAGAGTTGTGTACTTTGAAAACAAGTTCGTTGCGAAGCTCCGACGAAATTCCGGCGACGTTTTGAGGAATAACCGGCGACGAAGAAATGCCTCGGCAACCCCTTTAGTCCCCCTCACTCCTTAGAATAGATCGAAACCCGTAAGTCCCATCCTTCTCACCTTTCTATTTCTTAAAATACGAAATTACGAACCCCGACGGAAATCGGAACAAACCGATTTCCGATTCGGTTTTTCTACAAAATTTCACTTGTCACTTAATCCACAATACCTAAACATATCTATGATGACTATTAATCACCTAGAAACCAATTTAAATAAAGTTTCTCACATGAAATGATAGCTTTCTTGTAAAACCGTATTCTTTTCATAAAAATACCACAAAGTTTATTTTTCTTGTTCTAATTAAATCCCTCATTCCTAAACATGTTCATCTTGATAAATAAACTTGTAGAAATCAATTTGAATGAATTTTCACACATGAAATGATAACGTTTTCAAATACCGTATTCTTGCGCTTTAATACCTTTAAGTTTAATACATCATATTTAACCTCTAAACTTCACAATACCTTAAAATAAGTCACGAGGTAATGACCTACCTCTACACACACACAAATATAACCTTAATTGATATCGTTAAAAATATAGAATACGAAAATACATGACTTTTCACTAAAATACCATATTCTTTATAAATCTTTTCTAAAAAGCTTTAAGTTGTACACAATTTAAAATAAATCTTTTAAAATGAAAACCACGATATGTCATGGACATCGATCGTTTATCTAAACTGTCTTATGGTGTCTAGGCAAGTGTGTCTAAGGCTAGTGGTTTTTAATTAGGCCCACGACTGTGGTTCCTTCCCACTTACCTGGCACTTACCTGGCCGCAATTGACGGTGAAGAGGCGATTTGAGGCTTCTAATGACTTGTCGTTTAGACCTTAGAAATAGGCTAGTTGGCTTAGGAAACCCTAACAACTAAAATACGGAAAACTATACTCTTTTACGAATAAATACCTTATATTTATAGAACCGTTTTTCTAAATGAATGGTATTTATTAAACCTAAGCAAAGCGCCGCTACAACCCACCTTTGGGGAACCCGTTAGGGATAGTACGGTTCATCGTGCACCCGCGGGCTAGTAGTGCGAGATTCAGAGCTCCGCAAGGAGCATTCGGTCTCGAAAGGTTTAAAAATACGACATTTAAGAAAAAAAAATGAGATTTTTGGAAAATTATTTAAAATTATTCTTGTAGTAATATATATTTAATTATCATTTAAACACCTATTTTATCATAAGATAAAGTTTCCACATTTTTCTAAAATTACAAGATTAAAAATTACATTAAAATACCATGAATTTCAAATAAATCAATATTATAAATTAATAATTTTATTAGGATATATTCACTAGAATAACACAAATAAAATCCACACTCATTATAACTATTAAGACGAATAATAAATTCTTGAGGTGTATTTTGAAAACTATACAATATTACTTTTACAATAAACCCCCTCAAGTTTTATAAATTACAATAAAGCCCCTAACAAATATTGAACTTCAACTTACCTTCTTTTAGTATGCCTCGGGTTAGAGTCTGACTATTCCTGACTTGAATATGATTCAAGTCAATCTATATTCTTTTATATTCCAACTCAATATGAATACATGAATACCTGAATCCAATTAACAATCTATATAACTTGACTGAACTGAACCATGTATATATTCTTTTTGCATGTTTCCCAGTATTCCATTTACATGACTCTACGGTTATAACCGTTTTCTGATATCATGGTTTCGATCAGTCAGTCAATCAATCATACAACCAACACAATTTACAAGATAACAATACAAACAAGACATCGCGGGGTTTAAGAGGTAGATTGGTACGGAAGGCGTTAAAGGTGGCACGAGGTGGTCAGATTAATACACCTAACCTGAATCCTATTGCTGTTGTACCGTGGCATAATGGTTCCTTGTACTACACGTGCCCCAGTCTCTGGCAAGTGAGACTCCTCTCGTATACACTGACATTCTTCTGTACCAAGCTACAAACAACAGCGTTAACATAATATTACAACAATAGTTTACACTTTAAAAATGTTTCTTCTTATTCTATCTTCTCTACTCCTCTCTTATCTTTGGGACTTACCAAGCGATCTGTTCGCTGACGACATTTTGTTTCTCTCTTCTTTGAATGTCGTCAGGTGACCTAGACCCGGCAGAAGTTGAGCCAACAGAAGAAGACTTAGAGCAATTTGCTGAAGACCCTGCAGTATAATTTCACTGTACACTTTTCTTTTCAGTACTTTCCATTTCCTGTTATGCCGCTGTTTAGGCATCTTTATTTCAGTTGTATTTTCCTTTCCATGTATTGTACAAAGAATGTTAATAAATAAAAGTTGCTGTTGTTTTTATTTCTTGTCTCTTGTGTACTTATTTTATATTGCTTAGATACGCTTAGCGTATGTACTTCTGAGTATATACGTAGCGGGCCTCGTTGCGTCTCCTTCGCCGTACACTGGGAAGCGGGGCGTGACATCTCTGCTGTGGGAGACCTGCGTCCGGGCGTGGCCCCGGTTCCTCTCGATGAGGTTTCTCAGATCCCCGGGCGATGTGGCCCTCGATCCGTCGTGGCGGGCCCTTTCTGTGTGCCCCTGTCGAGGGAGGGGGTGTCGATCATGCCTGTGGACAGATGAGGTGACCGACATCTCCTCAGGGGGTAAGGGTTGCGAGAAGGCTCAAGGCGAGGTACTCTGGCGGCGGATCTTGGTGTGGAGCCGTAGGGTGCCCAGCGGGCCTCAGGGGGTATCGGCCCGTGAGATCTGTGGCCAGAGGTCGTAGCCTGCCGGTGGTCAGCCGTGCCAACGAGGGCAGAGCCTTCTGGAGGCGGAGGAGCGACGATCTGGGGCCCTGGCCCGGCCGCTTGGACACCGACGAGCGCCTCCACGAGGGACTGTAGCCGATCTATTCGGCTGGCGAGGGCGTTGATGATGGTCGTCGGGGGAGGTTCATCCGCGCCTTCGGTGAGGGGGAGGCGGCGGCTAGTACCTGGATCTTCAGGATGGTCGCTCGCCATGTGGATGGAGATTGGAAGGCCAACTTTGTTTTTTGTGGAGTTTACGTTCCCACAGACGGCGCCAACTGATGGAGGTCCTTTTCGGGTCTCCGTCAGATGTTGTCTTCCGTCGATCTCCCGGTGGATATTGGAGGTGATCTCCTGTTGCGTGCGGGTCTCAATGGGTTTTAAGAAGATTGGTGATTTGAGAAGTTTAGCGCCGAGTACCTGTAAGGAAGTCCTGGGATGGTTTGGTACCACCGAGGACCCTCCGACGATCAAGTTAGCACGAGATCCGAGCAGAGTAACGACTAAGTGGAGTAAAAAATGGCTTACTTGACCCCTCTGTGATGGGGGTTTATATAGTGGCGGCAGTGCGCAGCAGCAGGCGCGAGAATCTCGCCGGCAGTTACGCTCCCGACGTCACGCCCGCGTAAAGAGAGGATCGCTCATTAATGGGGATCGTGATGGCGTGGAACGTGGGACGTTGCTGGCGGAGAATCTGCGCATGGCGAGATTTGCGGGGCGGCGGTTACGCCTGTGAGTAGTGGAGTTGGTCGGTCAGAGGACCGAGGAAGATGGCTTCGGCTGGGGAGCTCGGGGACGAGCGAGAGGGCCAAGGAGTCTTGGTCCCGTGGTAGCTCGGGGCGAGCTGAGAGGCCGAGGAGGCCAATTTTCAGGGGTCTCTGAGGTGAGCCGGCTTGTGCTTGCAGGTCGGGTACAGGGATGACAGGGTCGGACCCCGTGGGCTCTTTCTTCTGAGTTCTGGGACACATCATCTGCCACGTGTCTTTATCTTGGAGATCGCCAATATTGAGCATCATCAGAGAGAGAGTGGAGTTGGAGCGGCGAACGATTGAGAGCAAGCGAGAAGGGGGCGGAGCCGGAGTGCCTGCTATGAGCGGAATAACAGCATCATTGTTATTATATCCAACGGTACAGATTTATCCAAAATCGAAATTAACAGTTGAGATTTGTGTATAACGGCGGACATTGAGTATTGGTGTAGAATGTGTGGCCAGGATATCCTGCCATTATTTTCTAATAGCAAGGATCCATGGTGACACAGTTCAGCATATTTTATTTTAGGGTAAATTTTTAACAAGGCCTAAGCCCATTTAAATTCCTTTGTAATTTTCTAAATTGTTATGAAGGGGCTACTGTTCCAAATTTGTTGTGAAAAAACGTTGGGTTGTATTTTATTTAGATGTTGTATTCTCTCAATTACTTGGACATTATAGTCAACTGCATAGATGTTACAGTCAACTGTTTAAATATTACAGACAAGTGCAATTTCTTAGATATTATAAGCAAGTGGTATACAATGAGTTTTGATTAGGTCCATGGTTTTTTAACAAGCCTAAGGTTGTTTGCACAAGTTTAATGCAGGCCGTGGGCTTTTTGACAATTTACCTTTTTTATTAATAAATGGATTAACAGTTGTCAAATGCCACGTGTCATATTGTAAGTGGTTCAAAGTAGATCATTGAAGTTACTGGCCCAAGAGGGGAAAAAATCATCCTCTCTGTCCCCTGGGCTAAGACGAGAGGGGAAGGAGAATTTCAGACAGGTTTAAGACACCATGAGAGCAGCGATGAAGCCAGGATAAGTGCAAAAGTGATTGTCTCCGGCTCTGAAATTTATTGTATTGAAAAGCTCAGTGAAGGAATTTGGGAATCAACTAAATAAACGCATCCTAAAAATCCTTCTAGAATATATTAATTTGCCATGATATCACTGCATATAACCTTTCTGTAACTGCTCCCAATAATTTAGTTATTTAGTTGACTCTTAAATCAATTCTTTGCATATATCTCGTCACATCAAAATTGTGAAAGCATTCTTTTAAAAATTCACATAAGTTTTTTTTGTTGATCGCAACGGAGCCCACCGGCCCCGCGTGCCCCTCCTCGAAGCATTAAATGGGAGATTTTGGATTTGGTCCCGGATCTCCCCACAAACTCATATTGCCCACCACTGACCTATGTGTCCCGCACAAAAATTCAACACAGCTTGAAAAGCTATATATATATATATATATAGAGGTTTTCTCCATTTTTGTTTGTATCAAACTAATTCGTTTAAGAAATTTTTCCTAATCCTGTAAAATCTATTTTCTATAATTAAGTCAATCTATTAGGGCAGTCAATAATTCACTTCCCTCCATAAGTTTCTCATACGTTTCATTTATCTAATAGCTCTCCATCTCTCAATCATGGAGGAAGCCATCTAACTTTTCAAGTTCCAAGAGCTATTAAGTTTAGCGGAAAAATCTCTGACGGTACAGAAGACCAATTGTGTTTTTCAGCTTCCAAAAGAGATGAAAGAACATATAAGTAGGTATTGAGCAATTTTTTACCATTCTTTTGGAGATTAGAACCTATATTTATGCTGTTTGGAAATAATAGAATGTGTGTAGTCGACTGTATTTTTAATTAGTTTATATTATTGTGTATTACAATTTTATATTATTTAGTCAATTTCATGCTAAAAAATAGAAATGAATTTACATTTCATACTGCCTAGGTAATTTTAATATAATCTCAATTCGTGGGGAAAGATGATACAGTCAATTATTAAAGCATAAAAGGCAATTCAAGAAAAAAAAATTGTGATAAACATCCATTAGTTGGCCACCCTCTAAGTTTAATATCCGGGCTCCATCCCTGAATGTGAGGCACTCATTTTCACCTTTTCTCAAGAAATTATTCTAATACAGCTGGACAGGAAGAGAGAAGGATGGAAGAATTTCGACCAATCTTGGGTAGCGTGTGATCCTGCAGGCAGGGAATAATTTTTCCAACAGTTCATACTTCTTTTGGCAATAACTAATTAGGTTGAAATGACAATAATTAATTAGGTTGAAAATTAATCCATGTAAATTGGTAACTTGTATATCTAAGGGATACCAAATAAAAAAGCTGAGAAGGATTGGGGAGAAATTGTATATTTTGAACAGAGGGGAAAATATTATTTTGAGCAGGGTGAAAATAATTAAAAAAGGAAAATAGAAATAGAAATAGAACTAGAAATAAAAAAAAGATAGCAGGGACGGAAGGATTTATAAGTACATATAGATAGCGTATCTATGACAAACATCCTACAACCATTCGTAAAATCTGAAACTAAAGTCTTCAAAGCAAAAAAAAATAAAAAATAAAAGGTTAACCAAGCATTATCGCAAGGGAAGAGAAAATGTAACTACCGGGTTCATGAATTGACGACAACTAGTAACAATATTATAGGTTCAATACTAGAATTCTTCCATATACATGCATAACAAAATTGCAAATAGAAACCTGAAAGCAAATTATATAAGAGCAAAATTATCGGCGCCACAATCGCACATCTAAAAGGTTTCCGGGGAAATCCAGCTATCGTACTCCTGCTCGTTAATAGATAGCTCAAGTTATACCTGCCAAATAAAAGTTTTAGTTAACATGGATTAGTTTTGGGGCTTTTTGCTATGTTTTTATGTCAGATAGGAACTTTGTGCCGCTAAAATAGCAAAACATCAAATCAATTGCTAGCATTTATAAAACTAGACTTTTAACTACATAAAACTTGTGGGGATCTGATAGACTAAATAAAAAGGCGACATCATTTTCTTAGAAGGGATAACTAGCATAAAATTTCAAGTTAGTGCCACTAGTTCAAATGTAAGAAAAACATAGTCGGCTTACCGAATTGAAATTTTGGTCCACGAAACACTCCCAGCATTTTAATCTTTAGAACCGAGAGAAGGTGTGCTTTCGGTTTTTCCCTCTGTCTTGGAGAAATGATCTGAAGACAACTCCAAAAAGAAAACTATGTTTCCTTGGTTATCTGCAAATATCTGAAGTGCTCTCGGAATAGGAGGCATATTCACTTCAACAGCACCCTCTAGAATCTGAACCACTTGCCCCATCGATGGCCACGAATTCTCATCATCTTGCATGCACCAATACGCAATCTTACAAGCTCTAACGACCTCTTCCAATTTAGCGTCTCCTCCCAATCGCCTATCTAACAAGCTCATGACATCTCTTTAGATAAGTTTACTCGCGGCCAAAGTAGGAAAATACACTTTCTTGTTTTCTTCCATCCAATCTGAGTTCCGCTTTCCAGAAATAATCTCAAAGAGGATCATACCGTAGCTATGCACATCAGCCCTAGATGTTATCGCAACACCTGAAATCCATTCAGGAGCAAGATAACCTCTAGCGCCTCTCATAGTAGTGAGAACGCGGCTAAAGTCTCGACTAACGAGCTTAGCTAAGCCGAAATCAGCGACTTTAGGAACAAATGAAGTATCCAAAAGTATGTTCTCTGGCTTGATGTCACGATGAATGATACGGTCTCTACACTGCCCATGGAGATAAGCCAGACCTCGAGCGGTCCCAAGAGCAATTTAGTACCTCGTCGTCCAATCTAAAGCTTTAGCAGGTGCTTTTCTAAACAACCGGGTGTCTAAGGAACCGCAGAGCATATACTCGTAAACTAGAAGCTAGTGGATTTTGTGAGAACAAAGCCCGTAAACTAGAAGCTAGCATGTTGGATTGTTCCAATGGTGCTCACCTCGGTTCGAAACTGCTTCTCTCCTTGCTGAAGCCCCTCGAGTTTCTTCACTGGAATCTCGGTGGAGCCGGGTAAAATGCCATTGAACACCGAACTGAAACTTCCGTCTCCTAACTTTCCAGAGAATTTTTTTGTCGCATGCCGCATATCACTATACAAAAATGCAACCAAAACACCCTCTACTACCTTGGATTTTCCTGATATTCCTCGTCGTCCCCTCCTTTGCCATATCAGCAACCAAACGATAACCAACAAAGCTAAAGAACCAACAAAACCGATTACCGAACCGATTAGGACTCTGTTCTTGCTTTTAGAATCTGGAAGCTCCGAAGCAGCGAGATGAACGAAAAGTTCTCCTCCACCCGACTCGCCATTCTTTACTTGGAGATTCAGCAAGTCGCCGTACCAAACAGAGCATCCAGTACCGCTATAAGAGCAGGCAACTCAACTCACATTCTGAAGCACTCGATACCTGTAAACTATGAGCATTGATAGGCATTCTAAAAATAGGCATGATTTAATAAAACCTATCTTTCTCCATCCTTGTTGAACTATTGTCACCACACTGCAACGGGGTATTCCTCACACAACCCCCTGTCCGATCACTCAAATCCCAATCCGATGGCGACTTTTCACGGAACCCTTTGATACAATTGCAGGAGGGGGAGGCGTCCTCGTTGCAGCTACCGAAAGGGCCACATAGAGCAGGGACATGGCACTCTGATTTCGGCATCGCCCATTGTATGCTGCTCGGCATCCATGACGACTCCATGACTTGGCCAGAGACATCGATTATGAGCCTGCAGAAGATATCACCCTTGATAGAGTAGATGATATGATTTTCTACAGGCATTCGAGACGTATTGAAAGTTGAAGCCGTATTTGCCTATAAGCGAGTTAAAGGCTGTCAGCTCTGGAACCAAGCTAAAGATTTGCTCATTCCTGGTACCACTGGTCCGGTAATAGAAGGAACTGTTCCAAAGTAAGAGGAATTGGTTAACCCCACTGCAGTCTATCTTAAAAGTAAATATCCCAGGTGCAGGGTCATCCACATTTTCCACGAAACTAGGCGCTGGAACCATCCGGTAACTTTATCGTGCCCAAGCTTGGCGCCAGGGAGCCACGTAGTGGTCAGGTGATCGAAACTCTGCCAGTGTTACGTTAGGGTCTGATTTCCGTCTTAAGACAAGGTTTCCGGTGTTAAGCAGGACGATCACCGTGGAGTTGGATGTTATAGTTGTATTGATTGGTTTGAGAGGACCAGGTTACCATCGGCAGAGATCTTAAGCTCCGCTGTCGTGGGATCGGCGATAGGGGTCTCTCTGTTGGCTACCCATACCTAGGTGAACTCAGAGACCTTGTTGAGGCTGTACCAAATGCCCAATACAACTATAACGTCCAGCTGCCCCATACAACTACAACGTCCGACTCCACTGGCTGTAAAATTTCTGGATTTTTTTTAAAAATAAAACACACTTAACCCTGCTGGCAGCTCAGGCCCAATAGAGCCGGCCTGCACGTGCAGGATCAGCCCAGGCCCAGTCTGGGACTGGCCTGCACATGCCCAGCACGTGCAGCGCAACCCAGTGGTTCTGGGCTGTTCCAGACCCAAAAATTCAGGAAAAATACAAAACAAAAAATCCCGATAAAAATCTTATCATGATTTCAAAATTATATTTCTTTCCAAAAAACATTTGGCATTGTTAAATAAAAAAAATCCGAATTTTTTTTCCTTTGTTCCACAAATATATTTTTGCTAAAAAAATATTTGGTCCCTGCCAAAATCCAAAAAAAATCCCACAAGTTTATCCAAAAACTAGGTTTAGCGTTTTGAAACTTTTGCGACTTAGCCGCCATAAAATTCTTACCAAAAAAAATAGAATTACATAAAAAAAAGATCCAATCGTTTGAATAAAATTATTCTCACGATTTGTTTGCCAATTCCACATCACGAAACTAAATGCTATGCATCAAAACGTCAATAAAAATTAGATCTAATCTAGTATAACCTATGATGCAATAAAATTGATAGATTTATAAAGATCCATCGCAAACGTTAACCCTAATAATCATAGATTCATTACAAACAATAAAAATAAAATTTTCATCTAATTTTAGACCAAAATAACCAAGTTTTTGAGTTGCAGTGATTTAAAAAACAGATTTAATGATCTACGAATGTGGGTATGCAAGCTCTGATACCAATGTAGCAAAACGGTGCATAGATACACAAACAAATACAATCATAGCAGCGGAAACAATCGTATATCTACACAAGGATTTTACCGATATACCTGATCCGTCCACATCAAGTACTTGATCCAATCTCTCTACCTCCACGCAACGGCCGGAGAGAAACCATACTTTGATCAAGCGATAATCCCCCACGAAATCATTCCGCTAGCCAACCATAATACAACAAGGATGATGGAAGGAGATGCCTCCTTTCTATTTGGATATCTCTCTCTTAGATCCCTCTATATTATTATTAATTAATCTCTTAGATTAATTAACCCTTTTTGGAATTATAACCCTAACCCCACATATCATTTCTATATATAAGGCCCACTCGAAAGGATGGATATTAGACCGGATGAAGCCCAATAGCCAACATACACCAGCTCGTAGCCAACATACACCTTCGAGTGGGCTCTATGTGTAGAAATGATATGTAGGGTTAGGGTTATAATTCCAAGAGGGTTAATTAATCAAAAGATTAATTAACAATAACCTAGAGGGATCTAAGAGATAGATAGATCCAAATAGAGAGCCGTCATCGGATATTGGACCGGATGAATCCCAATAGCCAACATACACCCACTCGTAGCCAATATATACACACTCGCACCTTCGAATGGGTGCTATATGTAGAAATGATATGTGGGGTTAGGGTTATAATTCCAAGAGGGTTAATTAATCTAAGACATTAATTAATAATAACCGGATCTAAGAGAGAATAGAGAGCCGTTGTATTCTTCCATCATCCTTATTCTACTATGATTGGCTAGCGGGGTGATTTTGTGGAGGATTCTCGCTTGATCAAAATATGGTTTCCCTCCGCCTATTGCGTGGAGGTAGAGAGACTGGATCAACTGCTTTACATGGACGAGAATAACGATCCACCATCGGATCGGGTATATCAGTAAAACCCTTACATGGATACATGATTGTTTCCACTGCTATGATTGTATTTGTTTGTGTATCCATGCACCGTTTTGAAACATTGGTATTAAAGCTTGCATGCCCATATTCGTAGTTAATATGTTATTTTAATTGTTGCAACTCTAAAATTGCGTTTTTTGTCTAAAATTAGATCAAACTTTATATGTTTTTTAATTTTGACAAATCTATGATCATTAGGGTTAACGATTGTGATGGATCTTTATAGATCTATCAATTTTATTGCATCATAGGTCATGTTAGATTAGACCTTATTTTTATTGACACTTTGACACATAGTGCTTAGTTTCGTAATGTGAAATTAGGTGGAACAAATTGTGAGAATAAATATTTCAAAAGATTGGATCTTTTTTTGTGTAAAATTCTATTTCTTTTGGTGAGAATTTTATAACGGCTAGATCACAAAAGTTTCAAAACCCTAACCTGAATTTCTGGATAAACTTGTGGAATTTATTTTGTATTTGGCAAAAACTAAATATTTTTTTTACAAAAATATATTTTCTGGATGAAAGGAAATTTTCTAAGGATTTTTTTTATTCCAGAAGGCCAAATATTTTTTTGAGAGAAAAATAAATTTAAAAATCAAGATACTATTTTATTCTGGATTTTAATTTTTTTTCGGTTTTATCCGAAATTTTAAAACATTTTTTTATTGAATTTTTTTTAGGGAAGGGCAGGTCCAAACACGCAGGCAGGGCCTGTGGGCAGGCCAGGACTGCAGACTATTTTTAAAAAAAAAAGGGAAATAGCTGCTCTGGGCCGCTTGGGCCCAAAGTTAGGCCGAGCCAGGATCGGTTTAACCAGGATTTTTTTTATTTAATAAAAAAATTGTAGAAAATTCTCTAGAAGTTCCAGAAAAATCAAAAAATTGAAGAAAAAAAATATTTTTGAGTTTTCTTATTTTTTTGGGATTTCCCACTCAAGTTTTGGATTAGTTGTAAGGTTTTTGCTTTTAACTTTGCGAGTTATATTTTTTTCGAAAATTTTGTTGCTCATCAAAAGTTTCAAAAATTTATTCTTACATAAGATTTTGGAGATTTGATGGGTAATTGTTCCATTGAGAGCGCCTAGGGCGCGTGCCAAATTTTATAAGAAACGAAAAACCCTAATAAAAAATGGATAAGATTAAATAGGATAATTTTTTTTAATAAAAAGTGAAATTTGTTAGATTATTTCCTGCATATTGTGATGCTCATGACATACCTAATAAATAAAGATGTATACTTTATTCATTAATAAAGTCCGACAAATTTCACGTGGGAGATTTCGTGTGGAAGTTATAGTGTTTTTCGTCACTCTATCGAGAAGAATGCGCGCGCTGGTTTGGCATGTACAGATTTCCCATGCCTTGGGTAAGCTGGGATTTGTTGATTGTGAGAATATGAATCTCCGGCAGCCGCGGGCTAAACTATCGTTAATTACCTCTCACTATTAGAGCGAGAGAACCTCTAATTTGACAGGTCAAACTGGTCATGCGAACTCAATGTGCAGTATGCGCGTGCTGTATTTTGAAGGTATTTTGGACATATCGAAGGCCTCACAGAGTTTATGGGGGGCCCGCTACCCATATAGTGGGTTAGGGATCAAGGGAGCTAGCAGCTCCCTTATGGAGCGCGGGAGAAAAATTTTTCAAAGGGAGAAGTGTTTTGAGTATGGAATGTGTAGGAGAAAGAGGGGTGAGGAGTGTCCTAAGAGCGCGTGAAACAACACACAACCGTTGGACGCCAGCGGGTCACGTGCGCGGCATGCGGATGATAGACGCTAGCAGACCACGTGCGCGGCATGCGTGCTAACTGGAAACACCAGCGGAAAAAATGACTTAGCCCTTAGACTGGGAGTTGAACTCCTCAGAGACTTTGAAGTTAAACTCCTAAAAAAATAAGGATTTTTATTTTTATTTTTGGGAATTCGGAGGAGTTAAACTCTTAAAGAAAATATTTTTATTTGGAGTTAAACTCCCAAATGATTTTCAGAGATGATGAAAGAGGACCCTTTTCTTCTTCTTAGAGTCTTGGATCCTCCTAAAGTCAGATTTTTAGAGATGGATCTCCTTTTTCCTCCTTTCTTTTTGTTGGACCTTGGATAAAAATGGTGGTGAGATTTAAAAATCTCCCTTTTTAAAGATTTGATGGAAGATTTGAACTTCCCTTCAAGGGTTTTATGATGAAAAACTATTTTTTTTTGGGGAAAAAAATTAAACTCTTGATTTAATTCAAAAAAAAGAAGGTTTAAAATCTTGAAGAGTGAGAGGAGGCATAAAACCCTAGAAAGATAGAGAGAATCAAAATTGTTATTGATTTTCTCATCATGTTTGCTTTTTATAGGCTACATATTTTATATATAACCCCTTGGGTTTTTCCAAATGGCACTTGTGCCTCCCCAATCCTCATGTGCTTATTTTTACACATAATCCATGGAGTTTACAAAATTTTGGTTTTTTGCCCATTTTTCATACATTTATTTCTAAAAACCGCATTTAAACTAATTTACTGCCTCCTTTTTGGCATAGAGCCGGCCCCTTCCATGCTTGGTCTTAACTTGGGCTTGGACCCACTTGGTTTGGGCTTGAGCCTGCTTGCTTAGGCTCAGGTTCACTTGATTTGGGGTTGACTTTGACTTGGTCGGCCAGGGTGTAATTTTTGAACCCAACAAAGTTATTAATTTTCTCAATATATTTGCCTTTTATAGGCTACACATTTTACATATAGCCCTTTGAAATTTTCCAAATGACACTTGTGCCTTCGCATGCCTCAAGTGCTTATTTCTTTTTGCACATAAGTCATGGAGTTTACAAAATTTTGGCTTTTTGCCCATTTTTCATACATTTATTTCTAAAAACTGCATTTAAACTAATTTATTGCCTTCTTTTTGGCATGGAGCCAGCCCCTTCCATATCTGGTCTTGACATAGGCTTAGACCCACTTGGTTTAGGTTTGGGCTGCTTGCTTGGGTTCGGGCCAACTTGACTTGGGGTTGACTCTGATTTTGACTTGGTCAACCGGGATGTAATTTTTGACCCCAACAAAGATGAATTTAGATTCAACAATCCAATCTACTCCGTTTCTAGGAAATCTATAATCTGTTTTTCAATCATTTTAACAAAATTTTAAATTTTATACTTTTAAAGGATGTGGTTAGGGCCGTAGACCTTCTTCTCTTTCTTCGATGTGTACGTTTATTATTGATGTTAAGATAGATTGAAGACGAAGTGTTCTTTGGGAAAGATCGATACTCCATTAAATACCAATAACATTAACACATACATAATAAACTCAAGATATCATCAGTCTCACCGGAGGTGAGATGAAAAATAACGATAACATAATAAAACATAAATATTAATGTTACTTGAGCAAACTGAGAAACTTGGATGCTAGTTGTTAGGAATATGTATGCCCTAGAGGCTATTATTATACATTGATGTATATTATAGTGGATGTTTGGACATATATATAGAGAACTTTCTTGCTCGACATGAAAGTATGCTATCTGGTTACTCTTTATCTTAACATGTGGACTGGTATTCTTATACCGTCTTTCTCTTACATGTTGATAAAACCCCTAGGATATGTACTTGAATATCAGGACTATGATGCAGATCATACTAGTGGGGCCAGGGTGGTCCACAAGTACATCCTTTAACAGTTCTTAGTCGAGAGGATATCGAGACAGGGTATTGATATTCCAGAGTAGACTAGTGTGTACGTTTCTTGACCCTATATAGGGCGATGGTTGATCCCACAACCATTGGTGTGTGACACCAAAGATTGTACACATGTGTTCATTAGAGAATGAGTACACCGAACAGGACTCGCCGAGAACTCCTAGTTAGTAGTATACCTATCGTCAGATAGCAGTTCTCTGGTGACACTCGTATAGGTTAGTCTGTAGACCCGAGATCGTCATAGACTCTTGTATGGCTCCCACCGTGCTTTGATTTCCTCCCTACCACGGCTCAAAGGAGTCGTGCAAACAGGTGGATTTTGGGTACAGTCCCGAGTCACATGGAGGCAGTGAGCGATAAAAGGGGTTTCGTCTCTCCCGGTATTAGGAGTTGATGTTGCGCTATGCTCGATTTGCTATAACTGGAAGTCCCTGACCAGGGCTGCTGAGATTTACTGGTAAGAGTTATCAGTAGTTTCTCGAACTGTTATAGGCCAGACATCGGCATGACTTATTACGTTACTGGGGTCTGACGATTCCACCCCTAGACATAATATGCGACATATCAGACGAAGAGACCATACTGTACGGTAAGTGTTACTTATAGGCTTCATGGAGAGTATGGACTAGCTTACTTGTTGATCTTCTAATCGCTCAATACCTGGGTAGCCGTTACGTCCAGCTAGTACCGCTGACGGCTTGTGGATGACTGATGTGATCATCACCTATTGCTGACGTATCGACGAGTCTTTAGAGTCCCACATAGAAGTTTCCTAGTTCAAGCAAAACGAAGTAGGATACATATGCTGATATATGCGGGGGGGGGGGGGGGGCAAATTAAATACGAGTATGTGATACCGTATTCTAATCTGGCAATAATCTGTTATCGGTTAGGTGATATGTGATATAATCGGATTGTCGAATTAAGTGTTGATTTGATAATGTGATATACAGATAAATAATATTAGTCGGTTATTTGTGATATTACCGGATTATTAAATCGAGTGTTGATTTAATAATATGTTATATATTTATATTTGATATAATTATATATTAACTAATATTATTAGCCCACTAATTATTTTCTTCATTATCTCTCTCTCTCTCTCTCTATATATATATATATTAAAATGAAGCATGGCATGGATTTTCTATTTTTAGAAAATAGAAAATGAAAAGAAAAATGGGGAGACTTTTGAGAGCATGGGTTGAAGGCATGGCACATATTATAGTTTATTCGTCTTGACTCACTATTCAAGCATGATTGCAATTTCTTATTGCAATTTATTCTATGCTTGAAGAAGTGAGGGCAAGAGGTAAGCCATTCTTGACTTGGTCATTTTTCTTAGCTCATTTGCCTTAACCATTTTGAGAGCTCTCTCCATTTTCCTTCTTCCACTTGCTTCAACAAAACCCTAACCTTCACATGAGATGTGAATCATAGGGTTTTGTAGAAATCTAATTGAGCAAATAAAATCCCTACTTCACCATTCTACACTTGACTAGCACTTAAGCGTAGTGTGTTTCCTTCACTAATAGAAGATTAGTGAAGATCTAGCTTGATCAAGTGGAGCTTCGGGTGGATAATCTTCGGCATGGAGATCATGAAGGAGGCTCGTTCAAACTCTCAAGTGGAGCGTAGTGGAGTTGTGTGGACTACCGGAGCATTTGAAGAGAAGGACACGGTCTATAAAGATTGTTGCCCCTTTTCTTAATATAAAAGTTCTTTATATCAAAATCTAAACCCTAATCATCTAATTAACGATCTTGGATAGTGTTAGTAAGCATCCCAAAATTTTAAAATTGGCATGCTTGATACTTGTAGAACACAGTAGTGGTGGTAACGTACACTTTCACTAGTGACAACAAGGCGGCAGCAATGTAGCGGGGCTACACGACGCAACACTATTGAGATACAACGATTTTTGGAGGATTGGCGTATTTAGGATCGTTCCACGCGTTGGACGTGATGAGGAGCGATGTCACAACGATGTAGTGGGGCTACACGACGCAGCACCATCGAGATGCAGCGATCTTCGGAAGATTGGCGCATCAAGGATCGTTCCACGTGTTAGACGTGATGAGGAGCGATGTCGCTAGTGATCATTGGATTTATTGCCGAGCACTCGCAGTTTATACTGAGCGGTAGTTACAGAGTATCTACTCTGTTCTTTGTTAAAAAAATATATAAATATTAAATAAAAAAGCAATGGGAAAATTCCCCAAAGGGAGCATCACGTGCCCACACGCGATGCGCCTTGGAGCCAAAATCATAAGCATTACACTTAACAAATGAGATTGAAGTTGAGCCTCACGTGCCACACGTGAGCACCTATATACAAAGTATATAGGCACCTTCATAAAACAAACAGCAGGACAAAAGGCGCATCACGTGCCAACACGTGATGCTCTTCTTTGGGACAGCTGCATATAGGCAAACCGGCCTAGTGCCACTAGGTCATATGCTACACGTGAGGATTCCTAATATCTTTTGACCCGATAGAATGAAATTCTATATAAAAGGGATCAGAACCCTATTTTGGAAATATTTTCCCTAATCTTTTTAAACAAGAAAGATTGTGCTCTGTAAATCAGAGCACCGTTGGATCAAAAATCCAATGGTGATTAAAAATCACCAAGGTGCAGAATTAAATTCTGATTGAGGAAATACTCCTCAAATCTTTCTAAATAAGAAAGATTGTGCTCTGTAAATCAGAGCACCGTTGGATCAAAGATCCAATGGTGATTAAAAATCACCAAGATACAGAATAAGTTCTGTATGGGAAAATATTTTCCCAACCTTGTTAAAAACAAGAAAAATGTCTTCTGTAAAACAGAAGTCCTTGGATTAAAGATCCGACGATGGATAAATTCCCCAAATCAATTAAGAGATCTCTCAATGAGAGATTTTCTTAACTAAATCAACAAATCAGCCTCCCCTATATAAAGAACCCAAGACTTCAAGTCTTGTACAGAAGAACCCCCCATAAACTGCAAGTTCAAAAGAAAAGAAGAAACCCTAGGTAAGAAGGAACAAAATACAGAGAACATCTTACTTCTTCTTCGTCTTCATAAGAGTTTAACTCTTCCAAAGAACTTAGTTCTTTCTTCTGGTAAAAGATCTGCAGAAGCAGATCTCCCCACAAGTTGAGAATTTAATTCTCATCGGGAAGATTCTGCCATGCAGATCCAAAACTTAGGGGAAAATCTAAGTTCAGAGAATTTAATTCTCCCAAAAGGCATATAGGAATTTAATTCCTCTGATAAAACCAGGGTTTAACCCTTTATATAAGAACTTAGTTCTCCCTTATGGTGAAAGATCTGCAGAAGCAGATCTCCCCATAAGTTGAGAATTTAATTCTCATCGGGGAGATTCTGCCATGCAGATCCAAAACCTAAGGGAAGAACTAAGTCCAAGAAATTAAATCCTTATAATATATATATATATATATATATATATATATATATATATATATAAGAAGGGGTTTGAGATTTTTAAGACTCAGAGAAAGAATTTCATGGCATATTGATGATCATGTGTTCACACGTGACCACCTGTGATGAACTCAAAAGAAAGATTGAAATAGATCACGTGTTCACACGTGACCCCCCTCGCTGATAATGCTTGCCACTTTTTAAAAGAAAAGGGAATAAACCCAAGGAAACAATGTCTGACTCTGAGGCGCCCTCACGTACTCACACGTGATGGCCACATGGATAAAGTGTTTAACACTTATATAAAGATGGGGAATAAAATCAAGCGAACAACACCATCTTTAAAAGAATCACATGGGACACGTGAGCGCTCTCAAATTCCAGTGTTTAACACTGCCTCAGAGCATCACGTGGGAGCACGTGAGCACTAAAGGTACATTAGTATTTAACACAATAAGGAACCAACTCCAACCTCAAATCAGTTAAGTTCCTCCTGAGATTAAATCTCCAAACAAACCGAGCCTCTATGCTCAGAACTGATAACTCCTCGATTTGGAATCTGGTTCAAGAGTACATCTCTCCACACCTCTGATACATGTCGTTGTAATCCTTCAACGTTTTCAGGGAGGTAGAGGGTCCCAATAACCAATAACTCTTGGCGCACCCCAAAACCAATAAGCCAAAACTCTATGGACTATGATATCCTTAAACTTCATGGACTATGATGTCCTTAAACCCAATGGACCGCAACGTCCCTAAACTAAACTCTATGGACTATGACGTCCTTAAACTCTATGGACTATGATGTCCTTAAACCCAATGGACCGCAACGTCCCTAAACTAAACTCCATGGACTATGATGTCCTTAAACCCAATGGACCGTAACGTCCTTAAACTAAAATGATAGGGCCCAAATGCTCTTGCATTGGATCTAAATGATCCTAAAATCTTGTTAAGTAGATCTTAGTCTAAAATTAGACTAACGTATCCTTAACCAACATTTAAGTTGATCTTAATCTCAAACGAGGTTAACGAGCCTTAAATCCACCAAACCCAAATCTAAGAAAATACGGATTTGGACTAATCCCCGTCCTACAGGCGACAACATAAATTAGTCTCCGTATACAATCCACGGGCAATCTAAAACAAAACAAACATACACGATACAAAGTGAACATCTGGAGAAGGAGAAAATGGTTATCGCTACGCGGTAACGTAATTAACTGCAGGGGCTTACGCCTGTAGTGAAGAGCGTCCCCACAATCAAAAACCCCTCGCCAACGAGGGGGAATCTGACGAAGTCTTCTACAACGGACGCATCCGTCCAAACCTCCGATACACGGTGCCATAAATCAACTTGTCATCTTCGGAGAGGTGGACGGATAAATCCAAATAGCATCTGCCCCCAAAATTCAGGCCAGACGTTCTAACGTCCCGGTCGCGTCTTTCTGTGGCGAACAGATTCTGGCACGCTCGGTGGGACCTTTTCCTCTTTCCACTCTACACTTCGTGTGTCGTGTTCGCGAACGAATCACGGTTTAATATGGTTGCCCCTGGATTCGAGGTACTAAGATTTGGCGTCTTGCTCCCGTGCAGAGAAAAGAAGATCAATGGCTTTCAACTGCACCAATTGCAACAACAACTCCCGCTCCGTCCTTATTGGAGGAGTAACTTATAGGCCCCAAGTGGTCTCCATCTTCGTAATGCCGGTGGAACAGGTGACACGGGCCACCACTGGATTGTTCTTCGGGACCATGCACCCGCCAATGAGCTTCAACGCTCCAATGCCATCACAGGAAGCTCCAAAGAAGTCGGTCTTCGATCAGCTTGCAACTACCGCGTCCCTCTCAACGGGTCGTCTAAGTCTACTACCTCAGTCTTCGACAGGCTGAACCTAAGCTCAAATGGGCCCGCGAAGAGGCTCGCAATACCGGAGAAGGTTATCCCAACTCCTGCTGCAGGTGAAGTCGTCCAAACTACTTCCCCTACTTGAAAGTCGGCTTTCGACAGGTTGACCATTCCTTCCTAGCGGATGTCGGTCTTTAACAGGCTGACGCCAATAACAGCCTCTCCTCAAAGCAGGGGGCATGACGATGCTACTCCGACAATAGAGGTGATCCCGGCTACACGACATGCTCGACGTCGTCACTGACACCGAGTGAGGAAAGCTGGGGGCAATTCCCCCTCTGGACTTACACCACCAACTCTAATGGTGGAAGTTGATGCTGCTGTTCCAACTGGGAACGGCTTTGAGCCGCTCAGGAGGGTGCGCAAAAACTCTCCAACTGCCGTGTTGCGCAAAAACTCTCCAACTGCCGTGTTGAAAAAGTCTCTTCCACCTGTTGAGAACGTTACAAAGGCGAACCCGGAACATCCCTCTCAACGGCTGTCCTCCAAATCCACAAGGTCTGGCGAAGAGTCCAAGACTCCGTAATAGACAAAGATTACTCTCGCCGACAAAAGAAAATGAAGGTCTGGAAAGAGGAGAATCATCCCGCCGTTGTACTACGGAAAGTATCGTCTGCAACAACCCTCTCAACTTCGACCGCGTATAAAAGGAGAAGGCCGGAGAAGATCCCCGTGTCTACGACAAATCTCAAAGGCACTGAATCCAAACGCCCCAAGTCTGGGGGCATAGTAGTGCACACCGTCTACATGGCTTCCGGAAAAGAGGAAAGCCGTACTTCTACGGGTCATCGACTACTCACACGGTCTATGACGAAAACTCAGGAGTGGCAACGAAAGCTCTAGGAGATGCTGACGAAGATGGCCGCACTTACTGGACAGAAAGAGAGTCCGGAAGTATCATCGGATCAATGCCAGGAGCAGGAAACCGACGCCGAGTTCCTCCGAAGAATGCTCGAAAAGAAAGATAAAAAATCCGCGGAACAAGTGGCTAACATAAAACAAATGGCGCTCCTGTTCCAAGATATGGTGGGTATGATGATTCAGCCGGACCCTCCAGCCGAAGATCCCCCAATAATCATTGAAAACGACAGAGGGGAGACATCAAACCTTCTTCCGGCTTTATCGGCAACCAGAGAGGAGACAATCTCGAAAGCTGCGCTTGATGACTACATAGCTCAACAAATACGAGCTCATCAGGCAAATGAAGCAACTGGCCAAGTTGTCAGAACTAGACGACCTTATCCAGGCTGGTACGATCAAATTAAGTACCCGCTGGGATATACCCCTAAATTTCATGTGTATAAGGGGACGGGCAATCCCCATTAGCACATCGCTCAGTTCAGGGGTCTCTGTGTCAATACTGGAGATGACAACAAATTGTTGCTTCGCCAATTCGTCGGCAGCTTAGTGGAGACGGCATTTGAATGGTGCCCGGAACTTCCGAATGACTCCATCAAAGCATTCACAGAAATGGAGTTGCGATTCACCCAGTGTTTTGCAAGCGCCATCGAAAGCACCCCGATCGCGGCATTGATCAATGCCAGGGTGAAGCCAGGAGAAACTTGGGTTCAGTATGCAATTCGATGGCGGAACTTATGGTCGAGATGCGAACAACGCATAGAAGAAGCTCCTACCGTGGGCATGTTCGTGGGGACCCTGGATCCGCAGGCAACTATATCCCAATTCATGATGTTCTTGAAGACGACTACTTTTCAAGCCTTGATCGACAAGCTGGCTCAAATGGACCGGATGGGCCATAGACCGCCCTCCTAAAAAACAGAGCCTCGAAACGAAAAGGGCAAAGGGAAAGCGACCTTCGTCGCCAACGCTTAACAATAGCCGAGTGATCCGAAACCAGCTGCTCTCCAAAACGATAAACAACAATCACTCGGAGAAAAGTTGAGACGTCCTTACTCATTCCCTCGGCATAAAACAAGGAGACTGTTCGAACTGGCAGTACGTAATGGGCTCATCACTCTGCCAGATCCGAGACACCCATCGCAACCTGGTGACGTCAACCATCCTAGTTACTGCCCCTACCACCGAATAGTGGGCCACCCAATCGAAAATTGTTACGTCTTAAAAAACTGGATTGAGCACCAATACCAACTAGGCAAATTCGCGCTGTCTGAAAACTAGATGGTAAACCCACCACAACCGCACGCTCCTAAAAAGATGAACATGTCAGGGGTATCATGCTCATTTATAGAGGAAGCTCCATGGGAAGTTGTTCTTTCGGCTAAGACCAAGAAAATGCTAAAGGATCTTCAAGCATGTCCGGCGATCAGGTGGAAAAGCCCGCTAGAGCCAGAGATTATTGAAGAGATGCTGAAACCGTGCTCAACACCGAGAGTTGGCAGCGATAAGAAAAATACCCAGGTCCAGCCATCAAAGTCTTCGAAGAAAAAGAAGAAGACCATGAAGCCTGCGCAGCCTGACGACAAGCGCACAGATCTGCAAAAGTATATTAACGCGCTGGAGGAATACAACTATAAGGCGCGAACCCTAGTCACGCTACAAGAGTTTCTTAACCATATCCTTGAAAGTGGAGATAACGACAATAATGAGGGAGACGACTCGTCAGAAGAACCCGAAGATGATGTGGCAAGTTGCCACATGATCTCTCATTCGTCGCTAAATAACGAAGAAGCTCACTCGGTGTTAGAAGATAACATAGAGGAGTTGGGGGGCAGGAGCAGTGCCAAAATTCTTGGATAATGTGACAAGGTCTATCAAGGGGGAGCCTACTTGCTCATGTATATGCATGGAGAAAGGCCCTTCCGGCCAATAAACGACCGATTCCTTAAGAAATACTATGCCTGACGAGTCATAGCCCAGGTTAATGATAGATGACGATGCTTGTGTCCGCTCGCTGTCTTTATGAGTACCAAACTCTGTAAGTGCTATCCGGCAAAACTTCGCCGCAAAAACTAACAATGGAATGAAACGTCCCTAAACCAAGAGCGGACCGAAACGACCCTAAACTAACAGCGGACCGAAACGTCCCTAAACTAACAGCAGACCGAAACGTCCTTAAACTAACAATGGACCGTAATGTCCTGAAACTAACAACGGACCGAAACGTCCCTAAACTAACAACGGACCGAAACACCCTTAAACTTAAAATGGACTGCAATGTCCTGAAACTAGCTACGGACCGAAACGTCTTTAAACTATTACGAACCGCAGCATCCTTAGGCTAACGCGGCAAAAAAAAAAAGGTAAGTCCATAAGCAAAATGGGCACGGATAAAAACCCGAAAGGGCTCCGTGAGTAAAAGCAGCAGGACTACCGGCGAGTTTGTGAAAACCCAAAAGGGCACAGACTCGTGCACACTTGCAAGGTCCTCTCGACCTTGCAAGGAGAAAAGACCTGCGTGAGATCCTTACGACTCACAAGGGAGCAACACACTTAGGGATCCCCACGATTCCTAAGGAGAAATTACACTTATGAGATCTTCACGACTCGTAAGGAGAATTCTCTTATGAGACCCTGACGGCTCATAAGATTCAAAAGCCTTAAACTACAGGAATCTGAACCTGTTCTTAAGCCATCACAATCCTCAGACTACCCTATAAACGGTTCAATATTGACCCTTGTATACAATCCACGGGCACAAATAAACGTCTCTCCCACCAAGTTCCACCAATGGCGCGAAATGTCCTCATGTGGTGAACGACACTTGTAAGTCCTCTTGACTTATAAGGAGAAAACGCTCTTGTAAGATTCTTATGACTTATAAGAGAACATGCACTTAAGAATCCTCATGATTCCTAAGAAAAAAATGCACATACTGTTTACCGCCGAAAACAGAGACGAAACCGCGTAGGTCGTCTTTCCTGAATTTGGGGGCAGATACTATTTGGTTTTATCTGTCCACCTCTTCGAAAATACCAAGTTGATTTATGACACCGTGTATAGGAGGTTTAGACGGATGCGGTCGTTGTAGCAGATTTTGTCAGATTCCTTCTCATTGTGAGGGTTTTTTTTATTGTGGGGACGCTCTTCTCTGCAGGCACAAGCCCCTGCAGTTAATTATTTTACCGCATCGCGGTAACCACTTTCTCCTGCTCCAGAAGGTCACTTCATATTGTGTGTGTTTGTTTTATTTTTGGTTGCCCGTGGATTGTATACGGAGACTAATTTATGTTGTCGCCCGTAGGGCGTGGATTAGTCCAAATCCGTATTTTCTTAGATTTGGGTTTGGGTTGGTTCAAGGACAGTTAGTCTGGTTTTAGACTAAGGTCAACTCAAACGTTTGTTGAGGACACGTTAGTCTAATTTTAGACTAAGATTTACTCAACAAGATTTTGGGATCATTTAGATCCAACGAAAGAGTGTTTAGACTCTATCGTTTTAGTTTAGGGACATTGCGGTCCATGGGGTTTAAGGACATCATTGTCCATGGTTTAAAGACATCATAGTCTATAGAGTTTAGTTTAGGGACGTCGCGGTTCATTGGGTTTAAGGACATCATAGTTCATTGGTTTAAGGACCTCATAGTCCATAGAGTTTAGTTTAGAGACGTTGCGGTCCATTGGGTTTAAGGACATTGTAGTCTGGTTTAAAGACATTATAGTCTGTAAGGTTTTGGTTTAACCATTTGGGAATGCACCAAAAGTTATTGGTTATTGGGACTTTCCATCTCTCTGAAGACATTGAAGAATTACAACGACAAGTATCAGAGGTATGAAGAGATGTACTCTTGAACCAATAAATGTTCATCAAAGATTTTATGATTTTGCTTGGGACCAAGTCCAATATACACGGGCTCGGTTGATTATGAATTTGGCCGGCTTGGGCTTAGCCCAATTAGTCTTTGTGATTTCTCTTTTCTTTTGAATAAAGTGTTAGACACTCGCTAGGGCACAGTCCCTTCTCTGTGCACACAATGCTAAGCATTTATGTGGGTTCTGACACTCACACTTCACTTCCTTTTCTTTTGTGTTTTATGAGTGTTGAACACTCTTCATTGCGCTGGGTTCTGTGTAATGAGTGTAGAGCACTCTAAGTCAAGGAGCGCCCACGTGAGGGTCACGTAGAGCGCTTGGCGCCAACCAATGAGTGCAGAGCGCTCTTTATAAAAACAGCGCCCACGTGAGGAGCACGTGGCGCTTGGCGCCGAGTGCAGATCGCTCCTTAAAAAAAGTACCCACGTGACGAGTACGTGGCGCGCTTGGCGCCAGACTTGGAGCGCTAAGGTGCTTCTTATAAAGTAGCACCCACGTGAGGAGCATGTGGCGCGCTTGGCGCCAGACCTGGAGCGCTGAAGCGCTTCTTATAAAATAGCGCTTGGAGAGCTGGGAGCTGAGCGCCAGACTTGGAGCGCTAAAGCGCTTCTTATAACATAGCGCTTGGAGCGCTGGGCGCTGAGCGCCAGACTTGGAGCGCTAAGGCTCTTCTTTGGCAGCTCTGATCAGTTCTGTGCTCTGAGAATTAAATTCTCGGTTTATAAGAGATTTTGTCTCATGGATCTAAGAACTAAGTTCTTCTCTTTTTGATGAGATGCTATGATCTCTTTTACTTTCGTGAAAGACTTTGTCTTATAGATCCGTGATCTGAAAAAGAACTAAGTTCTTATGATGTGAGAGTTAAACTCTCAAATATCGAGGAGATATTATGATCTCACTTATTATTATTTACCTTGAAGAAAATTTCTTCTTCTTAGAGCTTGCTCTTCTCCTTTTCTTTTCTGAGAACTTTAAGTTTATGGGGGAGGGGGTTCTTCTGTACAAGACTTGAAGTCTTGGGTCCTTTATATAGGGGAGGCTGATTTGTTGAATCAGTTAAGGAAATATCTCATTGAGAGATTTCTAATTGATTTGAGGGTGTTTCCCACCATTGGATCTTTGATTCAAGGGCTTCTGTTTTACAGAAGACATCTTTCTTGTTATTAATAAGATTGGGAAAATATTTTCCTATACAGAGATTGTTCTGTATCTTGGTGATTTTTAATCACCATTGGATTTTTGATCCAACGGTGTTCTGATTTACAGAGCACAATCTTTCTTGTTTGGATAGATTTGAGGAATATTTCCTCAACAGAATTTGATTCTGTAATTTGATGACTCATTCATCTCAGTTGGATCTTTGATCCAATGGTGGAGAACATTTAGTTCTAGCGCTTGGCACTTTCGTGCTTTGCATGTGAGGCGCTGCCTCAGAGTCTTTGACTCTTAGCGCTGGCGCACTTGGCATCAGCGCTCTCATGCTTTGCACGTGAGGCGCTGCCTCAGAGTCTTTGGCTCTTAGCGCTGGCACTCTCGGCGCTAGCGCTTTAGTGCTTTGCACGTAAGGCACTGCCTCAGTTTAAATTTCAAATTTTGAAATTTTAAATAGAGCTTTGCTCTCTGATTGGGGGAAACAATGACCACTCCGCGCTGGTGTGGGGTGATCTCCGATAGTCTTTCAGGTCTCATTTGAGTTGCCGTCAAGACCCTGAAACTAGGGATCTTCCTTTGCTTCGTTTGTTGATATTGTGTTTGCAATATTGCGACGAATGTCGAGGTTGTCTCTAGGTTTTCTGTGAACCGTCGAGTCTTTGAACTAGGGACTTTGCCATGGCTCCGTTGTTTTGATCCTGGGGTCGGTTGTTGACGTCGCATCTGCATCCTGTTGGAGTGAGAAGGAACGCCGTTGTTGATCTCTAGGCTGTAGATGTTGCCGTCGAGAACTGTCTTTCCTTCTGATGGAGCCTGGTGGGAAAATATGGTTCCCTTTTTTGTTTGCGCCCATAGATTGTATACAGAGGTCGATGTGGACTCGCCTGCAGGGAAGAAATTTCATTTTTTATTCTTTCTTTCCGCGATGCTCTATCATTTCAGCTTTTTATATCGCGAAAGTCGTGATTGCCCAATCATTTCGGCCATTTTATCGCGGCGCCCAATAATTTCGGCTATTTTTTCTTTTTACTCGTTATTTTTTATTGCGAGCTGCCCAAACATTTCGGCTATTTCATATGCATTTTTTGCTCGCTGATTTTTATTGCGAGTTTCCTCATCATTTCGGTTATTTCATATGCATTTTTGCTCGCTGATTTTTATTGCGAGTATGGAACTCGAGGTCTGATACCAAACTTAGCATCAGCATCGCTGTGACTGGAATATGGCCAGGAGCGAATCATCATTTGTCGTGAAAGGACTTAGAATTTGATACCGATTTAGGTTTCAACATCGCTACGACTGGAATATCTCCAGGAGCGAATCATCATTTGCCGTGAAAGGACTTGAAATTTGATACTGATTTAGGCATCAACATTGCTAAAACTGGGATATTTCCAGGAGGGAATCATCATTTTCCTTTGTCGATTTAAACAAAGGTGGCTTAGCAAACAGGGTGAGGATCCTGTTGACTAAGGCTTTTCGACTTTACGAGCCGTAAGGGTCATAAAAAGGTGTTTCCCCCTACGAGTCGTGAGGATCTCGTAGGTGTATTTTCTCCTTAGGAGTCGTGAGAATTCCTAAGTGATATCTTCTCTTATAAGTCGTAAGGATCTCACAGGAGTATTTTCTCCTTGCAAGTCGAGAGGACCTATAAGTGTTGTTCACCAAATGGGGAAATTTCGCGCCATTGGTGGAACTAGATGAGGGAATGTTTATTTGTGCCCGTGGATTGTATACAAAGGTCAATATTGGACCGCTTGTAGGGCAATTTGGAGAATGTGATGGCTTAAGAACATGTTCAGATACCTGTACCTTAAGGCTTTTGAATCCTATGAGCCATGAGGGTCTCGTAAGGGGACATTCTCCTTACGAGTCGTGAGGATCTCGTAAGTGTAATTTCTCCTTAGGAATCGTGGGGATCCCATAGTGTGTTGCTCCCTTTTGTGAGTCGTAAGGATCTCACGCAGGTACTTTTTCCTTACAAGGTCGAGAGGACCTTGCAAGTGCGCATGAATTTTTTTCTTCTTCTTTTTTTACGAGTCTGCGCCCTTTCAGGTTTTCATAAACTCGCCGGCAGTCCTGCTGTTTTTACTCACGGAGCCCTTTCGGGTTTTCATCCGTGTCCATTTCACTTGTGGACGTATCGTTTTTTTGTCAACGATGAAACCTTCGAAAATAGTTTCGCCGCATTTGACCCATCTGTTTGCCGGTGGGATTTGAGTTGCAGTCCTCATCACTGGGACTCGTGGACTTGAATTCCACTGTCGCCGTGTTTGAGGCGACGCACTTAGTTTAAGGACATTACGGTCCATTGTTAGTTTAGGGACATCTCGATCCACAGCTAGTTTAAGGACGTTGCGGTCCGTGAGGATTTTGAGGCGAAGTTTTACCGGATACTACTTACAGAGTCTTGACTCAGGAAGATAGAGCGCGGACCCGAGCGTCGTCATCTATCGTTAACCTGAGTTGTGACTCGTCAGGGGTAGTATTTCTTAAGGAATCGTCTGTTTATTGGCTGGAAGGGTCTTTCACCATGCATATCAATGAGCAAATAGGCCCCACCTTGATAGACCTTGTCTATGATGTACGGGCCCTCGTAGTTCGGCTCGAATTTCTCCCGCTTTGCATGGTTGGGGATCATGGGTCTTTTTACGACTAACACGAGTTCGTCTTGGCGGAATGTTCTCGGCCTAGTGAGTCTTTCGTATGAGCGCGTCATCCTTGCTTTGTAAGCTTCCAGTTTTTACTGCGCTATGAGGCGAGTTTCATCGAGGGTATTGAGCTCCTCGAGCCGAAGATAGGCGTTTTCTTCATCCGTTAGCTCATATCGAACTGCCACTCGTAAAGAGGGTAGTTCTATCTCCAACGGAAGTACCACTTCCATGCCGAATACCAACGCGAATAGCATTGTATTCATGGTCATTTTGAACGTGGTTCGATACGCCCAGAGAGCTTCATGCAGTCTCTCGTGCCAGTCCCTTTTATTTCTGGACACCATTTTCTTTATGATCTTTGTCAAGGTCTTGTTGAAAGCCTCAGTTAGACCGTTAGCTCGAGGATTATAGACTGAAGAGCATCTCCAGTCTATTTTATGCTGCTGTGTGAAGCGGCTGATCTTATGGCTCATGTAGGCTGGCCCATTATCCGAGATGATTCGTCGCGGAGTGCCGAAACGGTAGATGACGTGTGTCCTGAAGAAATGGAGGATGTTCTCCGTCTTCACTTCTCTTAGCGGTACTGCTTCTGTCCACTTAGAGAAGTAATCGGTCGTCGCTAATATAAACCTATGTCCCTTGGATGATGCTGGTTCGATAGGTCTGATTATATCGGTTCCCCACATTTCGAACGTCCAGCTAGCCAATGTTGGGTGTAGAGGATTTGGATGCTGGTGGATGAAGTCCCCGTGAATTTGGCACGAGTGACACTGCTTCGCATATTCAAGGCAATCCCGAATCATCGTGGGCCAATAGTAACCCATTCTTTTGATCTTCAGCTTCATCTTTGGCCCGGCTTGATGGGAACCGCAGAGTCCATCATGAGTTTCTTGGACGACCCTTTTTGCTTCTTCTGGTCCCAGGCATCTCAGCCACAGACAGCCGAACAATCTCTTATATAAAGTATCATTGACGAAGGTAAATGACAGGGCTCGCTTCATGAGATGATGTCTTGACGACGTGTCTTCGGATGTTCGACGGGAGTTGAAGTAGTCTACGAAGACTTCTCTCTAGTCCTTGACCCTTTCTTCATCTTCTATTTGGAGGACTGTTTGTATGGTCACTTCTTTTCTTTCAGGAGACTCCGGAGATGTTTCTGCTGGCGCGAGAATCCAGCGGCTTTGCACAATGATCCTTATGTCATTGGGGTTTTCGTCAGCCGGTTCCTTAGCAAGCTTGGGTAATGCATCTGTCTTGCTATTTTCTGCACGCAGTATGCTTTCCAGGATGTAGGAGGGGATTTGAGTCAGCAGCTGCAGCACTATTTCGCCATATTTTACCAACTCTGGCTTGCACGTCAGATAGTCGCCATTTTCTTGGCTAACGACCAGCTGGGAGTCTCCATATATGAGGAGGTTTTCGATCCCCATGTCTACAGCGATCTCAAGACCTGCTATCAAACCTTCATATTCCGCTTCGTTTTTTGTTCTTGGCTCTGTTAAGGAAAGGGCAAAGCGCATTATCCTTCTTTGTGGAGTCACAAAGATAAGGCCCGCCCCAGCTTTGATTATGGGGGTGTTTTGCTTTCGCTTCTTCATGGAAGATGCTCCGTCGAAGTAGAGTTCCCACTGGGCATTATTTTCCTCCGGCATCCCTTCGATTGTGTCGAACGCGTGTTCATCTGGCAATTCGCAATTTAAGGGAGAGTCGCCTGGTATCGGTTGCTCAGCGAGAAAGTCGGCGATGGCCCGGCCTTTTATTGCCTTGAGGGGTCGATATATTATCGAGAACTCCATCAAGAGGAGGGCCCATTTAGCAAGCCTTCCTGTTAGTATGGCTCTTGACATTAAATATTTAAGATGATCCATCTTTGATATGAGATGGACCCCATGTGCCAAGGCATAGCGCCTGAGCTTCGTTATCGTGAAGATCAGTGTTAGGCAATGCTTTTCAATGGGGGAGTAGTTTGTTTTCTGCCCCCAGAAGGACTCGACACAAATAATAGAGAGCTCTCTCCTTCCCTTGGTCGTTCTCCTGTGTCCATAGTGTGCCTAGAGAACTTTCAAGGGTTGTTGTGTACAGGATGAGGGGCTTTCCTTTGACCGGAGCGGCCAGTACCGGTGGGTTCAGCAGATATTGCCTGATTTCGTCCAGTGCACTGTTCCCCTCCGAAGGACGGCGCACAAGACTGCGATGTCCTGACGCTGAGATTCGGGGCAGATGCTATTTGGTTTTATCCGTCCACCTCTCCGAAAATGCCAAGTTGATTTATGGCACCGTGTATCGGAGGTTTAGACGGATGCGGCCGATGTAGCAGACTTCGTCAGATTCCCCCTCGCTTGAGGGGTTTTTGATTGTGGGGACGCTCTTCCCTGCAGGTGCAAGCCCCTGCAGTTAATTACGCTACCGCATCGCGGTAACAACTTTCTCCTTCTCCAGAATTTCACTTCGTGTCGTGTGTGTTTGTTTTGTTTGTGGTTGCCCGTGGATTGTATACGGAGACTGAGTAATGCCGTCGCCCATAGGACGTGGATTAGTCCAAATCCGTATTTATTTAGATTTGGGTTTGGTGTTTTTAGTTTAAGGATGCATTAGTCGCGTTGCGACTAAGATCAACTTAAACGTTCGTTAAGGATACGATAGTCCTGTTTGAGACTAAGATCAGCTTAACGTGATAATCCATTTAATATCTGGCCATCGGGACTCGTCACCTCTCTAACGTCGTTGAAGGATTACAACGGCAGATGTCAGAGGAGTTCAGAGATGTACCCTTGAACCAAGGTTGATTTGAAGTTTTATAGTCCGTTTGAATGTTTAAGGATACGTTAGCCGTGTTTGGGGCTAAGATCAACTTAAACGGGATCGTTTAGATCCGGCAAAAGAGCATTTGGAGGCTCTATTGTTCCAGTTTAGGGACGTAGTGGTCCATAGGTAGTTTAGGAACGTTGCGGTCCATGCTCCAGTTTAGGGACGTGGTGGTCCATATTCCAGTTTAGGGACGTGGTGGTCCGCCATTAGTTTAGGGACGTTTCGGTCCATGTTCCAGTTTAGGGACGTGGTGGTCCAATATTAGTTTAAGAACGTTTCGGTCCAACATTAGTTTAAGGACGTTCCGGTCCAGCATTAGTTTAGGGACGTTTCGGTCCATGTTCCAGTTTAGGGACGTGGTGGTCCAACATTAGTTTAAGGACGTTCCGGTCCAGCATTAGTTTAGGGACGTTCCGGTCCAGCATTAGTTTAGGGACGTTTCGGTCCAATATTAGTTTAGGGACGTTTCGGTCCAATATTAGTTTAAGGACGTTTCGGTCCACGAGTTTAAGGACCCCGCAGTCCATATTAATGTGTGGTCGTTGGGACCTGTCACCTCTTTGACGTCGTTGAGGAATTACAACGATGGATGTCAAAGGAGTTCGGAGATGTACCCTCGAACCGGATATAAATTGATTTGGGAGAGCATTTGTGCTCTGTTCAATTTAATTTAAGGACTTACGGCCAGAATTGGGCTAAGTCCAGTTGAAAATGTTAAACATTTTATTTATTTTTAGTCCATTAGACCTGTGCTAGGGCTTTGCCCACACTTAAATAATGCATTGCATTACTTCTATTTTCTTGTTTGGGCTCTGTCTATAAAAGATGCAGAGCATCAATTTATTTTGGGCACTGCAAGGCATCTGCATAGCATTTTATTATTTTTATTTGGGCTTTGCCCATTTATAAATGATGCAGAGCATCAATTTAATTAGGCCTGTTTGGTCTTTTAATTGGGCTTGGCCCTGCATTGCATTTGTTAGGCGTTTTGCGCCACTCACTGAGCGCAAGCGATTGTGGTGAAGACACGTGTCATGCTCTGGTGAGCGCAAGCGCAACAGTGCAGTGCGCTGCGCTGTTGCGCTACTGACACGTGACGCGCTCTGGTGAGCGTAAGCGCAACAGTGCAGTGCGCTGCTGACACGTGGCGCGCTCCTAAAAGCGCAACAGCGCAGTTTGCAAGTGCAAAGCACTAAGAATCTTTTAGATTCAGGAACAGAAGTGCAAAGCACTATTTGATTTCTTGATCCAAAACAAGTTTTTCCTTGTTTTTCCTTATTGCAGAGAACCAAAGGTTCATAACAAGTGCAAGACACTATTTTTATTTATTTATTTATTTTTATTTATTTATTTATTTATTTTTTGTTGAAGATCAATGATCTTGTTCTCAGATCAATGATCTGTTCATAAGAGAATTTTCCCTTCTTTTAAAGGTTTTTACCTTTTTTTTGTATTCTCAAGGAGTTCTCCAGAGTTCTCTTCTCTTTTTTTTTTAGCAAGATGTTGATGCTTTTGAATTGAGATCTGGGGTCCTTTTTATAGTGCCCATAAATTAGTTAAATTTGTTAAAGAGATCTTTTTCTGAGTGATTTGGGGAATTTTCCCCACCGTTGGATCTTTGATCCAAAGGTCTCTGCTTTACAGAAGAAAATCTTCTTGTTTTTAACAAGAACAGAAAAGATTTATTCTGTTTTGCGCAACTCTCTTAGCGCGTGACGCGTGTCGCGCAGCGCAGCGCTTGCGCACCTGCGCAGACACGTGTCGCGCAGCGCAGCGCTTGCGCAACTGAAAGTTTTTTTTTTTAAGAGCCCTGCTCTGATTGGACGCAGTGCGTTGTGCTGTCGTATCAACTTCTGACACATGGCGCGTTGCGCGCAGCGCACGGTATTTGAATCGTTGCTTCAAAATTTGAATTTTTTTGAAATTTAAACAGAGCCTTGCTCTGATTGGGGAAACAAATGCCCCCCCATCGTTGCGCTCACGTGGCGCGCACGTGAGTGTAGCGGTGGCAAAACCTCAACCTTTGGATCAACTGATAAGTTGAAGGGGCGCAAGCGCCTATAAATAGGACCCTTGGTCCTTAGAAAATTCTTACAACTTTTAAGAATTTTGATTCTCAGAGCCTTGCTCCTACCTAAGAATTTTCAGAGCCTTGCTCTTGTTCTTTCCCCAAGAACTTCAAAGTTCAGAACTTAGAATCACTCTAGGTAATTTAAATTAAATTAAATTTAATTAACAGAGCCTTGCTCTTATAGACCTTTGATCTAAAGGAAAACCCCTTTAGAGTTTCATCACCAGAGCCCTGCTCTCAAAAACTTACAGATTTACAGAGATTTTGTCCATGGGTTTTAACCCATGAACAGAGCTTTGCTCTTGGATCAAATGTAGATCTTTTTAGATCTGAAAAAATGAAGAATTTTTCATAAGTTTCCATGGATTCTTTAATATTCCAAAATTTTTATTCTTTTAAGTGTGTTAACAAAATTTGATGGACCTTTCCATTATTACCAAAGAGCTATGCTCTTTTGAGGAATCTTGTTCCCCTGAGACCAGAGTTTGACAAATGTCTCTCTGTGACAGAGCTTTGCTCTAAAAGAGGAGATTTTCTCCTTGTCTCTAGGGATTTCCCATCAATGAGGATATTCTTTGTGGATCTTTTTCCATGAATTGACAGTCTCATCTAATGATGGGATTGTCTTATTAAATGATGCACCGTCATCCAGATTTTGTGGGTCCCCCATTGGTCCCCTACCCACTGTATCACAGTGTGGAGTAAGATTTTAAAATGCCAAGCGTTAGAACACTAAACGGTTATTTTTTTCTTTCCACAGGAAACATGTCTGACGACTTGTCTTTCTCCTTTGTTCGCTCGGAAGGAGGGTTCCCTCATTCGCCAGTGGACCGGGTGGCGCTCGCTCTTATTAAGGATCATGACCCCGAGTGCAAAAAACTCCACCTGTGGGGGAGGTGGTACAGCCAGATCATCCAGGGTCGCCGCAGTTTCAGTTTTGCCACGCCGTCTGAACCCATAACTCCAATCCCCTATGCCGACGAACCTCCAGCGAAGTATGCCGTGGAGGTTAAAAATTGAAATTCGGATGACCTCCTCCAACTCGCAATTGGTGCTATTCCCGTGCAACCGCCGCCGGCAATAGATATTTTAGGAAGGCGAATCTGTCAGGGTGAAGCATGCCCTTGGGGACAGGCTTATAATATTGGGTTAGTGCCGCGACCGCCCGCCGGATACTTGCAGTGGGCCCGATACATCTTATCGGCGAAAAGGACTCATCTAATGAAGATTGGGTTGTATTCGGCCATATACGTTTCGCTCTTCGAGTATCCTTCTCCTCCAACGTGGTGGATCAAAGCCTTTATCGAACAATGGAATATCCCCACCCACACTTTCTTGATGGCAGATAGGGAGGTCTCAATTTCCTTGGATGAGTTTGCCGAGCTTTCGGGTTTACCGATGAGGGGGGAGCATTACGAGGAGTTGCTACCTCCCGACGAATACGTTTTTGTCACCAAGCCGCTGGTGTTTGACCTAACTCCGGAAAACGCCGTCCATCATCAGTATCCGGGCCTGGTGAAGATGCTGGAGATCTACGAAGGACTCCATCTGGAATTGGGTGACCGGGGCGTCAGTTTCGCAGATTTTATTGCCCGCTTCATTCGCCCGGAGCTCCTATCAGAGCGGAGTGAGAAGTTTGCCCAGCTCGATGACCCTTTCGGCTTCGGCTTAGACCGTCGACCCACATTGGAGGATGACCACAAGGACTTTTATCTCCCCGGCGCCGCCGTCGTCCCTTTCTCAGAAATCGCCGTCCCGGGCATGGATGAGGAGACCTTTTTTATTGGGTTCTTGGGTTTGTGGCTGTGCAGCTTTGCGCTCCCCATGCACCCGCGTCACATGCGGCCCTCCGTCTTTTACCCAGCGCATCGGATGGTGGCTGGTTTACAGTTATCGGTAGGGATCGCCGGGCTGGCCTACCTTTATAAAGGACTTAGCGTAGCGGCGGACGCTAGTGAGCCGGGGGTGCAGCCCGCTAACTTTCCGACGCATTATTTCACCTCCTGGATGGAAATGCACATGCAAGGGGTGTTCGGTGTCCATAAGATCCCTCCGTTCTTTGAGAAATGCAGACTCTCGAGAGTCATGCGGTTGGTCGGCGCTTCAATTGTGTTTGCACCCCCACAGGAGTCTAGGGGGCTGCTCCTTCGTCCACATCTGGTCGGAGCGAAGATTTCCTTTGTGGATAAGGTTATAACCATAGGCTCAGAGACTGCTAAGTCAGTAGTGCCACTGCGCGATGATTTCAAGGACGGGGCTTCCGTATTGAAGGCTCGGGAAATCTTCCACCTCTACTCCATTCGGCCGGGCTATCTAGTGTTTAGGCAGAACGAGATCGCACTTTTCATGAGGTACAACCCGCACCGGTTTGCTCAGCAATCGAGCTACAACCAAGGGATCCCGCTGGAAGCTTTCTTGGAAAAGCCTGTGGTCAGCCGAGAGGGGATGAAGAATGCAATGCACCATTTCATACGGCTTAACACGGGTTCCTATTTCTTCATTAGTGAACCCAGCTGTGTCCCTAAGATGCTTAACACGTACGTGGCTTGGTATGCGCATGCGACGGGCCCAATTATCTTAACGGAGAAGCGTATACTGGTTGACCGTAGGGGTGCGCCTCCTGGCGGTGATCGCAAGGCCCCCTTGCAACCAAGGATCCCGGTCATTCCTCCGTTGAAAGATGCCGGAGTCGACCGACCACGCGTGTAGAGCCCCCCGCGTAGATTGCCGCTGTCTGCTACCGTGAATGCACCACAGGCGCCCCGTGTTCCTACGAAGACGGTTAGTGTAATATCGCCAGAGTCCGGCGTAGGAGCGGATATCGGGACCCGCCGCCCCAAGGTGACTGCCAAGCGCAAATCAATTCCAGGTGCATCTAGAGCTGGCGGGCAAAAGAAGAAGAAGTCGATCCTTTCTCTCGACGCGATCCTGAATTTATAGCCTGAGGCCCCTCTTACCAAAGGAATAAGTGAATATGGCAGCAATAAGGGCTTCTTGGTAGACCCTGCAGACACCAATTTGGCGGCCGCTATTGCAGCTTCTGAACGATCAGCAAGGCTCGAAGCGATGTTAAGCAAACTCACGGAGTCAGGTGATCCTTAGCCGCTTTCCTCATCATTTCATCGCATTTTTTTTATCATTATTCTTGACTAATACTTTTCCCATTTTCAACAGGTGTCTCTACCGAAGAAGCTATTGCTGCCTCTTTGAAAACCTTCCAAGAGGAGGAGGAGAAACGTGCTCTAGCAGGCGTTGGTATGTTCCACCTCCTTTTCTTTCATCAGAAAAATTTGTTATCTCTTATGATGGTCAACTTAACCTTCTTCCTTTGTTTCTTTGTAGGGGCTATCTCAGTTAATGCGGGGATCCTTCCCAAGTCTATTATTGACGTCCCGGTCTCGTCGGGGCTGCTGCAAGAGCCTCGACTTGACAAAACGACGAGGGATGCCTTGAAAAATTTGGAGGCATCCCTACTCACGGACGAAGACGCCTCAATGAGAGAGGCTCTGGTGAGGTCCGTCTCAATGGCCCAGGAGGAGAGAAAACGGCTGAGGCGCGAGGCGAAGGCGCGTCGGACTGCTTTGGCTATGGGAGCGGGCCCAAGCACCATCCCTCGGGAAGATACCCCTTCCGGAGAGGCCCCTGTCGCCCTATCCACTGCTCGCCGACAAGTGGCGCGCGCCGTTCGAAGCGCAAATGATAAGTCCACTTCAGGTAACATTTCTTTCAGAATTCTTATTGTGAGAGTTATAATGTCGACGGTTCTTATATCTATTATTTTGCAGGGCCAACTCCGACCGAGGGTGAGGCGGAGACCGTTGAACCTAGGGGAATAGAGGAGGCGGCTCCCGCCGAACTCGAGCCGACAGCGGGCAACATCGTTGAGGCCATGGAGCCTGGTGCGGAGGTTGAGGGGCCTATAGCTGAGAAGGTCGTTGATGCCGAGCCTGAAGTGGCGGCAGATGAAACGATCATTACAACTGAGTCCGGGGTGATGGCGGACGAGGCACTTGAGGCTGGCGACCTCGTGGTGACGGTAGATGAGCCGATGGGGATAGCGGAGCCCGAGGAAGTAGCGGGTGAGATGGGTACGACTCTTGGGGAAGAGTCAGCCGCTTCCTTCCAAGAGTCCGGCAACGCTCCCATCATTGCCCTCCCCGTCTACGATCTTCTGCCGTCTCCTGGTCGCGCGAGCACGACGACGGTCCCTATTGAGTCGGGTGATGAGGTTACGGGTGGTGGCCTCATGTCGATGGAGGAGGGAATTGCCTCAGTTTCGGCTGGCAGCTCGTCGGGTAAACTTCGAGTTACCATCATTCCCCTTTTTTTTACATATCTTGCAATCTTTTCTAACAGTTCTGTCTTTGTTTTTAACGCAGGCGCGGCCAACGCCGATGCTCCATTGCTCGAAGGAGCACCGTCAATTACTGCCTTGGCGGTGGTCACCTCCCAGCCTTCCCTTGTGCCATCACGGATGTTGGAAGGTATGGATTTGCGATTCATTAGTTTATCTTTTAACCGCATAACTTATGTACTAACGTCGTACCACTGTGTCTTTTCAGGAGCGCTCTTTGATCATCTATATCAAGTGTTGCTTCCACACTTCTCCTTCCTATCCGAACTCGCTTCTCCCTCTAGTGGTGCCGGTGAGTATACTTTCACTTTGATGACTTTATTTCCCCCCCTTTTAGCAATGGGGTGATTTCTGACCTTTCCTCTTCCTTATTGTAGTGCCACAAATTGAAAGAGGGGACGCAAGACCTGCCACGCCACCGGCCCTTCCAGCTTTACCATCTGTTGCAGCTGGTATAATAAATTTCCTTTTTGACGATTCTTTAACATCTCTTGAACCATCGTCTAACCATGTTTTGTTTTGCAGCTATCGTTCCGGCTCCGGTCCCTCTTGAGTCTCGTGTCCTTTCACCGGCAGGCCCTTTCTTGAAACGTCCATCTTCAAAGGGTGCCGTGATGAGTTTGGGCATGCTGAGCGGGTATATCGAAGAGCTTAACGTGGACGCTCTCCCTTCTGCCGCAGATTTCGCTGTGGAAGTTAACCCAATGTTGGCGGCACTCGTAAAATTTCACAACGAAGGCGTTGTCGAATCTTGGGTTAACCACTGTAGGGAGGTCGAGGCCTGCCTATATCGGCTGGAGTCGACGCGTCCTTCTCCTGAAGTTTTGGCCATAAGCACCCAACAGACAGCTTGGCTCGAACAAAGCACTTCTTATTTCCGTCATTTGGAGCAAGAAGCAGCTTTACGGTTGAAGGAACGTCAGGAATCTTCAAGCGCAACTGCTCGCCTACACGCTGAAGTTAGGGCGAATGCTGCTGAAGTGAAAGTCGTCTTTGAAGGACTTCTGGAGCGTATTTCTAATGGGCTAGCACTGAAGCGGAAGCTTGATGCCGCTGAGCGTGATGCCCGAGGCCGTGAAGCAGCTCAGCAGGTCGTTGAGGAACAGCTTGCATCCTTCATGCAGCAGCGGGCCCAGGTGGAGGCGGAGGTGGCTGCGGCTGTCACTCAGGAGGAAGCGTTGAAGGAAGTGCGAGAGCAGCTTGTGAATTTATTAAAGACACTTCCTCTTCAGTAGCTATCCATCCTTGTATCGTTTGTGCTTGTAGATAAAAGGATGTATATACCTATTTTTTTTTGACATAATGTATCATGTATCCAACCAAGTTTATGAATAAAAGATACACCTTTTTTGTAATGTGTCATTTTCTCCGTCTTTTCTTTCTTTCATTATCAGCATGCCACCTTAGTAACCATGTTTGACGGATGATTAGAACGAGTATCCTGACTTTCTTAAGAAATAGCGATGGCTTAGGCCGCAGGTTTAGATCTGCTGCCTAAGACTTTTCAACTCTATAAGCCGTGAGGGTCTCATAGAGACTTTTCTCCCTACGGATCGAGAGGATCTCGTAGGTGGGTTTTCTCCTTAGGAATCATGAGGATTCCTAAGTGTGGTTTTCTCTTATAAGTCGTAAGGATCCTATAAGAGAATTTTCCCTCTTACGAGTCGAGAGGATTCGTAAGCGGTTGTTTCCCTCCTTGTCGAAAATCGACTTTGGAGAGTGAGACCCGTGAATAGTATGCAAGAGACCATTTTGGATTGACTTGCGGGGCCCCATTGTTCAGGGAGTAAGCTTTTCAATCCTTGCTGCCTGAGACTTCATCTTGCAAGTTGAGACGAACCGGGAATTCTCCCACAGAGACAGTGGTGGCTCTGCGTGGGTTAAGAGGCTCTCATCACGGAGTGTTTGTATCCGTGAGTCGAGGAGTTTGTTAGGGATTATTTGTTTCCCAAGCGCCAAGTATTATTTGTTTCCTTGGGGTTTGAAACGAGTCGAGGATTCCCACGGAGACGCTGGTGGCTCTGCGAGTCGACGCGGATCAGGAGGCTCTTGTCAAGAAGTGTTTGTATCCGTGAGTCGAGGAGTTTGCTAGGGATTATTTGTTTCCCAAGCGCCAAGGATTATTTGTTTCCTTGGGGTTTGAAACGAGTCGAGGATTCCCATGGAGACGCCGGTGGCTCTGCGAGTCGACGCGGATCAGGAGGCTCTTGTCAAGGAGTGTTTGTATCCGTGAGTCGAGGAGTTTGCTAGGGATTATTTGTTTCCCAAGCGCCAAGGATTATTTATTTCCTTAGGGTTTGAAACGAGTCGAGGATTCCCACGGAGACGCTGGTGGCTCTGCGAGTCGACGCGGATCAGGAGGCTCTCGTCAAGGAGTGTTTGTATCCGTGAGTCGAGGAGTTTGCTAGGGATTATTTATTTCCCGAGCGCCAAGGATTATTTGTTTCCTTAGGGTTTGAAACGAGTCGAGGATTCCCACGGAGACGCTGGTGGCTCTACGAGTCGACGCGGATCAGGAGGCTCTTGTCAAGGAGTGTTTGTATCCGTGAGTCGAGGAGTTTGCTAGGGATTATTTGTTTCCCAAGCGCCAAGGATTATTTGTTTCCTTGGGGTTTGAAACGAGTCGAGGATTCCCACGGAGACGCTGGTGGCTCTGCGAGTCGACGCAGATCAGGAGGCTCTTGTCAAGGAGTGTTTGTATCCGTGAGTCGAGGAGTTTGCTAGGGATTATTTGTTTCCCAAGCGCCAAGGATTATTTGTTTCCTTGGGGTTTGAAACGAGTCGAGGATTCCCACGGAGACGCTGGTGGCTCTGCGAGTCGACGCGGATCAGGAGGCTCTCGTCAAGGAGTGTTTGTATCCGTGAGTCGAGGAGTTTGCTAGGGATTATTTGTTTCCCAAGCGCCAAGGATTATTTGTTTCCTTGGGGTTTGAAACGAGTCGAGGATTCCCACGGAGACGCTGGTGGCTCTGCGAGTCGACGCGGATCAGGAGGCTCTCGTCAAGGAGTGTTTGTATCCGTGAGTCGAGGAGTTTGCTAGGGATTATTTGTTTCCCAAGCGCCAAGGATTATTTGTTTCCTTGGGGTTTGAAACAAGTCGAGGATTCCCACGGAGACGCTGGTGGCTCTGCGAGTCGACGCGGATCAGGAGGCTCTCGTCAAGGAGTGTTTGTATCCGTGAGTCGAGGAGTTTGCTGAAGATACTGGTTTCTTCGGAGTTGGACTGAACCGTCGAGATTTAGCTTCGCCTTCTAGCGGAGCCTGCTGGGAAAGTATGGTTCCCTCTTTGTTTATGCCCTTGGATTGTATACAGGGATCGATGTGATCTTAACTGTAGGGCCAAAGTTTTATCATCATTTTTTTTGTTTTATCTCTGCGATGCTCTATCATTTCAGCTTTTATATCGCGAAGGTCGCGATTGCCCAATCATTTCGGCTATTTTTCGCGGTGCCCAATCATTTCGGCTATTTAATTTATTTTTATTCGCTGTTTTTTTTTATTACGAGTTGCCCAATCATTTCGGCTATTTTGCATGCATACATTTTTACTTGCTGCTTTTTCTTGCAAGTTGCCCAATCATTTCGGCTATTCCGTATGCATGTGCGGCCTACTGGCTTTCCACCGTAAACCTGGAATTAGACACCGATTTCGGCATCAGCACCGCTACAACTGGGATATTGCCAGGAGCGAATCATCATTTGCCTCCGTCGATATCGAACAAAGGTGGCTTAGAGAACAGGGTTAAGGCGCTGTCGACTAAGGCTTTTAACTTCATGAGCCGTAAGGGTCTCACAAAGGTATTTCTCCCTACAAGTCGTGAGGATCTTGTAGGCGTATTTTCTCCTTAGGAATCGTAAGGATTCCTAAGTGCATGTTCCTCTGTAAGTCGTAGGGATCCTACAGGAGGGTTTTCTCCTTGTAAGTCGAGAGGACTTATAAGGGTTGTTCATCATGCGAACATATCCCCAGTCTTGGATGAGACTTGATTAGGGAAACGTTTATTCGCGCCCGTGGATTGTATACAAGGGTCAGTATTGGGCCACTTGTAGGGCAATATCGAAAATTGTGGGGATTGCTTAAGCACAGGTTTAGGTCTCTGTAACTTAAGACTTTCAAATCTTATGAGCCGTGAGGGTCCCATAAGAGAGTTCTCCTTACGAGTCGTGAGGATCTCGCAAGTGTATTTTCTCCTTAGGGATCGTGGGGATCCCTAAGTGTGTTGCTCTCTTGTGAGTCGTAAGGATTTCACGCGGGTGGTTTCTCCTTACAAGGTTGAGAGGACCCTATAAGTGTCTTTTAACGAGTTTGCGCCCTTTCGGGTTTTCACAAACACTCGCCGGTAGCCCTGCTGTTTTTACTCACGGAGCCCTTTCGGGTTTTCATCCGTGCCCATTTTGCTCATGGACGTACCGCTTTTTTATTCTTTTTATTTTTATATATATATATTCTTTACGAGGTCGCGCCCTTTCGGGTTTTCACGAACACTCGTCGGTAGCCCTGCTGTTTTTACTCACGGAGCCCTTTCGGGTTTTCATCCGTGCCCTTTTTGCTTATGGACATACCGTCTTTATTTATTATATATTTTTTTATTTATATATTTTTTATTCATCTCGTCAGCCTAAGGATGCTGCGGTATTAGTTTAAAGACGTTTCGGTCTGCTATTAGTTTAAGGACATTTCGGTCCGTCATTGAGAAGGCCGGCTACTGCTTATAAAGCTTGAGCTTAGAAAGATAGCGAGTGGACATAGTCGTCGTCATCTATCATTGACCTAGGCCATGGCTCATTAAGCGTAGTATCTCTTTAGGAAGCGACCGTTTATTGGCTTGAAAGGCCTTTCACCGTGCATGTCCATGAGTAGATAGGCCCCATCCTGGTAAACTTTATCTATGATGTACGGGCCTTCATAGTTTGGTTCGAATTTTCCCCGCTTGGCGCGATTGGAGATCATAGGCCTTTTGACCACTAGCACGAGTTCGCCTTGGCGGAATGTCCTTGTTCGGGTCAATCTTTCATATGAGCGTGTCATCTTTGCTTTATAAGCTTCCAGATTTTGCTGTGGTATGAGCCGGGTTTCGTCAAGGGCGTCAAGCTCCTCAAGCCGAAGGTGAGCATTTTCTTCGTCCGTTAGCTCATGGTGAACTGCCACTCATAGAGAGGGTAACTCTATCTCGAGGGGGAGTACTGCTTCCGTACCGAACACCAACGCGTACGGCGTTGTGTTCGTGGCCGTCTTGAATGTAGTTCGATATGCCCAAAGAGCTTCTTGCAGTCTTTCGTGCCAATCTTTTTTATTACGGGACACCGTTTTCTTTATGATTTTTGTCATTGTCTTGTTGAAGGCTTCAGCTAGTCCATTGGCTCGCGGGTTATAAACCGAGGAATATCTCCAGTCTATATTATGCTGTTGTGCGAAGCGACTGATCTTGTGGCTTCTGTAAGCTGGCCCGTTATCGGAGATGATCCGTCGCGGAGTTCCAAATCGATATATGACATGCGTCTTGAAGAAGTGGAGGATATTTTCCGTCTTCACCTCTCTTAACGGTACTGCTTCTGCCCATTTAGAAAAGTAGTCAGTCGTCGCCAGGATGAAACGATGTCCCCTAGACGATGTTGGTTCGATAGGGCCAACTATGTCAGTCCCCCACATTTCGAATGGCCAGCTAGCCACCGTTGGATGTAATGGATTTGGGTGCTGGTGGATGAAATCCCCATGAATTTGACACGAGTGACACTGCTTCGCATATTCGAGACAGTCTTGAATCATCGTGGGCCAGTAGTAGCCCATCCGTTTTATCTTCAACTTCATCTTTGGGCCCGCTTGATGAGAACCACAGAGTCCGTCGTGAACTTCCTGGACGACCCTTTTTGCTTCGTCAGGTCTCAAGCATCTCAACCACAGAGAATCAAACGATCTCTTGTACAGAGTATCGTTGACGAAGGCGAAAGACAGGGCTCGTTTCATGAGCTGATGTCTTGTGGACGCTTCTTCAGGCATTCGGTGGGACTTGAAGTAGTCTACGAAGATTCCTCTCCAATCCTCGGTATTTTCCTAGTCTTTTACTTGCAGGGTCGTCTGCTCGCTCGCTCCTTTTTCTTCGGATGATTCCGGAGATATTTCTACTGGGGCAAGCACCCGACGGCTTTGTACCACGATTCTAACGTCATCGAGATTCTCGTCAGCCAGTTCTTTAGCAAGTTTGGCCAATGCGTCTGCTTTGCTGTTTTCCGCGCGCGGTATGTTCTCTAAAGTATAAGAGGAGATTTAGGTCAACAGCTGTTGCACCTTTTCACCATACTTCACCAATTCTGGTTTGCATGTTTGGTAGTCACCGTTTACTTGACTAACGACCAGTTGAGAATCCCCGTATATGAGAAGGTTTTCAATTCCCATGTCGATGGCGATCTCAAGACTTGCTATCAAGGCTTCATATTCAGCTTCATTGTTTGTCCTCGGCTCTGTTAAGGAGAATGCGAAGCGCATTATCCCTCCTTGTGGAGTTACAAAGATGAGGCCTACCCCCGATTTGATTATAGGGGTGTTTTGTTTGCGCTTCTTCATGGAAGATGCGCCATCAAAATAGAGTTCCCATCGGGTATCACCACCGTCGATTGCATCAAACGCATGTTCGTCTGGAAGATCGCAATTTAGAGGAGAATCGGCGGGTATGGGATGTTCAGCGAGGAAGTCGGCGATGGCCTGGCCTTTCACTACTTTGAGAGGTTGATACGTGATCGAAAACTCCATCAAGAGTAGGGCCCATTTAGCGAGTCGTCCCGTCAATATGGCCTTTGACATTAAGTACTTAAGAGGGTCCACCTTCGAAATGAGACGGACCTCATACGCCAACGCATAGTGCCTGAGCTTTGTTATCGCGAAGATCAACGCTAGGCAGTGTTTTTCAATGGGGGAGTAGTTACTTTCTGCCCCCAGCAGAACTCGACTTAAGTAGTAGAGTGCTCTTTCTTTCCCTTGATCGTTCTCTTGTGCCCATAATGCGCCTAAGGAACCTTCGAGGGCGGTTGTATAAAGAATGTGAGGCTTTCCCTTAACCGGAGCAGCCAACACTGGAGGGTTTTGCAGGTACTGTTTGATCTCGTCTAGTGCACTTTGGCACTTTTGATCCCAGACGAACGGGGTTCCTTTCTTCATCAGGTGGCTGTAAGGACGGCACTTGCCTGAAAGATTGGCTATGAATCACCGTATGTATGCGAGTTTCCCTTGGAGAGATCGTAACTGTTTAAGGGTTCTTGGCGGAGGCATTTCCATGATCGCTTTGATCTTTGACGGATCTATTTCAATACCTCGGTGTCGAACAATGAATCCCAGGAATTTGCCCGAGGAAACTCCGAATGCACACTTAAGAGGGTTCATCTTCAAGTTGTATTGTCTAAGGCGTTGAAATACGGTCTTCAGATGCTCGAGATGTTCCTCATATGATTTGCTTTTAACAACGAGGTCGTCGATATAGCATTCGACGATCTCGTGTATAAGGTCATCGAAGATCTTCGTCATGGCCCTTTGGTAGGTGGCACCGGCGTTCTTTAAACCGAAGGGCATCACGTTGTAGTAGAATATACCTAGAGGGGTCCTGAAGGCTGTGTGCTTCTGGTCTTCGGGATGCATCTTTATCTGGTTATACCCCGATGAGCCGTCCATGAAGGAGAAAATCTCATGCGTGGACGTATTGTCTATCATCAGTTCGGTGACTGGCACTGGGAAATCGTCTTTCGGACAAGCTTTATTAAGATCCCGAAAGTCCACACATATGCGCACCGTCCCATTTTTCTTCATCACCGGGACGATGTTAGCGATCCATTCAGGGTATTGAACTTCCTGGATGAAGCCAGAGTCGATCAGCTTTTTGACCTCGGCGTTGATGCTCATTTCAAGCTCGAGTCGCATTCTTCTCGGCGCCTGTTTGACTGGCTTGATGTTTGGGGATATTGCCAATCTGTGTACAGCAATTTCTGGATCCAGTCCCGGCATTTCGGAATAGTTCCACGCGAAGCAATCTCTATGCTGTAGGAGCACGTCTTTCAACGCGGTCACCCTTTCTTCAGATAGCAGCCCGCTGATGAATGTCGGTCGCGGGTCGTCTAGCGTTCCCAATTCAATTTTCTTGAGGTTATCCGCAGTGGTATGGATCCCATCTTCCAGTTCTTTTGGCGCTAGTGGGAATCCTGAGATTATCTCGTCGCTGCTGTTTTCGAAGCACCAAGGGAGCTCATCTATGTCCTCGGGCTCTTCTTTTAATATTGTAATCATGTGACAGGTGCGAATTCGTTTCCAATCCCAATGTGGAACTGGTTCTTCTTTCGTGGCCTTGGGCTCGTACTTCTGAGGCGGCGTTACCTTCCAGTTGTCAGACAGAGCGAACTTGCCGAGTTGGTACTGATCTTCGACCCAATTCTTAAAGGTGAAGCAGTCTTCGAGCGGGTGCCCTATTACTCGATGGTAAGAGCAATAGTTTGGGTCAGAGACTTCGCCTGCCTGTTCGGGGTCTTTGGACTCCGGCAGTGTAAGTATTTGATGCTTTAGGGCAAGATCAAGTATCTTCTTCGTCTTTTCCCGAGGGAACGAGTACGCTCGACCCATTTTCTTCATGAGGGATAGATCAATAACGCTCGACTCCCGTTTGCGTGGCTTCTTAGCCCTGCTTTGTTGTTGTTGAGCGCCTTTTTGGCCTTTCGATTTATTTCTGCTTTTGAGCTGAGCCTTCTTTATAACAGGTCGACAAGGAGCGGCATTTTCATCTTTTACGGCCTGTTGGAGAAGGCGTTGCGTCTTGGCTTTCTCGTAGATGGTCGTCTCACGGTTGTGATCATCTCGGACTTTTTGACCAGCTTTCTTTATAAGTTTGTCCATTTGTTTCTCGAACGACGGACTGGGTTCCTTTGCATCTGGAACTTTCACTAGCTTAGGATTAGCGTGCTCCTATTGAGCATCCGCTTCTTTATCAAGGTCATACACGACGTAGAAGCCGGGTAGTAACTCTAGTTTCTTTGACCGGATGTATCCAAGCCCTTTTGTTTCCATTCTCCCACTAGGCAGTTTGCATTGAGTCCCGGGAACGTTCCATACCCCGTCATAGAATTTGGCCTCTCTAACGGTCTGTTTGAAGGATATCCCCTGGCGTTTCAGCAGCTTCTTCAAACCCTCTGTATAATATCTGGGAAGACGGATAGGCTGAAGCCTGTTGAGCGCAGGATCCGCGCCATGCCAGATTTCTTTTTTCACTTTGATTTCTTCAAAGCGGTAAAATAGAATTGCTTTTTCACTTTCTCGTTTGGGAGGGATATAGAATGTCCGCAGCTCTTCTACACTGTAGATATTAAGTGTATCCAGTTCTTTATGATGCTCAGGCGGCACCATGGCGACTTGCAGGCGTTGCTCTTCGTCAGCGGACATTTGTATTAAAGGTCGAGCAGAGAATACGGCATGGATTTCATCTTCCGAGTCGCTGCCAAAGATCAATGTAGGAGCTGATGGTCCCGGCTTGTTGTGTTGGGGCGGATCCGAATAAACCATCTCCTCTTCTTCCTCAGTATCACTGCCGAAGACAGGGATGGTAGCGTTAGTTTTATTCTCCGGCTTGTGACACTTCTCCGTGTCTTCGAAATCCGGTAAGAAGTATTTGGCATCTTCATATTTGCGGACCTCGTTCACAGAGAAAGGGTTCAGTTCTCCCGTCACGGTATACTCGAAACCATCCTTAAAATACTTCATACACTGATGTTGTGTAGAAGGGATGATGTTGTACTCGTGTAACCATGGTCGGCCGAGCAAAGCGTTGTAGCATGTCTTGGCGTCTATGACGTGGAACTTAATGTCCGTGACGAGTAGCCCGAAGCGTAGTGTCAGTATCACAGATCCAAGAGTCTTTGACGATTGGGAGTCGAACCCGGAGATGGTGATCTTGTCCCGAGCAAGGTGCTGGACGCTCATGCAGATTTCCTTCAACACCCGCACGTTGAGTAGGTTAACAGACGACCCGTTATCGATCAGGATTTTGCCTATCTTTATATCATGGCAGTATCCCGAGACATAGAGAGGGCGATTGTGTTCGCACGTCCCAAGTAGAAGGTCTTCATCGCCAAAAGTAACATCGGCCGTGTGCACCTCCTCCAATTCATCCTTCATCTTTTCCTCGGCCAGGCATGCTTGGAATTGTTCTGGGTCTTGGAGCGCCTTAATCAACGAATCTCTCGCCTCCTTTGATAGCAAAAGGGCGTCAAGAATGCTGAGCTGTGAGGGCAGCTTTCTCAGATGTGCCAAGACGTTGTAATCCACCTTATTCTTCTTTGGTGGGTCTTTGGCAGCTAGCTCTTCCACTACTTGGTCATCTAAGATGATATCTTCAGAGACCTTTTCTTTCCCTCTATCTTTCCTGTTCGAGGGTCCGAGGTTCTTTTCGGGCAGCGTGCGATTACGTAGCCGGATATTTTCGCAAACCTTTGGTTCTTCTTCTATTCTCGAAGCGGACTCTTTAAAGAGAGGGGCAAGTTCTAGTTCTTCATCAGAATCACTCCCGAATGTAGGCACTTGTGATCCACCGGCGTTAACCATGCAACAACCGCCAGCAGTTCTTTTAAGCCTTTCGGTCATATTTCTTTGCTCTCGACGAGCTTTACGCTTTTCCCGCTTAAAGTGTTGTCGGTAAGCAACGTATCCTTGCCACCATCTATCGAAAGCTTTGCACCCTTGAGTGGGGTGCGAAATCTTTTGATGATATAAGCAATAAGACGGGTGCATTTTCGCTTCACCGGTAATTTCTTCTTTGGAGGATGGCAGCTTCATACCCATTGATATGGCCTTAGCAAACTTCTTTCTCATCTTGAATTGGCTTTTGTCGGTAGCAGAGGTGTTTAGCTCCACCGGGATCGTCTCAGCTCCTTCATCAAGTCGCTGGCACGTGGCCCTTCCAAATATAGCCGCCTCGCGCTCCCGATTAGCTTTACTTTTCAACCGAGCTTCATTAAGGAATGCGTCGATTATTTCCTCCGGTGGCCCCAGAACTTTTGGTTCAGGATCTGCCCCCGGCTTTTCAGTGCAAGGAGTCTCCTCCTCATTTGTGACCGAATGGGAAATCATATGACAACTCGCCACATATCCCTCGGATTCATCCGATGAACTTCCTTCCTCATCTTCTCTTGAAAAACATGATTGAGGAATTCTTGGAGCGTAATGGGAGTCCGTGCCTTTTGATTATATTCCTCCAACGCGTCAATTTGCCTTTATAAGTCCGTGCGCCTATCGTCAGGCTTCACGGGCTTCTTAGATTTCTTCTTCTTCTTTTTTGAAGATTTTGACGGTTGGCTGCAAGTGTTTGAGCCACCACCATCGATCTTTAGAGTTGGACGTGGCTTCAACATCCCTTCAATGACCTGCGGTTCCAACGGGTTCTTCCACTTGATCGCTGGACATGTCTGAAGATCGTTTAGCATCCTCTTTGTCTTGGCTGATAATACAACCTCCCAAGGAGCTTCTTCAAAGACGGAGCATGTTGCCCCCAGCGTATTCGTCCCTTTAGAGGTGTGGGGCTGCGGGGGATTCACCTTCCATTTGTCAGATAACGCGAACTTGCCCTGTCGGTACTGGTTTTCAAGCCAATTCTTGAAAACGTAGCAATCTTCAATCGGATGGCCTAGTACTCGATGGTAAGGACAGTAGTTGGGCTCGTTGACGTCACTTGGTTGCAATGGACGTTTTGGATCTGGCAGATTTATGAGTCTGTTGCGCAAACCCAGCTCGAATAACCTTCTCGTTTTATCGCGGGGAAAGGAATAAGGACGTCCCATCCTATCCTCAAGGGGCACGTACGGTTGCATATTATTTTGACGAGCAACCGGTTTCGAGTCGCTCGGTTGTTGTTGAGCATTAGCGACGATGATCGCTTTTCCCTTCACTTTGTCATTCCGGGAGTCCGGCCTTGGGAGAGGAGGTTTATGGCCCATTTGATCCATTTGCGCTAGTTTGTCAATCAAGGCCTGGAAAGTAGTTGGCTTGAAAAACATCATGAATTGCGAGATGGTTGCTTGTGGATCGAGGGTTCCCACAAACATACCCACTGCGGGAGCTTCTTCAATGCGCTGCTCGCACTTCGACCATAGATTCCGCCATCGTATAGCGTACTGAACCCATGTTTCGCCGGGTTTTACCCTGGCGTTAATCAGTGCCGTCATCGGGGTACGTTCACTGGCGCTTGCAAAACGTTGAGTAAACAGCAGCTCCATCTCCGCGAAGGTTTTAATAGAGTTGTTGGGGAGCTCCGAGTACCATTCGAATGCCGTATCTGATAAGCTCCCAACAAACTGGCGAAGCAACAACTTGTCATCACCACCGGTGTTGCCGCAGAGTGCCCTGAATTGGGCAACATGCTGGTGAGGATTGCCCGTCCCTTTGTAGACATGGAACTTGGGAATTGTGTAACCGGGTGGGTACTTGATTTGATCGTACCAACTCGGATATGGTCTCCCCATTTTCACGACCTGGCCGGCTGTTTCGGTTGCATGATGAACCCGTATTTGCTGGGCAATGTATTCATCCAAATCAGCTTTGGAGATTGCATCCTCTTTAGCTTGGACAGAACTGGTGGAGGATTCGACGTCTCTCCCCTATCGTCTTCAAGGATGATCGGGGGGTCTTCAGCAGGTGGATCTTGTTGAATCATCATACCCACCATATCCTGGAACAGGAGGGCCATTTTCTTTATGTTGGCTGCCTGCTCCGCAGCTTCTTTATCCTTCTTCTCTAGTACGCGACGAAGGAATTCTGCGTCCGTTTCTTGTTCTTGACGCTCGTCCGAGGATGTTTCAGGGGTTTCTTTTGGCCCTGTAAGCGCGGCCATAGCGTTCATCATCTCTTGGAGCTTCTGCTGCTGCTCCTGAGCTTTGGTCACTGACCTCGTGTGCGGTCTATGACCCGTTGATATGCGGCTATCTTCTTTTCCCGATGCCATGTAAACCGTATGAACTGTCATGCCCCCTGACTTGGGGCGTTTATGTTCACCATTTTTAACTTTTGCCGCTGACGCGGGAGTTTTCTCTGGCCTCCTTCTTTTGTGGGCCGTTGAAGTTGAAGGAACCGTTGAAGGGGGCGGCCTTGCAGCTGCTGTCCTCTGCTGTTTAATAGGATGGTCTTTTTCTTTTTGCACTTTTGCCTTCTTTTGCCGACGAGAGTGATCTGGGTCGATCACTGAGTCTTGAACCCTTCGCCAAACCTTATAAATTCTTGAGGACAGTCGTTGAGGGGGCTGTTCTTGCTTCGTTTTTGGAGCTCTCTCTGCAGGTGGAGGAGATCTCTTCAGTGTAGCCGTTGTAGAGTTCTTCCGTACCCTTCTCAGCAGTTCAAAGCTGTTCTCGATTGGAACAGCAGCGTCGACTTCCACCACTGGAGCCGGTGGAGTTAGCCCTGAGGGGGAGTTGCCCCCTGCCTTCCTCACTTGTTGCCAATGGCGACGTTGAGCACGGCGAGCCGTTGGGATTGGCTCAGAGATTGAGATAGTTTCTTTCTGCCCCCTATATGAATGAGGCGCCGCCGGTGTTAACCTCTTAAAGACTGAGGTTGTCTTTTGAAGGGTGATATTCAACCTGTCGAAGACGAATCCTTGAGCGGGGGCAGGAGCAGGAATCGTCAGTCTTGAAAAGACTGACTCTTTGACAGGGGAAGTCGCCTTTACAACTTTTGAAGCAGCAGCTGTTGCCTTCCTCGGGACAGCCAATTTAGAGTTCTGATTTAGCCTGGTGAAAACAGAGGCTGTTGGTTTGGTAGTGGGTGACCCGTTGACAGGGGTCGTCGTAGCAGTGAGCCGGTCGAAGACCGACTTCTTGTTCACTTTCGGTGCAGGTATTGGCATAGGGAAGCTTGTAGGTGGGATCATGGTCCCGAAGAACAGACCAGTGGTGGCTTGGGTCACCTGATCTACCGGCAGAGTGAGGAAGGAAGCCGCTTGGGGCCCATATGCTACACCTCTCGGTGAGGTGGAGCGTCCGTTGCAGTGGCATTTCGAGCAGTTGGTGCAGTTAAATGCCATTGAATCTTGAGTTCTGTGCCAGGAAAACGACCAAATCTTAGTAACTTGAAATCCGAAGGCAACCATTAACAAACCGCGATTGGTTCGCGAAGACGACACACGAAGCGTGGAGTGGAAAGAGGAAAAGGTCCCACCGGGCGTGCCAGAATCTGTTCCCCTCCGAAGGACGGCGCACAAGACTGCGATGTCCTGACGCTGAGATTCGGGGCAGATACTATTTGGTTTTATCCGTCCACCTCTCCGAAAATTCCAAGTTGATTTATGGCACCGTGTATCGAAGGTTTAGACGGATGCGGCCGATGTAGCAGACTTCGTCAGATTCCCCCTCACTTGAGGGGTTTTTGATTGTGGGGACGCTCTTCCCTGCAGGCGCAAGCCCCTGCAGTTAATTACGCTACCGCATCGCGGTAACAACTTTCTCCTTCTCCAGAATTTCACTTCGTGTCGTGTGTGTTTGTTTTGTTTGTGGTTGCCCGTGGATTGTATACGGAGACTGAGTAATGCCGTCGCCCGTAGGACGTGGATTAGTACAAATCCGTATTTACTTAGATTTGGGTTTGGTGTTTTTAGTTTAAGGATGCATTAGTCGCGTTGCGACTAAGATCAACTTAAACGTTCGTTAAGGATACGATAGTCCTGTTTGAGACTAAGATCAACTTAACGTGATAATCCATTTAATATCTGGCCATCGGGACTCGTCACCTCTCTAACGTCGTTGAGGGATTACAACGGCAGATGTCAGAGGAGTTCAGAGATGTACTCTTGAACCAAGGTTGATTTGGAGTTTTATAGTCCGTTTGAATGTTTAAGGATACATTAGCCGTGTTTGGGGCTAAGATCAACTTAAACGGGATCGTTTAGATCCGGCAAAAGAGCATTTGGAGGCTCTATTGTTCCAGTTTAGGGACGTAGTGGTCCATAGGTAGTTTAGGAACGTTGCGGTCCATGCTCCAGTTTAGGGACGTGGTGGTCCATGTTCCAGTTTAGGGACGTGGTGGTCCGCCATTAGTTTATGGACGTTTCGGTCCATGTTCCAGTTTAGGGACGTGGTGGTCCAACATTAGTTTAAGGACGTTCTGGTCCAGCATTAGTTTAGGGACGTTTCGGTCCATGTTCCAGTTTAGGGACGTGGTGGTCCAACATTAGTTTAAGGACGTTTCGGTCCAACATTAGTTTAAGGACGTTCCGGTCCAGCATTAGTTTAGGGACTTTTCGGTCCGATATTAGTTTAGGGACGTTTCGGTCCAATATTAGTTTAAGGACGTTTCGGTCCACGAGTTTAAGGACCCCGCAGTCCATATTGATGTGTGGTCGTTGGGACCCGTCACCTCTTTGACATCGTTGAGGAATTACAACGATGGATGTCAAAGGAGTTCGGAGATGTACCCTCGAACCGGATATAAATTGATTTGAGAGAGCATTTGTGCTCAGTTCAATTTAATTTAAGGACTTACGGCCAGAATTGGGCTAAGTCCAGCTGAAAATGTTCAACATTTTATTTATTTTTAGTCCATTAGACCTGTGCTAGGGCTTTTCCCACACTTAAATAATGCATTGCATTACTTCTATTTTCTTATTTGGGCTCTGCTTATAAAAGATGCAGAGCATCAATTTATTTTGGGCACTGCAAGGCATCTGCATAGCATTTTATTATTTTTATTTGGGCTTTTCCCATTTATAAATGATGCAGAGCATCAATTTAATTAGGCATGTTTGGTCTTTTAATTGGGCTTGGCCCTGCATTGCATTTGTTAGGCGCTTTGCGCCACTCACTGAGCGCAAGCGATTGTGGTGAAGACACGTGTCATGCTCTGGTGAGCGCAAGCGCAACAGTGCAGTGCGCTGCGCTGTTGCGCTGCTGACACGTGGCGCGCTCTGGTGAGCACAAGCGCAACAGTGCAGTGCGCTGCGCTGTTGCGCTGCTGATACGTGGCGCGCTCCCAAGAGCGCAACAACGCAGTTTGCAAGTGCAAAACACTAAGAATCTTTTAGATTCAGGAACAGAAGTGCAAAGCACTATTTGATTTCTTGATCCAAAACAAGTTTTTCCTTGTTTTTCCTTATTGCAGAGAACCAAAGGTTCATAACAAGTGCAAGGCACTATTTTTATTTTTTATTTATTTATTTATTTATTTATTTATTGTTGAAGATCAATGATCTTGTTCTTAGATCAATGATCTGTTCATAAGAGAATTTTCCCTTCTTTTAAAGGTTTTTACCTTTTTTTTTGTATTCTCAAGGAATTCTCCAGAGTTCTCTTCTCTTTTTTTTTTAGCAAGATGTTGATGCCTTTGAATTGAGGTCTGGGGTCCTTTTTATAGTGCCCATAAATTAGTTAAATTTGTTAAAGAGATCTTTTTCTGAGTGATTTGGGGAATTTTCCCCACCGTTGGATCTTTGATCCAAAGGTCTCTGCTTTACAGAAGAAAATCTTCTTGTTTTTAATAAGAACAGAAAAGATTTATTCTGTTTTGCGCAACTCCCTTAGCGCGTGACCCGTGTCGCGCAGCGCAGCTGCGCAGACACGTGTCGCGCAGCGCAGCGCTTGCGCAACTGAAAGTTGTTTCTTTTACTTTTACTTTTTTTTTTTAAAAGAGCCCTGCTCTGATTGGACGCACCGCCTTGGACGTTGTGCTGTCGTATCAATTTCTGACACATGGCACGTTGCGCGCAGCGCATGGTATTTAAAGCGTTGCTTAAAAATTTGAATTTTTTTGAAATTTAAACAGAGCCTTGCTCTAATTGGGGAAACATGCACTTTGGCATTTACGATCCCAAACGAACGGGGTTCCCTTCTTCATTAGATGGCTGTATGAGCGGCATTTGCCAGAGAGGTTGGGTATGAACCATCGGATATACGCGAGCTTTCCTTGGAGAGACCGCGGTTGCTTGAGATTTCTTGGCGAGGGCATTTCCATAATCACCTTAATCTTTGATGGATCTATTTCGATGCCTCGGTGTTGTACGATGAATCTTAGGAATTTGCCTGAGGAAACTCCAAACGCGCATTTCAGGGGGTTCATCTTCAGGTTGTACTTCCGAAGGCGCTGGAACACTATTTTCAGATGTTCCCAGTGTTCCTCGTACGATTTGCTTTTCATCACAAGGTCGTCGATATAGCATTCAACGATCTCATGGATGAGGTCATCAAAGATCTTTGTCATGGCCCTCTGGCAGGTAGCGCCAGCGTTCTTCAGACCAAAGGGCATCACTTTATAGCAAAATATGCCCAGCGGAGTCCGGAAGGCAGTATATTTTCGGTCTTCGGGATGCATCTTTATTTGATTATACCCTGAACATCCATCCATGAAGGAGAAGACATCCTGAGTGGACGTGTTATTGATCATCAGCTCAGTAACAGGTACTGAGAAGTCATCCTCGGGGCAAGTTTTGTTGAGATCTCGAAAGTCCACGCAGATGCGTACTGTCCCATTTTTCTTCATCACTGGGACAATGTTAGCGATCCAGTCAGGATACTATACTTTTTGGATGAAGCTGGAGTCGATTAGTTTCTTGACTTCGGCATTGATGTTCATCGCGAGTTCGAGCCGCATCCTTCTTGGTGCCCGCTTAACTGTCTTAATGTCTGGCGATATAGCTAGTTTATGCACAGCTATATCCGGATCTAATCCTGGCATCTCGGAATGGTTCTATGTGAAGCAGTCTTTATACTGCATAAGCACGTCTTTTAGTGTAGCCACCTGCTCTTTAGACAGCAGCTCACTGACGAACGTTGACCTCGGATCGTTTATCGTCCCCAAGTCGATTTTCCTCAGGTTGTCGGCCGTGGTGTGTATCCCATCTTCCAGCTCTTTCGGAGCTGGTGGAAATTCTGAGATCACCTCGCCCTCATCTCTATTTGCGAAGCACTTGGAGAGGTCGTCCACATTCTCATGCTCTCCCTCTTTTGAGAATGTTATCATGTGGCAGGTACGAGCTCGTTTCCAAGCTCGATATTGATGTGGACTTTCCTTCGCAGTGTAGGTTGCTCTTGGCTCATGCTTTCGTGGTGGGGCTATCCTCCAACTGTCGGATAGAGCAAACCCGCCTTGCTGATACTGGTTTTCAACCCAGTCTTTGAAGGTGAAGCAATTTTTAAGAGGATGTCCTATTGCTCAGTGGTAGGAGAAATAAGCCGGATGATGGACCTCGTTTATATGCTTAGGGTGCCGAGACTCCGGGAACGTCATCATTTGATGCTTCATGACAAGGTTGAATATTTTCCTTGTCTTGTCTCGAGGGAAAGAATATTCCCGACCCATCTTTTTTTTATAAAAGATGGATTCTAACTGAATTTTTCTCGATTGCGTAGCTTTTTGGATCCACTTTGCCATTTTTGAATGTCATTGCCGTTCTTCACCTTGTTGTTGCTCCTACGTCGGGCTTTCTTCTTGCCACGAGAGCGCACAGCGGGCTGAGGGTGAAGGGCATCGTCATCCTCTGTAGCCTGTTGAATGATACGTTGCGTCCTGGCTTTCTCGTAAATAGCCATTTCGCGGCTGTGGTCATCTCGAACCATCTGACTCGCTTCCCTTATTAGTTTGTCAATCTGTTCTTCGAATGACGGGCTTAGTATTCTTACGGCGGACTCTCGCTCTGGTTCGAAATCAGCGCTGTCTGGAAATGCATTCGCTTCTCCACTGGGGTTATTTATGACATGGCAACCATGGAATCGCTCTCATTTCTTGGACCGAACGTATCCAAGCCCAGTCGTCTCCATCCTCCCATTGGGCATCTTTCGCTGAGTCCCGGGAACGTCCCAAATCTTGTTGTAGAACTGGGCTTGTCGAGCGGTTTCTTTGAAAGGTATGCCTTGGCATCTTAATAGCCTTTTCAATCACTCTGCGTAATATCTGGGCAGACGGATTGGTTGGAGCCTATCGAGTGCAAAATCGGCACCATGCTAGACTTCTTTCTCCACTTTGGTCTCCGTGGATTGATAGAAGAGGATCACCTTTTCACCTCTTCGCCTAGGAAGAACGTAGAAGGTCTGCAGCTCTTGCACGCCGTATGTATCGAGCGCATCAAGTTCCCTGTAATGCTGCTGCGGAACCATGGTGATTTGCAAACTCTGATCAGCTTTAGCGAAGGTCTGCATTGATGGACGAACAGAGAATACTGTGTTGACCTTGTCTTCAGAGTCGCTGCCGAAGACCAAAATAGGAGTAGATGGTCCTGGCCTGCTGCCTTGGGGTTGCCCCGAGAAGACTATCTCTTCATCCTCCTCGGTATCGCTCCCAAAGATCGGGATGGCGGCGACGGATTTTTGTTTATTCTCCGGTTTAAGACATTTTTCCGTGTCTTCGAAGTCAGGTAAGAAGTACTTAGCATCTTCAAATTTGCGGACTTTATTTACGGAGAATGGGTTTAGCTCCCCTGTAATTGTGTACTCGATCCCGTCTTTGAAGTACTTCATACACTGATGTTGTGTAGAAAGGATAATGTTTGTTCCCTCATGGGAACTGAATAAAATAAAATTAAAGCAGCAAGAAAACCCCCCAAATGGGCATCATGTGCTCACACGTGACCAGGCCTTACATGCAAACACGTGACCTTTTTATGGGCAGATTCTATCTACGCCTGAATGCCTAATTGATAAAGTTACGTGCCCACACGTGATGGGCTCTTGAACCCATTGAATTAATAAAATTAAATTCTAATTAAAAGAAATTAAAAGCATTTGTTCCCTCATGGGAACTGAATAAAATATATAAATAAAGCAGCAAGGAAAACCCCTAAAGGGGGGATCACGTGCCCACACGTGACCGGGTCTCACGTGTAGACACGTGACCTTTTACAGGCAAAGCCTATATGCGCTGAATAAAATAAACAATTGGAAATGTTTAATCAGTGGGGTCACGTGCCAACATGTGATGGGTTCCTGAGCCCTCTGAACTAATAGAATTAAATTCTAATTAAATGCTTAATCAGTTGGGTCACATGCCAACACGTGATGGGTTCCTGAGCCTTCTAAATTAATAGAATTAAATTCTAATTAAATAATTAATCTGTGGGGTCACGTGCCAACACGTGATAGACTCCTAAACTCTCTGAACCAATACAATTAAATTCTAATTAATGCTTAATCAGTGAGGTCACATACCAACACGTGATAGACTTTTAAACCCTCTGAAATAATAGAATTAAATTCTAATTAAAGAGAATCAAAAGCACTAATTGGAAAAATATTTCCCTAGATCTTTCTAAACAAAAAAGATTGCACTCTGTAAAGGGAGCACCGTTGGATTAAAATCCAATGGTGATTAAAAATCACCAATTTATAGAAAGATTCTGTACAAGAAAATATTTTCCTAAAATTTGTCAGGAATAACAAATAAAATATCTTTTGGATTAAAAATCCAATGGTGAATAAAATTCACCGAGTGATCTAAAAGATCATGTTGGTTATAAAATCAATCAAAATCTTTAAATGAGAGATCGGCTGAACAAACTGATTCTTTTCTTTCTCCTATAAATAGGAGCCAAGAAGAAAAAAATAGACAAAAAAAGGATACAAAAAAAAGAGAGAAGATAGAAGAGAAAAAAAAGAAGAGAATTTGATTCTCCAGAGAGAAAAGAAGATCTCTTCAGAGAAAAAACTCTAGGTAAGAGAAAGAAGGAGATCATTTTATAAGCTCCCACAAAACAAAAGAGAACTTAATTCTCAAACCAAGAGTTTAACTCTTCTAAAAAGAACTTAGTTCTTCTTCTGGTTGATGATCTGCAGAAGCAGATCTCCCCACAAGTTGAGAATTTAATTCTCATCCGGGGAGATTCTGCCATGCAGATCCAAAATTTAGAGGGAGAATTGAGTTTAAAGAATTTAATTCTTTCAAACATATAGGAATTTAATTCCTCTAAATAAAATTAGGGTTTAACCTTATCAAAAGAATTTAATTCTTAACAATAGATTTAACTCTCCATGCACGTAAAAGAAATCAGTACCCAACATGATCACATGGTAACACATGACCCCCTTTCTCTGAACCAGAAAAGAGATTTCCCAAAGTGTTTAACACTTATTAAAAGGGAAAAGGGAAAACAATAAAGACAGTTTCTCTTTTAGGGTGTATCACGTGCTCCCACGTGGACCCTTAAAAAGCTCCTCAAAACAAAAGGAAGTAAAGCCAAGGCAGTTTTACTTTTTGGGCGTCTCACGTGTTCCCACGTGACCCTAGCAATTATCAAACAAAAGAGGATTCTACCCAAAGGCAATGCCCGCCTAAAGAATGCCTCACGATTTCCCCCACGTGACCCCTGACAAACACCATTTTAAAAAGAATATGGGGTAAAACCGAAGGATTAATATCCAACGTATGGGTACCCATCACGTGCCCACAACGTGATGGTCCATAAAGGTCAAGTGTTTAACACTTATATGCATACTCTGAGAGTAAAACAAAAGAAGGCAAAGCCCAATCTTTAGGCACCTCACGCGACCCTACGTGAGCGCTTCAGTTTTAGTGTTTAACACTACTTTAAGCGCCTCACATGGGAGCACGTGAGCGCCGAATGTACTTTAGTGTTAACACTATATTCGAGCCAATCTTAGCCCAAATTAGCTAAATCTTCCAGAGGCAAAATCTCTTGAAACTGAACCCTAATTATACTTTTGTCTTCCAAAACTGATCATCTCATATGGCATTCAAAGTGATTCCCAGAGCCTTCCAACCAACATTGGTTCAAGGGTACATCTCTTCATACCTCTGATATATGTCGTTGTAATCCTTCAACGTCTTCAGAGAGGTGACGGGTCCCAACAACCAAACATTTCATGGACTATGAGGTCCTTAAACTCATGGACTATGATGTCCTTACACCTTATGGACTGTGAGGTCCTTAAACTCATGGACTATGATGTCCTTAAACTTTACAGACTATGATGTCTCTAAACTACCACGGACTGTGGGGTCCTTAAACTCATGGACTATGATGTCCTTAAACTTTACAGACTATGACGTCTTTAAACTGGACCGCAAAGTCCCTAAACTAAAAGAATAGAGCCCAAATGCTCTTTTGTCAGATCTAAATGATCCTGTTAAGTAGATCTTAGTCTAAAATTAGACTAACGTATCCTTAACAAACTGTTGAGTTGATCTTAGTATAAAATTAGACTAACGTATCCTTAACAAACGTTTAAGTTGATCTTAGTCTCAAATGAGATTAACGATCCTTAAACCAAACCCAAACCCAAATCTTAGAAAATACGGATTTGGACTAATCCACGTTCTACGGGCGACAACATAAATTAGTCTCCGTATACAATCCACGGGCAACCAAAAATAAAACAAACACACACGACATGAAGTGACCATCTGGAGAAGGAGAAAGATGCGGTAGCGTAATTAACTGCAGGAGCTTGTGCCTGCCGGAAGAGCGTCCCCACAATAAAAAAACTCCTCAGATGAGGGGGAATCTGACGAAGTCTGCTATATCGGCCGTATCCGTCTAAACCTTCGATACATGGTGCCATAAATCAACTTGGCATTTTTGGAGAGGTGGACGGATAAAACCAAATAGCATCTGCCCCCAAATTCAGGCCTGACGTCCCAACGTCCCGGTTGCGTCTTTCGGCGGAGAACAGATTCTGGCATGCCCGGTGGGACCTTTTTCTCTTTCCACTCCACACTTCGTGTGTCGTGTTTCGCGAACAAGTCGGGTTTGACATGGTTGCCTTTGGATGTGAAGTACTAAGATTTGGTATCTTTCTCCGTACAGAAAAACAGAAGATCGATGGTTTCAAACTGCACTAATTGCAACAATTCCCACTCCGTCCTCGCCGGAGGAGTGACCTACGGGCTTCAAGCGGCCTCCCTTTTTAAGATGCCAGTGGAACAGGTGACGCAAGCCACCACTGGGCTATTCTTTGGGACCATGCTCTCCCCAATGAGCTTCAACGCCCCCATTGTCGTCGCTAGAAGCTCCGAAGAAGTCGGTCTTTGATCGGCTTACAACTACCGTGGCCCCTCTCAACGGGTCGCCCAAGTTCAGTGCCTCAATTTTCAACAGACTGGGCCAAAGCTTAAGTGGGCCCGTGAAGAAGCCCGCGATACCTGAGGAGGCCATCCCAAAGCGGATAGTCATTCCTGTTCCTGAAGTCATCAAAGTGACTTCCCCTGCTAAGGAGTCGGTCTTCACAAGACTGGCTATTTCAGCTCCCGTTCCAGGCGAAGTCATCAAAACTTCTCTCCTTGCACGAAAGTCTGCCTTCGATAGATTGGCCATCCCCACTCAACGGACGTCAGTTTTTAAGAGGCTAACGCCGGCAGCAACCCTCCGCCTGAATAGGGGGCATGATGAAGCCACCCCCATAGCTGAGCCGGTCCCGTCAGCACGACATGCTCGCCGTCGTCACTGGAGTCAAGTAAGGAAGGCTGGGGGCAGCTCTCCTTCTGGACTGACTCCGCCAGCTCCAGTAGTGGAGATTAATGCTGCTGTTCCAACTGGGAACAGCTTTGAACCACTTAAGAGGGTACGCAAGAACTCTCCGAAGGCCGTGCTAAAAAGATCTCCTCCACCTATGGAGAACACTACAAAGGTGAAGCCAGAGCAGCCCCTTCAGTGGCTGTCTTCTAAAATTCATAAAGTTTGGCGACAGGTCCGAGACTCTGTGATTGATCAAGATTACCCCCGCCGACAAAAGAAAATGAAGGTTCGGCAAGAGAAGGACCAACCTGTCAAGCCACAGAAGGTGTCGTCCACTGGGTGCCCGCTGCAATGGCTCCCTCAACTTCGACCGCTCACAAAAGAAAAAGGCCGGAGAAAATCCCCGTGTCTGCGACCAAAAACACTGAATCTAAAGGCCCCAAGTTCAGGGGCATGGTGGTGTACACTGTTTATATGGCATCCGGGAAAGAGGATAGCCGTGTCTCTATGGGTCATCGACCACTCACCAGATCTGTAACAAAGGCCCAGGAGCAACAACAAAAACTCCAGGAAATGTTAACACAGATGGCCGTACTCACTGGGCCAAAAGAAAACCCGGAAACATCGTCAGAGCAGTGTCATGAACAAGAAACTGATGCTGAGTTCCTCCGCAGAATCCTCGAGAAGAAGGAAAAAGAGGCAGCGGAACAAGCTGCCAACATAAAACGAATGGCACTTTTATTCCAAGACATGGTCGGGATGATGTTACAGCCGGATCCTCCAGCTGAAGACCCTCTGATTATCCTAGAAGATGACCGAGGGGAGACGTTAAACCCCCTTCCTGCTTGTTCAGCAGCCAAGGAGGAGACCATCTCCAAAGCCGCCCTAGATGATCATATCGCTCAGCAGATACGAACTCATCAGGCGAACGAAGCGGCCGGGAAAATTGTTAAGACTGGACGACCCTATCCGGGTTGGTACGACTAAATAAAGTACCCGCCGGGATATACGATCCCTAAATTCCACGTATATAAAGGGACGAGAAATCTATACCAACATGTCGCTCAATTTAAGACTTTGTGCGGCAACACCGGAGGTGACGATAAGCTACTGCTTAGCCAATTCGTTGGCAGCTTATCGGAGACAGCTTTTGAATGGTACTCCGAGCTCCCGAACGATTCCGTTAAGATATTTGCAGAAATGGAGTTACTCTTCACACAAAGGTTCGCAAGCGCTAGCGAACGCATCCCCATCACAACATTAATTAACGCCAGAGTGAAGCCAGGCGAAACATGGGTGTAGTACGCGATACGGTGACGGAATCTATGGTCGAAGTACGAACAACGCATAGAGGAAGCTCCTGCAGTGTGCATGTTTGTGGGTACTCTTGATCCATAGGCGACCATATCCCAGTTCATGATGTTCTTCAAGCCGATCACCTTCCAGGCCCTGATAGACAAGCTGGCCCAGATGGACCAGATGGGTCACAGGCCGTCCTCTTCAAAAACGGAACTCCGAAATGAAAAGGGGAAAGGGAAAGCAACCTTTGTCGCCAACGCTCAACAACAACCGACTGGCCCGAAGCCGGTTTCTCACCAAGACAATAAACAAAGATCCCTTAGAGAAAAGATGAGACGCCCTTACTCGTTCCCTCGGGATAAGACGAAGAGGTTATTCGAGCTAGCGCTGCGCAACAGGCTCATCACTCTGCCGGAGCCAAGACGCCCAACGCAACCAGGCGACAATAACAATCCTAATTAATGCCCTTATCACTGAATATTGGGTCATCCAATCGAAGATTGTTACATCTTCAAAAGTTGGATCGAAGATCAGTACCAACAGGGCAAGTTCGCGTTATCCGAAAACTGGAAGGTGAACCCGTCACAACCTCACGCTCCTGAAAAGGTGGACATGCCGGGGGCATCATGCTCTTTTATAGAAGAAGCTCCATGGGAGGTCGCTCTTTCAGCCAAGACAAAAAGAATGCTGAAGGATCTCCAAACATGCCCGGCAATCAGGTGGAAAAATCCGCTGGAACTTGAGATCATTGAGGGAATGCTGAAGCCGCGTCTGACTCCAGGAATTGGTAGCGATAATCAAAACGCTCAGGCCCAGCCGTCAAAGCCTTCGAAGAAGAAGAAGAAGACCAAAAAGCCCGTGAAGTATGGTGACAAGTGCACAGACCTGCAAAAACATATTGACGCATTGGAAGAATATAACCAGAATGCGCGAACCCCGGTCATACTCCAAGAGTTTCTCAATCACATCCTTGAAGACGAAGATAGCGATAAAGATGAGGGAGAAGACTCGTCAGATGAACCTGAGGATTATGTGGTAAGCTGCCACGTGATCTCTCACTCACCGAATGATGGTGAAGAAGCTCATGATGTAGAGAAAACGGGGGCAGATCCCGAACCGGAACTCCTAGGACCGTCAGACGAGATGATTGACATATTCCTGAATGAAGTCCGTCAGAAAAGTAAAGCCAATCAAGAGCGCGAACTGGCCATCTACGAAAAAGCCAAACGCCGGCAACTGAATGAAAAAGTTGAAGCATTCCAACCAGATTGAAGCATGTTCACCGCAGACAAAAGCAAACTTAAGACAAGGAAACGATTCGCTAAAGCCCTGTCAATGAGAATGAAGTTGCCCTCTTTTTAGAGGAAATTCTCCTGGCTGTATACATCTTGATGAAGCGGACGTACATCCTAAGTTCTGCTTATACCATCAGAGGATCGCACATCCTACCGAAGAGTGCATGGCCTTTAAAAACTGGTGGCAGGGATATGTTACCCACCGACAACATGTTCAGCGGATAAAGCGCAAGGCTCGTCGGGAACAAAGAAGCACGACAGATGAGCATAAAAGAACAGCCGGTGAATGTCACATGGTTAATTCCGGGGGGATCGCAAGTTATCACTTTCGGGAGTGATTCTGATGAAGAAATAGCCCTTGGCCCTCTCTTTAAGAAATCCATCTCTGAAACAGAAGAGATGAAGACTTGCGAGAACATTCAGCTGCGCAATCGCACGCTACCTGAAAAATATCTCGGACCCGCAAACAAGGGATTGAACAAAAAGGATAAGGGGAAAGAAAAGGTCCCTGAGAATATCACCCTCGATGACTGAGTCGTCGAAGAGCTGGCAGCTAAGGACCCGCCCAAGAAAAACAAGGTGGATTACAATGTTCTGGCACACCTGAGGAAAATACCCTCGCAACTAAGCATTCTCGATGCCCTTCTGCTATCCAAAGAGGCGAGAGATTCTCTGATCAAAGCACTACAAGAGCCTGACCAATTCCAAGCTTTCTTTACCGAAGAAAAGATGAAGGATGAGCTGGAAGAAGTGCACACAGCTGACATCACTTTCGGCGATGAAGATCTCCTCCTCGGAACGTGTGAGCACAACCGTCCCCTATATGTTTCCGGGTATTGCCATGACATTAAGATATGGAAGATCCTAGTTGACAATGGGTCCTCTGTCAACTCCTAAATGTGAGGGTGCTAAAAGAAATCTGCATGTGCATTCAACATCTCGCTCGGGATAAAATCATTATCTCCGGATTCGACTCCCAGTCATCATGTACGCTCGGGTCTGTGATACTGACGTTACGCTTTGGGTTGCTCGTCACTGATATCAAGTTCCATGTCATTGATGCCAAGACTTGCTACAACGCTTTGCTCGGCAGGCCTTGGTTACACGAGTATAACATCATCCCTTCTACACAGCATCAGTGTATGAAGTACTTCAAAGATAGGCTCGAATACACTGTGACAGGGAAGCTGAACCCATTTTTCGTAAACGAAGTCCGAAAGTACGAAGATGCAAAGTACTTCTTACAAGACTTTGAAGACATGGAAAGATGCTATAAACCTGAGGGTAAGAAAAAAGCTATTACCACCATTCCGGTCTTCGGGAGCGATACCGAGGAGGAAGAAGAGATAGTATATTCGGGACCTCCCCGATACAACAAACCGGGACCGTCTACCCCTATCCTGGTCTTTGGCAGTGACTCTGAAGATGAGGTCAACGCAGTATTCTCGATTCGTCTATCAGTGCAAGCCTTCATTGGAGATGTTCAGAGTTTACAAATCGCTATGGTTCCGCGGCAGCATTACAAAGAGCTTGACGCACTTGATACCTACAGTGTGCAAGAACTGCAGACGTTCTACATCCCTCCCAGGCGAAAAGATGAAAAAGCGATCCTCTTTTATCGATCCACGGAAACCAAAGTGGAGAAAGAGATCTGGCATGGTGCCGATTCTACGCTTGACAGGCTCCAGCCCATCCGTCTGCTCAGATACTATACAGAAGGATTAAAAAGGCTGTTGAGGCGCTAAGGCGTACCCTTCAAACAGATTGCTCGACAAGCTCAGTTTTACAACAGGATCTGGAACGTCCCCGGAACTCAGCGAAAATTGCCCAACGGGAGAATGGAAACGATCGGGCTCGGATATGTTCAATCCAAGAAACAAGAGCGATTCCATGGCTGCTACGTTATACATGATTTCGATGAAGAAAGAGATACTCTGTTAGAAAACGCTAACCCTGAACCAAAACGAGGTCTCTCCATGAAAGTGCCAAGTCCGTCGTTCGAAGAACAGATGGATAAGCTAATAAGGGAAGCAGGTAAAAGGGTCCGGGATGACCATAGCCGCGAAATGGCTATCTATGAAAAAGCCAGAACGCAACGCCTCTTTTAGCAGGCTACGAAAAATGATGATGCCCTTCGTCGCCATCCCGTCATACGGAAGACTCGACGCGGAGGCAAAAATAAATTGAAGAACGGAAAAAATGTTCGACAGCAGCAAAGCGGGTCCAAGAAGCCCCGCGATCGAAAATTGAGCAGCTGGGATCCGTCTCTTATAAAGAAGATGAGTCGAGCATATTCTTTTCCCCAAGACAAGACAAGAAAGATATTCGATCTCGTCATGAAACATCAGATGATGACGCTCCCGGAGTCCAAGCACCCTGAACAAGAAAATGAGGTTCATCACCCAGATTATTGCTCTTATCACCGAGCTATACGACATCCTCTCGAAGACTGCTTCACCTTCAAAAACTGGGTCGAGGACCAGTATCAGCAAGGAAGGTTCGCTTTGTCCAGCAGTTGTAGGGTAACCCCGCTACAGAAGCATGAACCGAAAGCCACATATGCAGTGAGAGTAGAGCCGGATCAACATCGGTCTTGGAAGCGATCCCGTACCTGTCACACGATAACGCTGTCAGGAGAAGGAGTACATATTTTGATATGGCTGACCTCCCCTGGTGCTTCGAAAACGATGATGATGAAGTGATCTCAGAGTTTCCACCGACGCCAAAAGAGCTGGAAGATGGGATACATACTACTGCAGATAACATCAGAAAAATCGACTTAGGGACGACAAACGACCCGAGGCCTACGTTCGTCAGTGAGCTGCTGTCCGAAGAACAGGTGGCTACGCTCAAAGACGTGCTCATGTAGTATAAAGACTGTTTCGTATGGAACTATTCCGAGATGCCAGGATTAGATCCAGAAATAGCCGTCCATAAATTGGCGATTTCTCCGGACGTCAAGCCAATCAAACAAGCACCGAGAAGAATACGGCTCGAACTTGAAATGAGCATCAACGCCGAGGTCAAGAAGCTAATTGACTCCGGCTTCATTCAAGAGGTTTAGTACCCTGACTGGATTGCCAACATCATCCCAGTGATGAAGAAAAATGGGACGGTGCGCATCTGCGTAGACTTTCGGGACCTCAACAAAGTATGTCTGAAGGATGACTTCCCCGTACCGGTTACTGAGCTGATGATAGACAACACGTCCACTCATAAAGTTTTCTCCTTCATGGATGGCTCATCAGGGTACAATCAAATAAATATGCACCCCGAAGACCGAAAGCATACCGCTTTCCGGACCCCGCTAGGCATATTCTGCTACAAAGTGATGCCTTTTGGTCTGAAGAACGCCGGCGCTACCTATCAGAGGGCCATGACAAAGATTTTCGATGACTACATGAAGTCGTCGAATGCTATATCGACGACCTTGTGGTGAAAAGCAAATCGCACGAGGAGCATTGGGAGCATCTAAAAATAGTGTTCTAACATCTTCGGAAATACAACTTGAAGATGAACCCTCTGAAATGCGCGTTCGGAGTTTCCTCGGGCAAATTCCTAGGATTCATCGTACGATATCGAGGCATCGAAATAGACCTGTCGAAAATCAAGGCGATCATGGAAATTTTCCCGCCAAGAACTCTCAAGCAACCCTTGTCTCTCAAAGGAAGCTCGCGTATATTCGGCGGTTCATATCCAATCTTTCCGGCAAATGCCGTCCCTACAGTCACTTGATGAAGAAGGGAACCCCGTTCATTTGGGATTGCAAATGCCAAAGCGCACTGGACGAAATTAAGCAATACCTGCAGAATCCGCCAGTACTGACCGCTCCGGTCAAGGGAAAGCCTCTCATTCTGTATACAACCGCCCTTGAGGGTTCTCTAGGCGCATTATGGGCACAAGAAAACGACCAAGGGAAAGAGAGATCCCTTTACTATTTGAGTCGGGTTCTCCTGGGGCAGAAAACAATTACTCCCCCATTGAAAAACACTGCCTGGCGTTGATCTTCGCGATAACGAAGCTCAGGCACTATGCGTTGGCGCATGAGGTCCATCTCATATCAAAGGAGGATCCTCTAAAATATTTGATGTCAAAAGCCATACTAACAGGACGACTCGCTAAATGGGCCCTACTTTTGAAGGAGTTCTCGATAACATATCAACCGCTCAAGGCAGTGAAAGGCCAGGACATCGCCGACTTTCTCGCCGAGCATCCCATACCTGCCGATTCACCCCTAAATTGCAAATTGCCAGACGAGCACGCGTTTGACACAATCGACGGGGAGAAAGGAGAGAGTAACACCCGATGGGAGCTCTACTTCGACGGGGCATCTTCCATGAAGAAACAAAAGCACATCTCCCCCATAATCAAGTCTGGGGTAGGCCTCATCTTCGTGACTCTACAATGAGAGATAATGCGCTTTGCCTTTTCCCTAACAGAGCCGAGGACAAACAATGAAGCCGAATATGAAGCTTTGATGGCAGGACTTGAGATTGTTGTCGACATGGGGATCGAAAACCTCCTCATATACGGAGACTCCCAGCTGGTCGTTAGCCAAGTAAACGGCGATTATCAAACGTGCAAACCAGAATTGGTGAAGTACGGCGAGAGAGTGCAACAATTGCTGATTCAAATCCCTGCCTACGCCTTGGAAAGCATACCGCGTGCGGAAAATAGCAAAGCAGATGCGTTAGCCAAACTTTCTAAAGAACTGGCTGACGAAAACCTTGATGACGTGAGGATCGTTGTGCAAAGCCGTCGAGTTCTTGCACCGGCAGAAATATCTCCGAAGCCGTCCGAAGAAAAGTGAGCGACCGAGCAAACGGCCCTACAAATAAAAGACCAGGAAAAGGCTAAGAATTAGAGAGAAGTCTTTATAGACTCTTCAAATCCCATTGAACACCTGAAGATGCGTCCTCAAGACATCAGCTCATGAAACGAGCTCTATCCTTCGCCTTCGTCAATGACACTCTATATAAGAGATCATTTGATTCTCTATGGCTAAGATGCCTGGGACCTGAAGAAGTAAGGAGAGTCGTCCAAGAAACTCACGACGGACTCTGCGGTACTCATCAAGCCGGGCCGAAAATGAAGCTGAAGATCAAAAGGATGGGCTACTATTGGCCCACAATGATCCAAGGCTGCCTCGAATACGCGAAGCAGTGCCACTCGTGCCAGATTCATGGGGACTTTATCCACCAGCATCCAAATCCACTACATCCAACGGTGGCTAGCTGGCCGTTCGAAATGTGGGGAACTGACATAATCGGGCCCATTGAACCAACATCGTCCAGAGGCCATCGGTTCATACTGGTGACAACTGATTACTTCTCCAAGTGGGCTGAAGCAGTACCACTAAGAGAAGTGAAGACGGAGAATATCCTCCATTTCTTCAAGACACACGTCACCTATCAGTTCGGCACTCCACGACGGATTATCTCCGATAACGGGTCGGCCTACAGAAGTCACAAAATCAGCCGCTTCGCGCAACAACATAATATAGACTGGAGATACTCTTCGGTCTATAATTCCCGAGCTAGCGGTCTAGCTGAGACTTTCAACAAGACCTTGACGAAGAACGTGAAAAAACGGTGTCCAAGAATAAGAAAGACTGGCATGAGAGATTGCATGAAGCTCTCTGGGCGTATCGAACCACGTTCAAAACGACCACAAACACAACGCCGTATGCATTGGTATTCGGCGCTGAAGCAGTACTCCCCTTGGAGATAGACCTACTCTCTCTGCGAGTGGCAGTTCATTATGATCTAATGGACGAAGAGAATGCTCATCTTCGGCTTGAGGACCTTGACGCCCTTGACGAAACCCGGCTCATAACGCAACAAAACTTGGAGGCTTACAAAGCAAAGATGACGCGCTCATACGAGAGATTGACTAGGCCGAGAACATTCCGCCAAGGCGAACTCGTACTAGTGGTCAAGAGACCTATGATCCCTAATCGTGCCAAACGGGGGAAATTCGAGCCAAACTATGAAGGCCCGTACATCATAGACAAAGTCTACCAGGGTGGGGCTTACTTGCTCATGGACATGCATGGCGAAAGACCCTTCAGGCCAATAAACGGCCGTTTCTTGAAGAAATACTACGCTTGACCGAGATGTCTATAAACTACTACAGACCGCAGCATCCCAAGGCTGACAAAAAAAAAAACGGTACGTCCATAAGCGAGATGGGCACGGATGAAAACTCGAAAGGGCTCCGTGAGTAAAAACAGCATGACTACCGACGAGTTTGTGAAAACCCGAAAGGGCGCAATCTCGTTAAAAGATACTTGCAAGGTCCTCTTGACTCTGTAAGAAGAAAATACCTGCGTAAGATCCTTACGACTCACAAGGGAGCAACACACTTAGGAATCCCCATGATTCCTAAGGAGAAAACACACTTACGAGATCCTCACGACTCGTAAGGAGAATTCCCCTTTGAGACCCTCACGGCTTATAGGATTCAAAAGCCTTAAGCTACAGGGATCTGAACCTGTTCTTAAGCCATCACATTCCCCGGTTTGCCCTACAAGCGGTTCAATGTTGACCCTTGTATACAATCCACGGGCACGAATAAATATTTCCCTAACAAAATCCCACCAGCGATTAGGGATATGCTCACACGGTGAACGACCCTTGTAAGTCCTCATGACTTATAAGGAGAAAACACTCTTGTAAGATCCTTACAACTTATAAGAGAACATACACTTAAGAATCCTCACGATTTTTAAGGAGAAAACACACTTACGAGATCCTCACGACTCGTAGGGAGAAACACCTTTATGAGACCCTTACGGCTCATAAAGTCAAAAGCCTTAGTCAACAGGATCCTAACCCTGTTTGCTAAGCCACCTTTGTTCGATATCGACAGAGGCAAATGATGATTCGCTCCTGGCAATGTCCCAGTGGTAGCGATGCTGATGCCTAAATCGGTATCAAATTACAAGCCCTTTCACGGCAAATGATGATTTGCTCCTGGCAATATTCCTGTCGCAGCGATGCTGATGCTAAGATTGGCACTAGATTCCAAGTTCCACACTCGCGATAAAAATCAGCGAGCCAAAAATGCATATGAAATACCCGAAATGATGGGGCAACTTGCAACAAAATCAGCAAGTAAAATATATGCATACAAAATAGCCGAAATGATTGGGCAACTCGCAATAAAAAGCAGCGAGTAAAAAAGAAAAAATAGCCGAAATGATCGGGCACCGCGAAAAATAGCCGAAATGATTGGGCAATCGCGACTTTCACGATATAAAAAGCTGAAATGATAGAGCATCGCAGAAAGAAAACAAAAAAAATACATATGAAATGAAACCTTTGCCCTGCAGGTAAGTCCATACCGACCCCTGTACACAATTCATGGGCATAAATGGAAGGAAACCACATTTCCCCACCAGACCTTATCAAAGGGAGAGTTAGATCTCGACAGCAACATCTGCATCCCAGAAGACCAACAACGGCGTTCCTCCTCATGCCAGCTGGGCACGGACGCAACGTCAGCAAAGCGGAGCCATGACAAAGTCCCCAGTTCCAAATCTCGACGGTTCACAGGCAACCTAGAGACCACTTCGACATTCGTCTCGTTACAGCAGTCTTAACGTCAGCAAAGCGGAGCCACGGCAAAGTCCCTAGTTCCAAATCTTGACGGTTCACAGGCAACCTAGAAGCCCCCTCGACATTCGTTTCGTTACAGCTGACGCAACGTCAGCAAATCGGAGCCACGGCAAAGTCCCTCGTTCCAAATCTCGATGGTTCACAGGCAACCTAGAGACCACCTCGACATTCGTCTCGTTATAGAAGACGCAATGTCAGCAAAGCGGAGCCACGGCAAAGTCCCTAGTTCCAAATCTCGACGGTTCACAAACAACCTAGAGACCACTTTGACATTCGTCTCGTTACAGCAGATGCAACGTCAACAAGCGAAGCCATGGTAAAGTCCCTAGTTCCAAATCTCGACGGTTCACAGGCAACCTAGAGACCACTTCGACATTTATCTCGTTATAGTAGACGCAATGTCAGCAAAGCGGATCCACGGCAAAGTCCCTAGTTCCAAATCTCGACGGTTCACAGACAACCTAAAGACCACTTCGACATTCGTCTCGTTACAGCAGATGCAACGTCAGCAAAGCGGAGCCATGGCAAAGTCCCTAGTTCCAAATCTCGACGGTTCACAGGCAACCTAGAGACCACCTCGACATTCGTCTCGTTACAGCAGACGCAACGTCAGCAAAGCAGAGCCACAGCAAAGTCCCTAGTTCCAAATCTCGACGGTTCACAGACAACCTAGAGACCATTTCGACATTCGTCTCGTTACAGCAGACGCAACGTCAGCAAAGCGGAGCCATGGCAAAGTCCATAGTTCCAAATCTCGACGGTTCACAGGCAACCTAGAGACCACCTCGACATTCGTCTCGTTATAGCAGACGCAACGTCATCCAAATGATCCCGTCGTGGAAATACGTCATCCAAATGACCCCGTCGCGGAAATACGTCATCAAATGACCCCGTTTCGGAAATACGTCAGCCAATGACCCCGTCGCGGAAATACGTCATCCAAAAGACCCCGTCGCGGAAACACGTCATCCAACATGACCCCGTCGCGGAAATACGTCATCAAACATTACCCCGTTTCGGAAAAACGTCAGCCAATGACCCCGTCGCGGAAATACATCATCCAAATGACCCCGTCACGGAAATATGTCATCAAATGACCCCGTCGCAGAAACACGTCATTCACATGACCCCGTCATGGAAATACGTCATCCAAATGACCCCGTCGTGGAATACGTCATCCAAATGACCCCGTCGTGGAAATACGTCAGCAAATGACCCCGTCTCAGAAATACGTCATCCAAATGACCCCGTCGCGGAAACACGTCATCCAACATAACCCCGTCGCGGAAATACGTCATCAAACATGACCATGTTTCGGAAATACGTCAGCCAATGACCCCGTCGCGGAAATACGTCATCAAATGAGCCCGTCGCAGAAACACGTCATCCACATGACCCCGTCGCGGAAATATGTCATCCACAGACCCCGTCGCGGATATACATCATCCAAATGACCCCGTCGCGGAAATACGTCATCCACATGACCCCTTCGTGGAAATACGTCATCCAATGACCCCGTCGCGGAAATACATCAGCCAATGACCCCGTCGCGGAAATACGTCATCCAATGACCCCGTCACGGAAATACGTCAGCAAATGACCCCGTCGCGGAAATACGTCAGCAAATGACCCCGTTTTGGAAACACGTCAGCCAATGACCCCGTCGCGGAAATACGTCATCAAATGACCCCGTCTCGAAAATACGTCAGCAAATGACCTCGTTTCGGAAATACGTCAGCCAATGACCCTGTCAAGGAAATACGTCATCAACTGACCCCGTATGGCTAAATTCAATCCTGACCCATACGGCTAAAGTCAATCCTGACCCCGTGGAATATGGCTAAAGTCAACCCTCGACCTCCCCGTCAATGCAATGCTTTGATTCGGGAGCAGGTCAACTCATCAATCACTTACGAGTCCTCTCGACTTGTAAGGAAGAAAATTCTCTTGGGAGATCCTTACGACTCTCAAGAGAAAAATATACTTAGGAATCCTTACGATTCCTAAGGAGAAAATACACCTACGAGATCCTCTCGACTCATAGGGAGAAAAATCTTTATGAGACCCTCACGGCTCATAAAGTTGGAAAGCCTTAGGTGGCAGACCTGAACCTGTTGCCTAAGCCATCACTACCCTACAAAGAGGTCAAGATGGACTATTTACAGACCACATTTTCCAAAATTACATGCCAGAGAAATGGAGGTGCTACTCAAGAGTGCGTAAACCGCTCTGCGTCAAATCAAGATGAAAAGGCGTAACCTATGGACGTCAATCACATACTTTGAATGACAGTAAGAAGAACATTTGATTCGCATCCAGTTAAGCGTTCGAAGCATACCCATTTATGTATGTGCGGAAAAGGTTTAGTGCATAAAATAAACATGTGGAAACAAGAATTGTCTATTCATACTTCAGAAAATTCTTACAGTGATAAAAACGGTAAACACAAATATCATTAAAATGTTTATAATGGCAAGACATCAAATTCAGGACATGAGAAATTCAAAAGTTAAGCCATCTAAAATGTTTCGGGCCTTTCTGACCATTCTCGTATGCTTCCTCTCACGATCACAAACGTCAGGGTCCTCACTGATGTCCTCCGCCCTTAGATAGGCAGCGATTATCGTCGCCCGTTGAAAACTTTGATGCAGAATATCAACAAGATTGTCTCGCCTTTTCTTTGAAATTAGGCCCATCAGATACACCGAGTGTACCTTATCTTCGGCGTCATCCAATGTTTTAAACGGCATGCCGTCATAGAATAAAGGAAGTGCTTCCCAGATCGCTCTCACAATGAGCTTCAAAAGAGCGGAATGACGAGGAAGCAGTCGACCATTGTATTCATCAAAGCGACGCATGATTTCGGCGCACTGAGCGTTTGTAAACTCCTGGTTCTGGCAGCGACCTAGTGCGCGAATGTCTCCATAAGAAATAATCTCGTCGAGATCATACAGATGAGCGGCCATAACGTCTGAAAAGGAAAATCAGTGAGAGTTTAGTAGGTAGACTGATTAAGAAAAAACTTATTGAAACAGACAATAAGTTTGTGAGCTTACTACCTAAAGATCGTGCGTTCTTAGAGCTCGGAAAGATGAGTTTTTATTAAAGGGAAAAACCCTTAATGTGGATTTAAAATCCAAAGAGAATTTTATAAAAGGAGAAGAAAAATTCCTCGGCCGTTCAAGATCCTTACCTGAAAAAGAATTTTTTTTATTGACAGAGTTAAACTCTGGATTTTGTTTAGTTGAACAGAGAACTGAGCTCTGATAAAAAGAGAATTAAATTCTCAAGGCAAGAACGAGGAAGGAAGAAGATGAAGGAGTGGAGGCGCTGCTGAAGAGACCCTTGCATTTATAGGATGTGATAGGAAACGGTTTATTTGCCCCGTTCCCTAGGTCAATCCAACGGCCACAAAGATGACAGCGTTGCACTCACGTGCAAACACGTGAGAACAACGCTGTGGGGGAATTTGTTCCCTCATGGGAACTGAATAAAATACAATTAAAGCAGCAAGAAAAACCCCCAAATGGGGCATCACGTGCTCACACGTGACCAAGCCTCACGTGCAAACACGTGACCTTTTTATGGGCAGATTCTATCTACGCCTGAATGCCTAATTGATAAAGTCACGTGCCCACACTTGATGGGCTCTTGAACGCATTGAATTAATAAAATTAAATTCTAATTAAAAGGAATTAAAAGCATTTGTTCCCTCATGGGAACTGAATAAAGTATATAAATAAAGCAGCAAGGAAAACCTCCAAAGGGGGGATCACGTGCCCACACGTGACCGGGTCTTACGTGCAGACACGTGACCTTTTACAGGCAAACCCTATATGCGCTGAATAAAATAAACAATTGGAAATGTTTAATCAGTGGGGTCACGTGCCAACACGTGATGGGTTCCTGAGCCCTCTGAACTAATAAAATTAAATTCTAATTAAATGCTTAATCATGGGGGTCACGTGCCAACACGTGATGGGTTCCTGAGCCTTCTAAATTAATAGAATTAAGTTCTAATTAAATGATTAATCCGTGGGATCACGTGCCAACATGTGATAGATTTCTAAACTCTCTGAACCAATAGAATTAAATTCTAATTAATGCTTAAACAGTGAGGTCACGTGCCAACACGTGATAGACTCTTAAACCCTCTGTCGCGGTTGTGGAGATTCAGCAGGTTGCGGTAGGCTCGCGCGCTCAGGTAGGGGCGTCCATTTCCATAGCGCCTCGCAGGTAACGCTATTGGAAGTTCTTCCACAGCAGGGTCTTGATCTTCTGGTTCTTCTTCCTCGGATGGAGCTTCTTCATCGAGGTCTGATTCCAAGTGATTCTCTTCTTCTGGATTTTCTTCCACGGGATTTTCCTCAACTGGATTTTCTTCTATCGGGTCTCCATCGGGATCTTCCTCTATCGGGTTCTCTTCAGGATCTCCTTCTTCTTCGTCGGAATCAGGTAACATGTCAAACTCTGGGGCGGCTACTCCTTCGTCCTCTGAATCGTTGTTTCCGAAATTGACATGGGGACCGTTGATCTCATCGTCAAAACTCATCGGCGTGCGGCCTAAGGAAACGCATGACTGTGCTTCCTCCTCTAGATGCGGCGCAGCTCCAGGGTGGGCCATGGTCTGAAAAGAAAAGTCATGATTAGATAGTGGAATACACCAAGGAAAAAGCTCAAGGTACGAAGTATAGGAAATTATGCAGTTGCAGGAATTGAAAGATCAGAATTTAAAATACTGTGATAATGAATAGAATGAGATAAAGAGAAAGCAAGAGGATGATACATATATTATGATTCAAATTTTATTGCATTCAACTAAAAGTTCAGCGGATACAAGATTTCAAACGGAAAGAAACATTCATAAAAACGACAATATTATTACTGAAAGTAGATAACATGAAAATCATTCTTCGACTGCTATAACATTGCATTCTCGTCGCGTGAGTTGAATCCTGCGTTTGATCCGCCTTATCGTCGAAGTCCGAACTACGCGGTAATCCTCACTTGGCAGAAGTGGGGAGTGTGGACGAGTTTCCTCCTTGCAGTTCTTTCCTTTCTGGGCAGCCGTCGATGAGGTGTTTGTTGAAACCGCATATCAGACATTTCCCTTGGGCACGGCGACAATCCCTCTGAAGGTGTCCTGGCCTCTTACAATATCCAAAGCAAGGGTTCTTCTGATGCTTCTGTTGACGCTTCATCTTCTTCTCCTTTCCTCGTCCAATCGGGATCCTTTTATGATAGGAGACTCCCGCTGGGGTCTGACTCACCTGTCTTCTCAGCCCTTCAGCTAATAAGTCGTTTGTCCGCTCCTGGGCTTTCTTTAAACCTTGTAGTACACTAAGGATCTCAACATTCTGATTCTGAGGAGTGGAGATAGAGGAAGAGTCGTTGGAAGACATGATCCTGAAACAATGATTTTAAGGATGATATAAGTCGCAAGATATACGAGTCAAAACGTAATATGGATAGGTCAAAGTTTCAAGAATATTAGAGGTGATGAATTTATTACAAGTGAAGAATCAACTGTATGATTTTAAGTAAACCATAGCGAATGGATGGCTGGACACACGATGTGAATATAGATCAAGAATATCAAGTTTACAACCTAGACTGAAGGGTGTCTTAGATTGCCAAACTATACACGGAAAACTGCAATCCCAAACGATGCAAAACCTGGCTCTGATACCAACTAAACCATGTCACGCCCCGCTTCCCAAAATACGGAATACGAGGGGTAGACAAGGCCAGCCATGCTCCTACGGTCAAGGAAATGTCCTGCCGTAGTCACACTTCGGCTTCTAGTTTATCATGGTAAACAGTAAACGATGCGCAGGTAAAGAGAAATGCAGTAACTGAAAGATACAATAATATAAACTGACCTGAAGTGGAACAAACGAAAGTAACTCGGAATAGCAAGTCAAGAAGTCCGTGATGCACGTCTAGTTCTGATCCAAGCTAAATCTTCTCCTCACACTGAGCATGCATACTCAGGTCGTCAGAGCGACACAATAGCAATATAATATATATAAAATCAAGTGACAGTTCTAACAGTGGTAATAGATATGAACAACAGTAAATCAATGACAGCATGAATATGAATGTGCAGTAATCAATGCAGCGGAACAGTAAAGCAATATAACGATATGTCACGTATGCCAACACAGTATATAAGGAATATAAATGCCAGTATCCCTATCAGTCTCTAAGTCTCACTGTACAGGTCACTAAGCCTATCGTCAGTCCAAGTGTGAGAGTCAACCACTCGCGAGTGTCCTCCACCCAAGGGTAGAACCCAAGGGCAAGGGACCACGGGCCCAACATGTAACGAGAATATCACGGTGTATATATCACATACCCTGTAAATCTCCATATAACTCCCTAAATATATAAGCCGGCATGGGACTCCCGAGATTCTGTTGAACTCACACTTAAACTACCCCACACCCCGTGGTCTACATCAACGTTAACCATCACCCTAAATACTAATCGATCCGTGACAAGTCTGCGCGAGAACTGGAGGCAGGACCTCCATCAAGCACGTCCCGACTAATACCTAAGATAAATGGCAGTGTCGGATGCCTTATCTGTGACACCCGTGCAAGCGCTTCCATAAGTGTCCCATACCACTTATAGTCACACGTACATACATCCCACAGACGTCGACAATGCAATAGAACAATAAGGTCGCTGATTGTGTACAAGTACTCATCACTTTCACTTAATCATGAATACACGAACACTGACGTACTTGCCACAATCATCACTAAAATCTAACAATGGGTGAATTGACGATATCACTAGGTTATCACTACAATGATATAGGTATGATATGATGCATGAACAGTATATAAGCATGATTAGGATGTTATGAAACAGTATTTTATCACTTGCACGATTTATCATGAAACGTACGTATATAATTTAGCGAAACAATAAACAGGTAGTAATTAGTATGTTCAGTTATCCATCCATAGAATTTTGTTTCAAGCCAATCGGGTTCCAGGATCATTAATTATAACCATTTCATTTTAAGCGCTCGCGGCTGGAAATCCGGTTTCAGAATCAGAAGTCCGTTTCGCAACGCATTTTAATCCCAGTTGGGATCAGATTTTAGCGACGCTACAGTTGGATTAATTCTAGGGTTTTCAGTAAGGTTTTCAACGCAATAGACGGATCGTCAATCGCATCTGTACGTTAGGAGTTATAATCTGTTTAATATTAACATGTCAATTCTGATTCTGTTGGGACTGTTTTGTGTCCCGATCTATTAAATTACAGATTAAATATCAAACGGTAACGAAACAGAATGAAACCAATTGTGTTGTATATCTAACAGATTTATCTATAATAAACAGTGGATTTCCGCAACCTACTAGTTAAGGAACACCTGTGGTACCCATTACGGAACAGCAAGCAACAATTTGAGTCGCTCTGGACTGCAGTCCAGAGTCGCGCTCCGATACAATTATCATCACGATTTAAGTACAGAAATGTCTGGAAACTAGCATAGGGTTAAATTTCGTCGAGTTGGCTTCGATTTGAGCCCTCGAACGCACTATTCTAGTATGTATATGATTTATGGTGAATTTAACGGTTTTCAGGTACAACAGAATTACAGTTTTACGGTTAAACTTGGGGGTAGTCGTTTTAATCTTTAACAGTCGTATTTTCCTATGAAATTTGCACATGTTATCCATCACACCAAGGGACAACAAGAACAATCTAGTTCCGTCAAATTAGACAAGTAATTTCATTGGGAACATGCGTCGAACAGGTATTGCACGATAATTAATCTAAACTTGCACTTTATGATATATGAAATTAAAGATCGCAATTCATGTAAATAGCATGTAAGCAAGTAAAAACTTGCCTGGAAACGTTGGGGCACACGGCAGTGACACGACACACGTGTGGCACGGCAGTGACACACGCGCGAGCGGTAACGTCAAGATTTGGCCTCGGCTTGAACTGGTTGGCACAGGCTTGGTTTGAGCTGGAGGGGTTGTTGCGATTTCACGCGGTGTCGGGCTAGAGGTTGTTGATGTTGTCGAGGCCGAGGGCGAGGGATTTGCAGGGGAGAGAGAGTGACTGCAGCGAGAGAAAGAGTTTAGAGAGAGAGAGACAGAGAGAGAGAAGAATTGAGAGAGAGAGGCAGAGTGAGAAAGAGACCGAGAGAGAGAGAGATCTGGGATGCAGTGAGAGAGAGTGCTGAGAGAGGGAAAGAGAGAGTTACAGAGTATAGAGAGAGAGAGAGTCGAGGACTGAGAGAGGGGAAGGCAGAGAGAGAGAGTCGAGTATAAACAGAGAGGGAGAGAGAGTGAGATGGAGAGAGAGAGTGAGAAGAAGAGAAGGGAAGATCGGGAGTGAGGGAGAGAGAGTGTTTGATGGATGATGCGGGGAGTCGACGACGAGACGAGATGCTCACCGATCGTCGGCGCTGGAGGCTCGGTGTGCGGGTGAGTGGGTGCAGGGGAGTGGGTGCAGGCGAAAGCGCTCGGGCAATGGAGGAAGAGGGGAGGAGGAGTGAGCGGGAGTGGAGGATGGAGGGTAGTGACGGTGGTCGGTGGTGTGAGGTGACGTAGGAGGCGTGGGTGTGGCTCGAGACAGAGAGAATAGAGGTGGAAGAAAGGAGAGAGGGAGAAAGAGGAAGAGGGTGGGATGGAAGAGAGGGGCGAAGAGAGAGGTGAGCCATGATGGAGCGGCGAGAGTCGTGGGTGTAACGTCGCGAGAGCGGGGGCGACGGCGGAGGCAAGAAGCGCGCGAGAATGGGGAGAGAGCAGTTGGGGATTTAAAGGAGATGAACAGTGTGGGGGTCGGGTCGGGTTGAAGGCGAAGCGGGTGAGGGAGAGTGGGCTGGGCCTGCAAGGAAAATGAATTTAAAAGGAAAAGGAGACACGGGCCGAGCTCAGAGTGAAAACAGATGTTAAGTTTTTAGAATTTTTTTGGAGAAAATGGAAGAAAGGTGTAGGCCGGGCCCGAGAAATAAAGAAAGAAATTGGGGAAAAAAGGAGATGGGCCGCAGCAATTTAAATAGAAAAGGAAGAGTGTGTGGACCGGGCTGAATAATATTAATATTAAGGAAGGAAAAATAGGCAGTGGGCTGAGAGAAAATAGGTTAGAAGAAATAGGATATGGGCTGAGGAATTTAGGGGGAAAAATCACATAGGAAAAATAAAGGGAGTGGGCTTGGGATTTGGGTTAAAATTCGATTAATTACTAAACGAAAAGAAAGTGAGCTGAGGCACTGGGCCGCTGGAAAAACTGGGGAAGTAAATTGAAATGGGAACGGCTTTTAAACTGCGGGCTGAGGAAAATATAGAATGGAAAATAGATGGGCTTGGGAAAATTTAGTTAGGTTTTAGGATAGGTAAAATTATAAATGCGATAAGTAAATTTATAAATAAAATTATGAAATAAAATGAATAAAATTATAAAGCAACAAAAATACAGATTGGGTATAAAAAGAGCTGGGTATTACATCATACCACCCTTAGAAAAAATTTCGTCCTCGAAATTTAAATAAACTATAAGTAATACAACCACATGCGAAAGCTATTATTTTGCAATTTAACACATAAAGATTTACTAGAAATGTGTGGACGGGGAAATTTTGAAGATATAAAATACGTAAGCATAACATACAAAATATAGATTTAAGTAAGTATAAAAAATAGGAACAACTATAAGGGTAGCTACATATACGGAATATAAATAACAACAATACGACAACATCATTCGAGGCGTACTCGATAAGATCGAAACTCAGATATATGCATATGTAAGTATGTCAAAAGTAGTACGTCAGAAATAAATAGTATAAGGCACAAGCATTGATAATAGTAAACATAGGCACAAAACCCGAAAATAAAATAACGAGAATAAAGCAGTGAAAATGTATCGGTAGGTTAGAACATTTTAGAATAATGTATCGAAAAAAAAAGTTTAAAATAATTTAGAGGGCTTGTAGGTGAAATTTAGGAACATGTAACGAAATATGCGCGGTGTAAGGTTGCGCTGCAAAAATGAGACTACTAATAGTGTACTTAAAATACATAAAACAGAGTAATCAATAACTCACACTCTTTGATAAATTTAAAATAATGAAAACTAAATTTTGAATAATAATGTCTCTAAATATATTTGGGGTAATAGAGAAATCATCAATATGAATAGGGCTAGCTAGGATAGCGATTACAAGAAGGTGTGGCTCAATCAGAAAGTCGGAGTGTGGCGGCTTTAGGCTGAATGTTAAGGAGATTGGGATAGGGTCAGCACAGGGAGTACGGAGGAGCAACAAAGGAATACAAAAGGAAAAGTGTGGGGGAAACAACAGTCGGTACAACACACGAATCAAAATTTGAAGAGTTAGTGAACTCGGAAGTTTCACAGGAACTATTCTCCTCCCAGAAAGATTCTCAACGGGGCCCAGACGAGGGATGGAGGGTGGCTCATCCCAAGGATCAGGGTGTGGTACTTTCTAACCGAAACGGGGGTGAAAACCATGCAATGAATAGGGGTGGACAGTCAGGGATCTCAGCAGAAAAATAAATGGACATAGGCAATAAACAAGTATCAAGCGAACCAATAATCAAAAAAATTTACGAATTCAGAAGATTTATTTCATTCAAGAAAATTTGAAACAAGGCATTCTCAAAGGCGAAAAGTGACCCTAAACTATACACATTTTATTTGGCCAGAAAGACAACATCAACGGGATTCCGTCAGTCGCGGTTGTGGAGATTCAGCAGGTTGCGGTAGGCTCGCGCGCTCAGGTAGGGGCGTCCATTTCCATAGCGCCTCGCAGGTAACGCTATTGGAAGTTCTTCCACAGCAGGGTCTTGATCTTCTGGTTCTTCTTCCTCGGATGGAGCTTCTTCATCGAGGTCTGATTCCAAGTGATTCTCTTCTTCTGGATTTTCTTCCACGGGATTTTCCTCAACTGGATTTTCTTCTATCGGGTCTCCATCGGGATCTTCCTCTATCGGGTTCTCTTCAGGATCTCCTTCTTCTTCGTCGGAATCAGGTATCATGTCAAACTCTGGGGCGGCTACTCCTTCGTCCTCTGAATCGTTGTTTCCGAAATTGACATGGGGACCGTTGATCTCATCGTCAGAACTCATCGGCGTGCGGCCTAAGGAAACGCATGACTGTGCTTCCTCCTCTAGATGCGGCGCAGCTCCAGGGTGGGCCATGGTCTGAAAAGAAAAGTCATGATTAGACAGTGGAATACACCAAGGAAAAAGCTCAAGGTACGAAGTATAGGAAATTATGCGGTTGCAGGAATTAAAAGATCAGAATTTAAAATACTGTGATAATGAATAGAATGAGATAAAGAGAAAGCAAGAGGATGATACATATATTATGATTCAAATTTTATTGCATTCAACTAAAAGTTCAGCGGATACAAGGTTTCAAACGGAAAGAAACATTCATAAAAACGACAATATTATTACTGAAAGTAGATAACATGAAAATCATTCTTCGACTGCTATAACATTGCATTCTCGTCGCGTGAGTTGAATCCTGCGTTTGATCCGCCTTATCGTCGAAGTCCGAACTACGCGGTAATCCTCACTTGGCAGAAGTGGGGAGTGTGGACGAGTTTCCTCCTTGCAGTTCTTTCCTTTCTGGGCAGCCGTCGATGAGGTGTTTGTTGAAACCGCATATCAGACATTTCCCTTGGGCACGGCGACAATCCCTCTGAAGGTGTCCTGGCCTCTTACAATATCCACAGCAAGGGTTCTTCTGATGCTTCTGTTGACGCTTCATCTTCTTCTCCTTTCCTCGTCCAATCGGGATCCTTTTATGATAGGAGACTCCCGCTGGGGTCTGACTCATCTGTCTTCTCAGCCCTTCAGCTAATAAGTCGTTTGTCCGCTCCTGGGCTTTCTTTAAACCTTGTAGTACACTAAGGATCTCAACATTCTGATTCTGAGGAGTGGAGATAGAGGAAGAGTCGTTGGAAGACATGATCCTGAAACAATGATTTTAAGGATGATATAAGTCGCAAGATATACGAGTCAAAACGTAATATGGATAGGTCAAAGTTTCAAGAATATTAGAGGTGATGAATTTATTACAAGTGAAGAATCAACTGTATGATTTTAAGTAAACCATAGCGAATGGATGGCTGGACACACGATGTGAATATAGATCAAGAATATCAAGTTTACAACCTAGACTGAAGGGTGTCTTAGATTGCCAAACTATACACGGAAAACTGCAATCCCAAACGATGCAAAACCTGGCTCTGATACCAACTAAACCATGTCACGCCCCGCTTCCCAAAATACGGAATACGAGGGGTAGACAAGGCCAGCCATGCTCCTACGGTCAAGGAAATGTCCTGCCGTAGTCACACTTCGGCTTCTAGTTTATCATGGTAAACAGTAAACGATGCGCAGGTAAAGAGAAATGCAGTAACTGAAAGATACAATAATATAAACTGACCTGAAGTGGAACAAACGAAAGTAACTCGGAATAGCAAGTCAAGAAGTCCGTGATGCACGTCTAGTTCTGATCCAAGCTAAATCTTCTCCTCACACTGAGCATGCATACTCAGGTCGTCAGAGCGACACAATAGCAATATAATATATATAAAATCAAGTGACAGTTCTAACAGTGGTAATAGATATGAACAACAGTAAATCAATGACAGCATGAATATGAATGTGCAGTAATCAATGCAGCGGAACAGTAAAGCAATATAACGATATGTCACGTATGCCAACACAGTATATAAGGAATATAAATGCCAGTATCCCTATCAGTCTCTAAGTCTCACTGTACAGGTCACTAAGCTTATCGTCAGTCCAAGTGTGAGAGTCAACCACTCGCGAGTGTCCTCCACCCAAGGGTAGAACCCAAGGGCAAGGGACCACGGGCCCAACATGTAACGAGAATATCACGGTGTATATATCACATACCCTGTAAATCTCCATATAACTCCCTAAATATATAAGCCGGCATGGGACTCCCGAGATTCTGTTGAACTCACATTTAAACTACCCCACACCCCGTGGTCTATATCAACGCTAACCATCACCCTAAATACTAATCGATCCGTGACAAGTCTGCGCGAGAACTGGAGGCAGGACCTCCATCAAGCACGTCCCGACTAATACCTAAGATAAATGGCAGTGTCGGATGCCTTATCTGTGACACCCGTGCAAGCGCTTCCATAAGTGTCCCATACCACTTATAGTCACACGTACATGCATCCCACAGACGTCGACAATGCAATAGAACAATAAGGTCGCTGATTGTGTACAAGTACTCATCACTTTCACTTAATCACGAATACACGAACACTGACGTACTTGCCACAATCATCACTAAAATCTAACACTGGGTGAATGCACGATATCACTAGGTTATCACTACAATGATATAGGTATGATATGATGCATGAACAGTATATAAGCATGATTAGGATGTTATGAAACAGTATTTTATCACTTACACGATTTATCATGAAACGTACGTATATAATTTAGCGAAACAATAAACAGGTAGTAATTATTATGTTCAGTTATCCATCCATAGAATTTTGTTTCAAGCCAATCGGGTTCCAGGATCATTAATTATAACCATTTCATTTTAAGCGCTCGCGGCTGGAAATCCGGTTTCAGAATCAGAAGTCTGTTTCGCAACGCATTTTAATCCCAGTTGGGATCAGATTTTAGCGATGCTACAGTTGTATGAATTCTAGGGTTTTCAGTAAGGTTTTCAACCCAACAGACGGATCATCAATCGCATCTGTATGTTAGGAGTTATAATCTGTTTAATATTAACATGTCAATTCTGATTCTGTTGGGACTGTTTTGTGTCCCGATCTATTAAATTACAGATTAAATATCAAACGGTAACGAAACAGAACGAAACCAATTGTGTTGTATAGCTAATAGATTTATCTATAATAAACAGTGGAGTTCCGCAACCTACTAGTTAAGGAACACCTGTGGTACCCATTAAGGAACAGCAAGCAACAATTTGAATCGCTCTGGACTGCAGTCCAGAGTCGCGCTCCGATACAATTATCATCACGATTTAAGTACAGAAATGTCTGGAAACTAGCATAGGGTTAAAGTTCGTCGAGTTGGCTTCGATTTGAGCCCTCGAACGCACTATTCTAGTATGTATATGATTTATGGTGAATTTAACGGTTTTCAGGTACAATAGAATTACAGTTTTACGGTTAAACTTGGGGGTAGTCATTTTAATCTTTAACAGTCGTATTTTCCTATGAAATTTGCACATGTTATCCATCACACCAAGGGACAACAAGAACAATCTAGTTCCGTCAAATTAGACAAGTAATTTCATTGGGAACATGCGTCGAACAGGTATGGCACGATAATTAATCTAAACTTGCACTTTATGATATATGAAATTAAAGATCGCAATTCATGTAAATAGCATGTAAGCAAGTAAAAACTTGCCTGGAAACATTGGGGCACATGGCAGCGACCCGACACACGTGTGGCACGGCAGTGACACACGCGCGAGCGGTAACGTCAAGATTTGGCCTCGGCTTGAACTGGTTGGCACGGGCTTGGTTTGAGCTGGAGGGGTTGTTGCGATTTCACGCGGTGTCGGGCTAGGGGTTGTTGATGTTGTCGAGGCCGAGGGCGAGGGATTTGCAGGGGAGAGAGAGTGACTGCAGCGAGAGAAAGAGTTTAGAGAGAGAGAGAGACAGAGAGAGAGAAGGATTGAGAGAGAGAGGCAGAGTGAGAAAGAGACTGAGAGAGAGAGAGATCTAGGATGCAGTGAGAGAGAGTGCTGAGAGAGGGAAAGAGAGAGTTACAGAGTATAGAGAGAGAGAGAGTCGAGGACTAAGAGAGGGGAAGGCAGAGAGAGAGAGAGTCGAGTATAAACAGAGAGGGAGAGAGAGTGAGAAGGAGAGAGAGAGTGAGAAGAAGAGAAGGGAAGATCGGGAGTGAGGGAGAGAGAGTGTTTGATGGCGACGATGATGCGGGGAGTCGACGACGAGATGAGATGCTCACCGATCGTCGGCGCAGGGGGCTCGGTGTGCGGGTGAGTGGGTGCAGGGGAGTGGGTGCAGGCGAAGGCGCTCGGTCTGTGGAGGAAGAGGGGAGGAGGAGTGAGCGGGAGTGGAGGATGGAGGGTAGTGACGGTGGTCGGTGGTGTGAGGTGACGTAGGAGGCATGGGTGTGGCTCGAGACAGAGAGAATAGAGGTGGAAGAAAGGAGAGAGGGAGAAAGACGAAGAGGGTGGGATGGAAGAAAGAGGAAGAGGGTGGGATGGAAGAGAGGGGCGAAGAGAAAGGTGAGCCATGATGGAGCGGCGCGAGTCGTGGGTGTAACGTCGCGAGAGCGGGGGCGACGGCGGAGGCGAGAAGCGCGCGAGAATGGGGAGAGAGCCGTTGGGGATTTAAAGGAGATGAACAGTGTGGGGGTCGGGTCGGGTTGAAGGCGAAGCGGGTGAGGGAGAGTGGGCTGGGCCTGCAAGGAAAATGAATTTAAAAGGAAAAGGAGACACGGGCCGGGCTCAGAGTGAAAACAGATGTTAAGTTTTTAGAATTTTTTTGGAGAAAATGGAAGAAAGGTGTAGGCCGGGCCCGAGAAATAAAGAAAGAAATTGGGGAAAAAAGGAGATGGGCCGCAGCAATTTAAATAGAAAAGGAAGAGTGTGTGGACCGGGCTGAATAATATTAATATTAAGGAAGGAAAAATAGGCAGTGCGCTGAGAGAAAATAGGTTAGAAGAAATAGGATATGGGCTGAGGAATTTAGGGGGAAAAATCACATAGGAAAAATAAAGGGAGTGGGCTTGGGATTTGGGTTAAAATTCGATTAATTACTAAACGAAAAGAAAGTGAGCTGAGGCACTGGGCCGCTGGAAAAACTGGGGAAGTAAATTGAAATGGGAACGGCTTTTAAACTGCGGGCTGAGGAAAATATAGAATGGAAAATAGATGGGCTCGGGAAAATTTAGTTAGGTTTTAGGATAGGTAAAATTATAAATGCGATAAGTAAATTTATAAATAAAATTATAAAATAAAATGAATAAAATTATAAAGCAACAAAAATACAGATTGGGTATAAAAAGAGCTGGGTATTACAGAACTTAGATCTTCCTCTGGTTTAATCTGCAGAAACAGATCTCCCCACAAGTTGAGAATTTAATTCTCATCGGGAAGATTCTGCCATGCAGATCCAAAACTTAGAGAGAGAATTAAGTTTAAAGAATTTAATTCTTTCAAACATATAGGAATTTAATTGCTCTAAATAAAATTAGGGTTTAACCCTATCAAAAGAATTTAATTCTTAAACAAGGGATTTAACTCTCCATGCACGTAAAAGAGATCAGTACCCAACATAATCACGTGGTAACACGTGACCCCCTTTCACTGAACCAGAAAAAGAGATTTTTCAAAGTGTTTAACACTTATTAAAAAGGGAAAAGGGAAAACAATAAAGACAGTTTCTCTTTTAGGGTGTATTACGTCCTCCAAAGTTTCCCTTAAAAAGCTCCTCAAAACAAAAGGGAGTAAAGCCAAGGCAGTTTCACTTTTTGGGCGTTTTACGTGTTCCCACGTGACCCCTAGCAATTATCAAACAAAAGAGAATTCTACCCAAAGGCAATGCCCGCCAAAAGAATGCCTCACGTGTCCCCACGTGACCCCTGACAAACACCATTTTAAAGAGAAAATGGGGTAAAACTGAAGGATTAATATCCAACGTATGGGTACCCATCATGTGCCCACACGTGATGGTCATAAAGGTCAAGTGTTTAACACTTATATGCATACTCTGAGAGTAAAACAAAAGAAGCAAAGCCCAATCTTCAGGCGCCTCACGTGACCCCACGTGAGTGCTTCAGTTTTAGTGTTTAACACTATTTTAAGCGCCTCACGTGGAAGCACGTGAGCGCCGAATGTACTCTAGTGTTAACACTATATTCGAGCCAATCTTAGCCCCAAATTAGCTAAGTCTTCTTGAGGCAAAATCTCTTGAAACTGAACTCTAATTATACTCCTGTCTTCCAAAACTGATCATCTCATATGGCATTCAAAGTGATTCCCAGAGCCTTCCAACCAATATTGGTTCAAGGGTACATCTCTTCATACCTCTGATATATGTCGTTGTAATCCTTCAATGTCTTCAGAGAGGTGACGGGTTCCAATAACCAGATATTCCATGGACTATGAGGTCCTTAAACTCATGGACTATGATGTCCTTAAACCTTATGGACTGTGAGGTCCTTAAACTCATGGACTATGATGTCCTTAAACTTTACAGACTATGATGTCTCTAAACTACCACGGACTGTGGGGTCCTTAAACTCATGGACTATGATGTTCTTAAACTTTACAGACTATGACGTCTTTAAACTGGACCGCAAAGTCCCTAAACTAAAGCAATAGAGCCCAAATGCTCTTTTGTCGGATCTAAATGATCCTAATAAGTAGATCTTAGTCTAAAATTAGACTAACTTATTCTTAACAAACTGTTGAGTTGATCTTAGTCTAAAATTAGACTAATATATCCTTAACAAACGTTTAAGTTGATCTTAGTCTCAAATGAGATTAACGATCCTTAAACCTAACCCAAACCCAAATCTAAGAAAATACGGATTTGGACTAATCCATACCCTACGGGTGACTACATAAATTAGTCTCCGTATACAATCCACGGGCAACCAAAAATAAAACAAACAAACACGATACGAAATGACCATCTGGAGAAGGAGAAAGTGGTTACCGCGATACGGTAGCGTAATTAACTGCAGGGGCTTGCGCCTGCAGGGAAGAGCGTCCCCACAATCAAAAAACCCCTCAAATGAGGGGGAATCTGACGAAGTCTGCTACATCGGCTGCATCCATCTAAACCTTCGATACATTATGCCATAAATCAACTTGGCATCTTCGGAGAGGTGGACGGATAAAACCAAATAGTATCTGTCTCTAAATTCAGGCCTGACGTCCCAACGTTCCGGTCGCGTCTTTCGGCGGAGAACAATGTTGTACTTGTGTAACCAAGGCCGGCCGAGCAGAGCGTTATAGCATGTTTTGGCGTCGATGACATGAAACTTGATGTCAGTGATGAGTATCCCATAGCGTAATGTCAGTATTACGGACCCAAGCGTCCGTGATGACTGCGAGTCAAACCCGGAGATAGTAATTTTGTCCCGAGCCAAGTGTTGAACGTTCATGCAAATCTCCTTCAACACTCTCACATTAAGAAGGTTGACGGAAGACCCGTTGTCAACCAGGATCTTCCCTATCTTGATGTCGTGGCAGTACCCAGTGACATACAGAGGACGGTTGTGCTCACACGTTCCGAGGAGGAGATCTTCATCGCCAAATGTGATGTCAGCTGTGTGAGCTTCTTCCAGCTCGTCCTTCATCTTTTCTTCTGCAAGGAAGGCTTGAAACTGATCGGGCTCTTGTAATGCCTTGATCAGAGAATCTTGTGCCTCTTTAGATAGGAGGAGAGCATCCAATATACTCAGTTGTGAAGGTATCTTCCTCAGGTGTGCCAGGACATTGTAATCCACCTTGTTTTTCTTAGGCGGGTCATTAGCTGTGAGCTCTTCGACGACTCTATCATCGAGGGCAATTTCCTTAGGGACCCTTTCTTTCCCCTTGTCTCTTTTACCCGAACCTTTGTTTGAGGGTCCGAGATTCTTTTCAGGTAACGTACGGTTACACAGCTGAATGTTCTTATAGTTCTCCTCCCCTTCTTCTTTTCCAGAGGTGGATTCTTTGAAGAGAGGGCCGAGGGTTATTTCTTCATCTTTTAGCGACAAGTGAGAGACCATGTGGCAACTCGCTACATACTCCTTAGGTTCTTCTGACGAGTTGTTCCCTTCATCATTGTCACTGTCTTCGTTCTCAGGAATATACTTGAGGAACTCTTCAAGTGTGACTGGGGTCCGCACATTCTGGTTATACTCTTCCAGCGCGTCAATATACTTTTACAGGTCCGTACGATCGTCTTCAGGCTGCACGGGCTTCTTGGTCTTCTTATTTTTCTTCGAAGACTTTGAAAGCATGACCTGGGTGTCTTTCCCATCGCTACTAACTTTTGGTGTTGGGCACGGTTTTAGCATCTCCTCAATGATCTTGGACTCCAGTGGACTTTTCCACCTGATTGCCGGGCATGCTTGAAGATCCTTCAGCATTCTTTTAGTTTTAGCCGAAAGGACAACTCCCCACGGAGCTTCTTGTACAAATGAGCATGATGCCCCCGGCGTATCCACCATTTTAGAAGCGTGCTGCTGTGGTGGGTTTACCTTCCAGTTTTCAGATTGCGCAAATTTGCCTTGTAGGTACTGGTCCTCAACCCAGTTTTTGAAGACGTAGCAATTTTCGATTGGGTGGCCCATTACTCTGTGGTAGAGGCAGTAGTTGGGACTGTTGACGTCACCAGGCTGCAGTAAGCGTCTTGGATCCGACAGAGTGATGAGCATGTTGCACACCGTCAGTTCGAATCGTCTCCTTGTCTTATCTCGGGGAAACGAGTAAGGACGTCTCAACTTCTCTTCGAGGGATCGTGGTTTGTTGCTTTGGCGAGCAACCGGTTTTGGGTCACTCGATTGTTGTTGAGCATTAGCAACGAAGGTCTCTTTCCCTTTGCCCTTTTTATTCCGGGGATCTGTTTTTGAAGAGGACGGTCTATGGCCCATCTGGTCCATTTGGGCCAGCTTGTCGATCAAGGCCTGGAAGATAGTCGGCTTGAAGAACATCATAGATTGGGATATAGTCTCCTGAGGTTCAAGGTTCCCCACGAACATGCCCACGGCAGGAGCTTTTTCGATGTGTTGTTCGCATTTTGACCATAGGTTCCGCCACCGAATTGCGTATTGAACCCAGGTTTCTCCCGGCTTCACCCTGGCATTGATTAATGCCGTAATCGGGGTGCGTTTTCTTGCACTTGCGAAACGCTGCGTGAACAGTAGCTCCATTTCTGTAAATGTTTTGATGGAGTCATTCGGAAGCTCTGAGTACCATTCAAATGTTGTCTCCGCCAAGCTGCCTACGAATTGGCGAAGCAGCAGTTTGTTGTCGCCTCCAGTATTGCCACATAAAGCTCTGAACTGAGCGACGTGCTAATGGGGATTGGCTGTCCACTTATATACGTGGAATTTAGGGATCGTATATCCCGACGGGTACTTGATTTGATTGTACCAGCCTGGATAAGGTCGCCCAGTTTTGACGACTTGGCCAGCCGCTTCGCTCGCCTAATGAGCTCGTATTTGTTGAGCTATGTAGTCGTCAAGGGCAGCCTTGGAGATCGTTTCTTCCTTGGCTTCTGAGAAAGCCGGTGGAGGATTTGACGTTTCCCCTCTGTCGTCTTCGATAATTATCGGAGGGTCTTCGGCTGGGGGTTCCGGCTGGATCATCATCCCAACCATGTCTTGGAACAGAAGCGCCATCTTTTTTATATTAGCGGCCTGTTCCGCGGCCTGTTTATCCTTTCTTTCCAGCACCCTTCGCAGGAACTCGGTGTCAGACTCTTGTTCCTGGCGCTGCTCAGACGTTGCTTCCGGTCTTTCTTTCTGCCCAGTGAGTGCGGCCATCTTTGTCAGTATCTCCTGGAGCTTTTGTTGTTGCTCCTGAGCTTTCGTCACAGACCGTGTGAGTGGTTGATGGCCCGTGGAAATACGGCTTTCCTCTTTCCCCGAAGCCATGTACACCATGTGTACTACCATGCCTCCAGACTTGGGGCGTTTGGGTCCACTGCCTTTGAAATTTACCGCAGGCATGGGGATCTTCTCCGGCCTTCTCCTCTTATGGGAGGTCGAAGTTGAGGGTGCTGTTGCAGCAGGTACCCATGTGGACGATACCTTCCATGGTATGAAGGCGGGGTGGTCCTCCTCCTGCCGAGCATTCTTTTTCTCTAGTTGGCGAGAGTAATTTTTGTCAATTACAGAGTCTTGGACTTTCCGCCAGACCCTATGGATTTTGGAGGACAGCTGCTGAGGGGGCTGCTCCGGCTTCATCTATGTCATGTTTTCAGCAGGCGGAGGCGACTTCTTCAGTACAACGGTTAGAGAGTTCTTTCGCACCCTCCTAAGTGGATCAAAGCTGCTTCCAGTTGGAACAGCAACGTCAATTTCCACCATTGGAGCTGGTGGAATAAGTCCGGAGGGAGAGTTGCTCCCAGCTTTCCTCACTCGGCGCCAGTGGCAACGTCGAGTATGCCTTGCAGATGGGATTGGCTCCGTTATGGGAACGGCTTCGCTATGCCCTTTGCTCTGATGAAGGGCTGCTGTTGGTGTCAGCCTGTCAAAGACCGACGTCCGCTGAGAAGGAACGGTCAATCTTGCAAATGCCGATCTTTTGATAGGGGAATCAGTCTTGGTGACTTCGCCCAAAGCAGGAGTTGGAACGGCCAGTCTTGTAAAGACCGGTCCTTTAGTAGGAGAAGCCCCTTCGACGACCTTATCTGTCGGAACTGGAATGGCTATCCACTTTGGGATAACCCCTTCAGGTATCGCGAGCCTCTTTGCAGGCCCACTGGAGCTTTGGCTCAGTCTGTCAAAGATTGAGGCGTTAGAATTGGACGACCCGTTGAGAGGGGCCGTGGAGATTGCAAGTCGATCGAAGACCAACTTCTTGGGAGCTTCTTATGGTGGCACTGGGGCACTGAAGCTTGTTGGCGGGATCATGATCCCAAAGAACAGTCCAATGGTGGCTTGAGTCACCTGTTCCACTGGCATTGCAAAGATGGAGGCCGCTTGGGGCCCATAAGTCACTCCTCCGGTGGGGACGGAGTGAAAGTTACTGTTGCAGTTGGTGCAGCTGGAAGCCATCGATTTCTCTTCTCTACACAGGAGAAAGACACCAAATATTAGTACTCGAATCCAGGGGCAACCATATTAAACCGTGATTTGTTTGCGAACTCGACACATGAAGTGTGGAGTGGAAAGAGAAAAAGGTCCCACCGGACGTGCCAGAATCTGTTTACCACCGAAAACTGGGAAGACAAACGTCTTGCCTGAATTTGGGGGCAGATGCTATTTGGATTTATCTGTCCACCTCTCCGAAGATGCCAAGTTGATTTATGGCACCGTGTATCGGAGGTTTGGACGGATGCGGCCGTTGTAGCAGACTTCGTCAGATTCCCCTTCGTCTGTGAGGGGTTTTTGATTGTTGGGACGCTCTTCCCTGCATGCGCAAGCCCCTGCAGTTAATTACTTTACCGCGTCGCTGTAACTAGCTTCTCCTGCTCCAGAAGGTCACTTCATGTCATGTGATATTTGTTTTATTTTTGGTTGCCCGTGGATTGTATACAGAGACTAATTTATGTTGTCGCCCGTAGGGCATGAATTAGTCCAAATCCGCATATTCTTAGATTTGGGTTTGGGTTGATTTAAGAATCGTTAATCTTATTTGAGATTAAGATCGACTTAAATGGTTGTTGAGGATACGTTAGTCCAATTTTGACTAAGATCTATACAACAGGATTTAGGATAATTCAGATCTAACAAAAAAGGATTTGGATTCCATTGTTTTAGTTTAAGGATGTTATGGTTCGTAACTAGTTTAAGGACGTTATGGTCCGCTGTTAGTTTAAGTACGTTATGGTCCGTTGTAGAATGTGCCCGTCAATTTGGGAGTGCACCAAAGAGTTGTTGGTTATCGGGACCCACTACCTCTCTGAAGACGCTGAAGAATTACAACGACATGTATCAGAGGTGTGATGAGATGTACCCTTGAACCGATGTCCGTTGGGAGATCTGTAGTCGTGTTTGGGACTAAGACCAATTTGGAAAATGATGAGCACATGGGCTCGGTTGATCTGAATTGGGGATTTGGTCAACTCACCCAGTCTTTGAATAAAGTGTTAAACACCTGCTTGGGCTCAGTCCCTTTTCTGTGCAAATAATGCTGAGCATTCATTTGGGTTCTGACACTTATACTTTGCTTTACTTTCCCCTTGCTTTTTTTGTTCTTTTATTTTTATGGAGTGTTAAACATTCTTTATGGCGTTCTCGTGGGGAGCACGTGAGGTGCTTGGCGCTGAGCACCAACCACTGAGTGCTAGGCACTCCTTATTGAGCAGCGCCCACGTGAGGGACACGTGAGGCGCTTGGCGCTGAACGCTAACCATTGAGTGCTAAGCACTCTTTATTGAGCAGCGCCCACGTGAGGGACGCGTGAGGCGCTTGGCGCTGAGCGCCAACCATTGAGTGCTAAGCACTCTTTATTTAGCAGCGCCCATATGAGAGACACGTGAGGCGCTTGGCACTCAGTTTTCTTTGTGTATTCTGTTATGAAGAGTTCAATTCTCTGTTCTTTTCTGAATCTTTGACCCCCAAGAACAAGTTCATCCCCATGAGAATTGAATTCTCATTTATGGGAGACTTGTCTCATGGATCTCAGATCCAGGGAAAGAACTATGTTCTTTTATGAGGGTTAAACCCTTGGATATGCAGATGAGATGCTCTGATCTCTATTATTATTTTTATTTACCTCGAAGAAAGGTATTCTTATTTCTTCCTTCTTAAAGCTTTCTTCTTGCTTGCTTTAAAGCTTATGGGGGGTTCCTCTGTACAAGACTTGAAGTCTTAGCTCCTTTATATAGTAGAGGCAGATTTGTTGATTTAGTTAAAGAAATATCTCATTGAGAGATCTTTAATTGATTTGGGGATTTTATCCACCGTTGGATTTTTGATCCAAGGACTTCTGTTTTATAGAAGATATTTTTCTCATTTTTTAACAAGATTGGGAAATATTTTCCCATACAGAGCTTATTCTGTAGCTTGGTGATTTTTAATCATCATTGGATTTTTAATCCAACGGTGCTCTGTTTTACAGAGAGTAATCTTTCTTGTTTAAAAAAATTTGAGGAATATTTTCTCAACAGAATTTAATTCTGTACTCTGATGATTTATCATCTCTGTTGGATATTTAATCCAATGGCTCTGTTTAACAGAGATATTTTAGTTCTGACGTCGGTGCCCTCATATGAGGCACGTGAGGCGCTACCTCAGAGTTTTTAACTCTTGGCGCTGACGCCCTCGTGCAAGGCACGTGAGGCGCTGCCTCTTTACTGAAGGTATCTTTTCTCCTTCTTTCTTTGCTTTTCCTGAGTCAAACTTTTCTTTTTCAATGCTTGGAAATAGTTCCATCATGCACAACATTTTCTATGCCTAGACTTAAATGTCTCCTTCATAATCTGAGGCAATACTTCTCTTCTCTTTCACTTTTAGAGAATTATTTTAACAGAGAAGAGCTATCGCTTGTAATCATCCACATGCTCGCCGGCAGCCATGGGAGGTGCCTATTGAGGAAATTATTCCTCATTTTGCTGCCTGCTTAGTGAACCCTGCTCTTACGGATGACCAATGCGATACGGTGCTGCACGAGCTCTTGACTCGTAGAGAATCTCCTCTCCCCATCGGCTCCATTTGGCTCCGGATGGTCTTCTTGTTCGTGGTCGATGATATTCCCCCTCATCCAGCGGAGATGACTTCGGCGATACTCGACGCAGCGGAGGACAAGATCGAGTGCTTTCATGAGGCACTTTTGATTACCACGGCTCTGAGGGATTGCTCTGTTCAGCTGATAAGCCAGATACGGGCTCAACGGGCCATCATGTCTGCCTTCGCTGATGGGCACGGTGCTGACCGATAGGGAGCGACTCTTAGTGAAGATCGCCGCTTTGCCATGGTGGAGAAGGCAGAGAGCGAGTTGGAGAATTTTATCCATAGTTTTGTGAATCCCTGTACTTTCGATCACATGTATGTTGATCTATTTCCTGTAGAATAAAATGTTCAATTAAATACTTTCTTTTTGTCGTTGACCACCAAGTGCTCTCTTTCTAACACCTGTTCTTCCTCTGATGCGTGTATGTGCGTATATGAATGAGCCCGATTTCATACATATCTGTAAACGAAACTTAAACCGGAATAAACAGGAACAAATAGCTCTTGGCCGAAGATTTTGGCGGGAACAGAGCGTCGTAAGGGTTTTCCGCAATTGGACGGACACGCTACAAAGGTAGATACCCCCTAAACTCTAGTAGTATCTCTCTTTGTTGTTCTAGTTTAGTGTTTGGAATCGATTTATAGGGTTTTGGTTGCTAGTGTTTGTATAAAAGTTTTTGTTTTCGCTTCCGTCTTCACTGCAAGTCTTGTGGCACAAGCACTAGATACCTAACAGTGGTATCAGAGCCGTGCCAAACACTAGAACTAGTTGTGGACGATGTTTACGTTTCGAAGCCGAAATTTTGACCGTATCGAGTTTCAAATTCCACGTTTCTGTCCATATTTCAAAATGGCACCTGAATTTTTTTTAAAGTATGCCAGTAGACTAGTTTTTGCGTAAGAAAACATGATACAAAACCCGAGGACCTAACTCGAAACTCTGGCCGACTAAGAATTGGTTTTGGCCGCCCTGGTCGGCCCAAATTTATGATTAGGTCCCTGGGTTTTGGTGGTGGCTTGGAATTTTAGAAACTTGATTTTTAGAATATTTCTTTTTGCCCCAGATTTCAGTTGGTGTTATCTTTTGTATTCGGGCAACTCGGGAAAAATTTCGTTCGAAACTTTAGCATTGTTTATGATCAGTATCTTCGTTTGTGTGTTGTTAAATGTCGTCTAATTGCTATATGATCATTTAGACTGGGTTGCACATATCTTGTTTGTGATATTGGTTTGGATATATATATATCTTTGTGATGGTTTAGACGGATTGTCATGACGGATAGCCCCTCAAGTGATTTGCTTGGACAGTTTTGAAATTTGTATTCATTTATTCGGAACGAGCGGTGGGTTTGTGGTCATCGTTTCCGCATTATGTATATTCTTTTATTGGGACACGTCCGGATTGAAGTCGCTGTCGCCATTGTATATATTTCTTTTCTGTACTAAGATAAATCACGGAGAAGTGCTTACATAGCCGGGTTCTAGAGTGTGGTAGATGGTCGTCTCATAGTGTTTGAGATCGGGCCGTCTCTCTTTAGAATTGGTGGGTTGGTCAACGCACTTGTAGGGGTTTAGATTGACCCACGGAGAAGTGCTCAAGTTACCGGGTTCTAGGAAGCGCCTTGTGGCCCACTCATGACATTGAGTGCGGGTTACCTCACTTCTAGAATTGATGGGTAACTTGCCGCGCTCGGTCCTGATTCGATGTTGTACGGGCTATCCACATGACCGGAGAACATTGGTTTTCGTTTGCTGCTCAAACGAAACACGGGGATCGTAGTTTATCCGTTATTTCATATTGTTTATCCCATGCCTATGATGTATATTACTTGCCTTGTAATGATAATATATATTATATGCTTCTAAATGTTTTGCATCCGCACTAGCCCGTCTCCGTCCTGCCGTATGTTAAGTAACCTTACGGTGAAGACCCGAAACGCCGCGGCGAATGCGGTTGGCATATAAAAGCATGTTATTTTGGTTGTTTCTGTTGTGGCTAGAAAATTAAAATGATGGGACTGCATTATATGCAAGGAAAATAAACCTAATTGATGTTGTTGGAACCAAATTTTATAACAACTCGGTTTTCTTCAAAACCGCTCGTTTGAAAAGCGGATCCTAAACCACACCTTTTCAAAAGCCACTCGAGTTCCTTCACTGATATCAAGTTCATTACGTTAAAGGTTTTTCGCCAAAAACCAGCCGTACCCCTCCGTTATTTCAAATGAGCGGTACCTAGTATTCGTGCTGTGTTTGTTGGCCTTTGTCAAAGCGTAGTGTCGGTAGCTAGGTGTAGCTTGTCTGTGCATAGAGATGCGACTATCTAGTACAGTCGTATAGCCTTGTTGGCCTTTATCAAGGGCTTATACAGGTGGGTCTAAATTAATCAAGATAATGACGGTTTGAACTTAACTTGCGACTTATGATTTATTGGCCTTTGTCAAGGTCATAAGCCGTTTGGGGGCAAAAACCATATGGGGAGTTTCAAATATAAGAGAAACTTGCTAAGTATGCGCATACTTTCTTGAGTGTGGGACTTTGTTTGGCTCTCATCAAGATTATCACACAATGACAGTTTGGGTCTCGATTCCCACTGATAGGTAGGTATTACTCCCGGAAGATATTCACTCAATAACTAGCTAATCTATTAGGTATCTAGAAAGTTGTCAACGGGGTTATGCCTCTGCGGAAACGGGATTATTTAATTAGGTTCGTGCGAAAGCATGAGAACCCTCCCTCGGAGTACCAACACTGGCCTGGCTGAACGCTTAGCGAACTTGTAAGGTGTAAATGATCCGACTAGTTCTCTTTTTAGGGTGTGAAGGAGAATTCGAGAAAACGGTAGAAGCCATCTTGATTAGATATATTAATTAACCAATCTAATCTTGATAGAGTGCAAGCTGAGTATTTCTTTTCTCTCTCTTTGGCAGCGATCATGACTAACTTTAAACTAAAACTCGTAAACCAAGTTAACCGAACATTTTTACATCTGGTTTTGGATTGTCATGATTCACGACAAAGTTGCATATATCCCTGCCACTCCTATTTTATCCTTTGCATTCTACAGAACACGTCGTATCACTAGATAATCCATATTATTTGGAATGGCCATCGTATAGTTACATACAAACTCGAAAAGTTATTTCAGTCGAGGATGACTCCTGATTCTGGAGAAATTGAATTGTATAATTTTGTTGTCTCTCTTTCTTCACTTTCTCTCAAGTTGAGAGCTACTTTTATTAGGATAGTACACCAGTTATGCTTGTTGGATAGTTTTCTTCCAAATCTTAGACAGGTGTCGAAAGGTAGGAAATGAAGATAACCAACTAGACTAAGTTGATAAACAGAAGGTAAGATGTGGAGACGTATAAAGGGAATGCAGTGAGGGTAAAAAAAATAGCAACTGGTGCCATGAATCTAGGCAGCAGAAGAGGCATTACTAAGAATACCTGGCCACTCCCTTAAAACATTTTAATGTTTCGGTTTTCCTGTGTAGTTTTAATTAAAAACTATTTTCCCAATTAATTTCGACTTCAGGATATGTGTATACCGGATTGGAATCACACATCTGTATGTCGTTACAGATGCTGACAAGAAGTAGATTATTAGGAATAGGTTACTTGAATCTCAATATCGGAATTCGAAACAATTGGTGATATTAGGGTAAATCATATGGTTTTGCCTAACGATAAATATTTGGTTTTGAATAACCGTTATTCTGCACCATTTTTCAAAACTGATATATCCATATCTTTATTTTATAAAGTGGGATATAATTTTTTAAAATTGTATCCTAGACATTTACCTTTATCAATTGATTATAAGGTAATGTGTATTGAATAACGGTATAGACGTTCTTAACCAAAATACAGTTTTCAATTTACAACAACCAGAGTTTGAGTTAGTAAACTCAATTGGGATTTATACATGAGAATGTATGTTGTCCGGTGTCCTTTAAGACAAGGGGATGGTACTCTCACTTCATTTTGTTCTATCTATTAGTTCTCTAGTTTTTAGACATTTATTCGTTAAAATACAAGGTCCAATGATTTTGAAAGTTCATAGAGTATAACAATAAATTAGAGAACCATACGTTGGTAGTATCAAGATTCTTCGAAGTGATCGAAGATGCATATACTTATACTAGGTATTCCATCATAATAATATTGAGAATATTGTTTCTCTCACTGGTTACTCATCCGCGGGTGCGCTCCATGGTGAAATTATGTTGTATGGCATTTTTTCCATTAGGAGATATGCACTGAAAATAGCTGCATGATATTTGAATCCGGTTCTATCTAAATTAGTGCATTTGATTCTATATGGACATAGAATGGTTGCATATTTTAAGGATGTTAAGATATGGAGATATCCAGTTTTTGTTTAGGGTTTTTTTTCTGTTAGCCCCCCTCATACTTCAATATTTTTCTCTGTCCTCCTATAGTTAGTAGTTACCTGTAGCCTCCTGTATACTTATACGTTACTCCTGCAGCCCTCCTACTTCATTTTTGCAAATCATTCCTCCTCCTCCTCCTCCGCCGTCTCCACCACCGCCACCTTCTTTCTCCTCTTCTTCACCACCGTCACCGTCAACACCACCACCACCACCACCATCTTCTTCCTCCCCTCCTTCTCTTCTTCTTCTTCAACTCATCAACACCAACTTCTTCCTCCTCCTTCCCGGCAGCCGCCGTCCCCACCGCCGCCGCTTTCCTCCTCCTCTTATTCAACCACCACCATCACCAACTATGTATAGGGGAGGAATAGAGGGGCTGCAGGAGCAACTTATAAGTATAAGGGGGCTACAGGTAAATACAAGTATAGAGGGGACAGAGAAAAATATTGAAGTATGAGGAGGGCTAACAGAAAAAAACCCTTTTGTTTAAAAGCTTAATCTGGACATACTCAAGACACGTTTTAGTAATGGCAGTTTATGAGTTATCCCAAAATTTTGCAAGGGTTTAACTTCTACTGTTTTCAAGATCAAAAGTTGATTTGTTCTTTGACCCGTCACCTTTTTATAAAAAGAACTTCTTTGCACAAGAAATTAATGGAAGTATGATAGAACTGGAAGTAACCACAAACGGTTGCTAAAAATTTAGTACAACCTAAGAATTTAATTGGACTTGACAAACCTTAGCCACTCTGCTGATTTTAGTATGTAATCTCAGCCATCCGAAAGATACTTCAGTTTCCTCGTAGACGGTGACAAGGAGGTCAGCATCATGGTAATGATGGCCTTACTACTTTTAACTGGCCATGGGAAGTGGTGATTTCCGGATGATTGGCCGGATGCATTATATCCAAGTTGGACTCCACGTACTTCAGAAAGTTATGGACTTTGTTGGATGCTCCTGTAGGGGTAAAACTCATTATGAGCAAGAAGATCTTTCGAGATCTGTGCAGGTGGAAGGTAGTAACTTAATAAGGCAAGTTTTGTAGTAAAGGGTTTTTATCAAATACCCGCCGTGGATTGTGATGAAACTTTTATTTCAGTGTCTGTGCTGAAATCCATACGGATATAACTTGCCACTGCTATTATTCATGACTATGAGATCTGGCAGGTGGATGAATATAATGTCTTTTTAAATGAGAATTTAGAAGTGTACGTATATACGACTCTGCCAGAGGGTTGTCGTAGTCAGTGAGAGCAGCAGAAGGTGTGCAAATTGCTTATATCTATTTATAAACTAAAACATGTATAGTGGAGATGGATCATCTGTTTTGATGTGACAGTCAATGTGTTTTACTTCATCAAAATGATAAATGAACCGGTAAGAAAGATGTAGGGCGTATTGTCCTGGTATTTGGATAACATGCTCCTGATAGGAAGTGATGTTCTTATACTACAATCGGTCAAACTTTGATTGTCATAAATGGAAGCAGTGAAGAACATATGAGGATGTTCTTGGTGTGTGGTAATGGTAGTCTCTTATAGGAGACGGTTACCGGTTCTAGATTCCAAGGTGGCCTGGATGACAGAGTGGCTATCAGAGTTATAAGTTTGCTCTCTTCTAAAGGGCAGTATGTTGGAAAGGGCTCCAAGCGGAATACTGAGGTAGACATAGCGCGGGTTGCTAATTAATCAGCGGAGGATATAACCCAATAAGTTTGTTGGATAAAGTTGTTCATTTATGAACTTGGTCTCATCAGGTATCCAGACAAGTTCTAAGAAATGTTTCGCTCTTTTCGAAAGATAGTTGACATTCGTGAAATTGAGATATAGAGAGATAAAGTTAGAAATATTATAGCAGATCCACTTACTAAGGCTATTTCTCGAACATGGAAGTTTCTTTAACATGGTTTACGAAACTGTTAGTAGAGAAGTTGGGTATTCGGCAGCACACAAGCTGTGGGTATACGATACGGTAATAATTAATCTTAAGTGCAAGTAGGAGATTGTTGGATATAGTGCCCTCAAGAAGATTATTGTAATTGCAGGTAGGCGATTATGATAATTGAAGGAGGATCTATATAGATAGTACAGTCTTTCTCGAGATGATAGTATACTATCCGGTTTGTCTTTATCATGTATGTGTATACGTTTTATTACGTGTCACTAATACAGAATGATAAAGCCCGTAGGATTTTTGCTTGACTACCAGCGTTATGATGGCGATCATATTGTGAGAGCTGGGTAATCCATAAGCACATCCTTAAATGTCCCTAGTCGTTGAAGTATCGAGACTGTGCATCGATATTTCAAAGTAGACTAGCGTATACGTTTCTAGACCCCGACGAGGGGCGGTGGTCGGTCTCACAGCTATTGGTGTGTGTGGCACCTAAGATAATATACAGGTGCTTACTGGAGGTGAGTACACCAGATGGACTCACCGAGAACTTCTAAATGGTACTATACCTATCATCAAATAGCAGTTCTCTGGTGACATGAGTACATATAGTCTGTTGATCTGAGATAGTCATTTATTCCGTGTGAGTTTCCACTGTACATAGATTACTACCCTACCACGACTTTACTGAGTCGTGCAAACAGGTTTTAGTTGGGTACAGTCCTGAGCCACATGGAGGCAGTGAGCGATCGTTAGGGATTTGTCTCTCCCGGTACAGGGAGTTGATGCCGCCCTGTGTTCGGTTGATCATCACCATAAATCTTTGGCCAGGGTGGATGATATTTACTGATAGGAGATCAGTAGTTTCTCGATTGGTAGTGGGCTTGACACCTGCACGACTTATCGGGTTATTAGGGGTCTGACGTTTACCACCCCTAGACCCGGTATGCAGCACTCTTAGATGAAGAGACCGGACTGTACGGAGAGTGTCACTTATAAGCTCAGTAGGGATACAGATGAACTTGCTTGTCGACCTTCCTTTCGTTCAATACCTGGATAGCCGTTACGTACAGCTAGTGTCACTGACGTATGCTTGTGGTTATGGATTATATTCAGTAACTACTGTCAGCGTATTGTCGAGTTTTTAGAGTTCTACACAGAGATTTTCCCGATTGAGGTGAAACGATATTGTGTGCGTATTTTGATACGTACGGGGGTTCGATTAAGTACGTGTACTTGATACACATATTTTAATCGGACGTTTTGATAATGCTAGCGGGTTTGAAAGATAGCCGGATTATTTTGTGAGCTAATATTATATCTCTCATTTTCTCTCTTTTGGTATTCATATTTTTATACGAATACGAATATTCGGATTTTGATATGAATACGGGTATTTGTATGAATACGGGTATTTGTATTTTGATACGAATACAGGTATTTGTACGAATACGATATTTGCATTTTGATACGAATACATGTATATGTATTTGATACATTTACGGATTATATGTATATATGTGTGTGTACATATGTTTGTGGTTTTTTTTAGAAGTAGTGAAATGTGTGTGGGAGTGTGGTGAGTCACACTTGAGCCCATCACTTCACAAGAGGATAAGAAGAGAGAGGAATGAGGATATGCTTGGCATTCACATCTTTTCCTCTTCTTCTTATGCCTAACTTCTAAAGAGATTAGAAAAGAGATAAAGCTTGATACAAATTTCACCACTACATCTCTTACAAGCTTTTCCTAGTAAGTTTAGTTTGTAAGTTGTTTCATTTGTTCATTTGTTCATTTTGGAGTGAAGCTAGAGCTTGATTCGGACTCTCTCGGATGGATCATCTTTGGCAAGGTCGATCGGCTTGCAAGCTTATTTCCGATGACTTCGGTGCCTAGCTAGAGTCTATGGAGCGTCATAAAGGTCTTCCGTAATTGTACAGACATGCTACAAAGATAGCTAGCCCCCTAAACTCTAATAGTAGCTCTCTTTGTTGTTCTAGTTTAGTGTTTGGAATCAATTTATAGGGTTTTGGTCACTAGTGCTTGCATAAAAGTTTTCGTTTTCGCTTCCGCTTTCGCCGTAAGTCTAACGGCACAAGCACTAAGGACCTAACAAGCCCAAACTATAAGGGGGTTTTGGTGAAATAAGCCTTAAAAGAAACCTTAATTTGTGTACTTTTGTATGCATAAAAATATATACAACAAGAGATGAAACATAGATGTATCTTTAAGGTAACCAAACCATTGAAATTTCCCGTTAATAATAAAGTTGTACTGCGGTAACTAGGCTACTTTAGCCACACATAAGACGTCAAGGACAAGGCATAAGATTATATCCCAAATACAAAATTTTCAAAAAGGAAACAACACAGCAAGTCATGTCATAAAGTTTTACGGGGGAATTCAGATCACAAAACTTCTTAAACCTTAGCTACCAAGTTCAGAATTTGCATAAAGTTAACAAGTTCATGTCCATAAGTTCATATTTAAAAGAAAACCCTGCAGACTAATATTACCGATACAATGCCAACTTCAGCATTTTGTGAATAGCAGGGTCGACAACCTAGCAAAAAGAAACAAAAAGGGGTAAAAATTAGCAATGCTCATATTTCATAATATTTTCTATTTTAAAAACGCAGAAAGAGGGTATATGCATATCAAGGGCTATGAACTTATGAAGCATAAATAATGCATGGAAGCGACTAATATCAGCATTCTAAACGGAAATAACATTATAGTCAAAACACATATAGAATGTCATAATTTATGTTAATCGGAGTAAATAATTCAAAAGCATGTGATATTATTCTAAATTTTGCAAATATTATTGAATTTTTGCTGAATTAAATTGAAAACTACTATCAATAACTAATGAATAGTTGCTAACTGGAGAACAACTAAGGGTTCATGTACTTGAAGACCCCCAAAAAAATTTTTAAGATCGAGTAATATCCAAACGATACATGCTATCAACAACCAACCTCAAACTGAGGAATTCCTATACAGGAATACAATTTTATTTATTTAATTAAAAAATATTGAAAAAAAATTGAGCGTGGTTGATGCAACAACAAGGATAAAAAGGACCAACAATCGACCGAATCGAAATGGACAAAGGCAACAAGAAGAGAATATTATATTATCAATTTGTCAAAGCGAATAAACTTTGATGGAGAAAAAGGATTCGTGCAGCCAACCCTAAAGATATGGATTAAGGCTTATTGCTGTTGTTAATTATTGGAGCAATAAAATTTATTTATTCTAAATGCCACTTTTAGACCCTCATGCTGAGATTTGTACAGAAGATTAAAGATTCTACAAGCAGCCATGTTTCTAATTAGTAGATGTTGAGTTGATGACAGCAAGAAAAAAAAAAATTTCCACGGATATAGCAGATGTCCAGCAGCATGTCAAGGCATAGCAGTAAGCGGAGGACCATAGTATCTATGTAGCACGGGTTCGGATACAAAGACGGGATACGATACGATACGGGTTCGTGAATTCACAATTTTCCAAAGACCTAGGATATGGGATATGGTTTTAATTCGATTTAAAATTAACTAAATATGAATATATAATAAGGTGTATATACCAATATCCAGCAATATAAATAAAATAATGGCATAATGCTATTTTCAATGCACTTTCAAGCTTTCGAATGCCTTAATTTGCGAGAGAAAGAGAAGATCCATCGATTCGAGAGAGATTTACAAGTTTGAGCAAATCCTAAAGAATCTGAGAGTTTCGGACTCCGATACGCGATCGGGGACGATTCATGAGGTATATACAAGTATCCGTTCTTCATAGCATAGCATATGGAAAAAGTGTATACCTTATATATATATATAGAGAGAGAGAGAATAATGAAGGAAAGATGCGATATGAGGGAATTTCCTTCTATGGCGTCGACAATAGAATTTTTTACATTGCTAAATCAACGGTGAAAAAGTTGTAGAATCACATGAAATTTGGCGTACCCACGTCTTAGATGATAATGATGAAGATGATGGGTGCCGATCTTCGGAAAATACGACGGAGGGCGTACTTTTTCGACGCCATAGGAGGAAATTCCCTCCTATGGCCTCTTTTCTTCATTATATATATATATATATATATATACATATATATATATATATATACATATATAAAAGAAATGAGGCCGGATCTCATAGGATCACCTATACACACACATATATTTGTATATATGCGTGCGTGGTTTCGGAGGTGCCATGTCAAAACTCCAAAACAGAAAGAGAGCATAAAGAAGAAAGGAAAAATGAGTGAGCGGTTGAAGCTGCAGTAGCAATAAATGGTTGCAGGGAAGTTTGAATGCTTCAATGATTTCCTGTGGCTTTGCATTTGAGATGTGGCTATTTGCAAGCATTATTATGGCCACAGTAGATTCCCCAATTTACTAGCAAGATAAATAAATAAATTTATAAACTGATAAATAAATAAATAAACACACCCTACAGAAGTTTGTTTCCTTAGATTTGCATAAGTAGTCACTCTATTTCACATAAAGCCGAAAGCCAATATATGATCATCATCATGGTTCACGCTGGTTGAAAATCGGAAAGTGATTAACAAAAATTGAAACACACAGACTAGCACGCAAGCACGCATGCAAAACAACAACAACAAAGATGATTAGTCATGTTTTAGTTCAACTAATCTTCATTAAGCTCTTTAAATTTCTTACTATGTAGACATACGATTAAAGTGAAGGTATAGTTTACCGTCCGAGCTTCTCTTGGTTTGTATTCACTTCACATGTTTAAGAGCTAACTTCCTCACATAACATTTCTCCTATCGTGTATTACTGTATTGCACCACTTTACTTCTACACGATAACAATAATATTAACAGTCGACTGCTTCAAAAGCAAGACAAACTTAACAACAGATTATCAATTTCTACACAAAGATGAAAGATCTTGAACAAAGAACTGGCTTTGCAAGTTGCAAGTTTTGGGTGAATATCAGATAATTTATGTTGGTGTACCAAGGGCATGTTGCTCCACCAACAACCACAAATGAAATCAATAAATGTATATTAAAGATCGATATTGTTCAAGATGATAATGGGTTAGGCCTAGTGTCTCGTGTCTCTCTTTTACGTGCACAAACAAAATCAATTATATATCGTCCATTCTCGGGGCAGGACGTGCATAACCAGTTAGGCACCCAAGCGATAACAAGAGAAATAGACAATTATATAGCCTTCTTATGTTGTTTCTTCTTTTCATCCTTTCGCTTAATATTTCTATAATACTATATAACTTTACTTCTGCTCGACATAAACTAACCTACTCTTCTACTAATTAAGAAGCAAAAACTAACTTAATTACAAACAGCAAAAGGAAAAAAATGAACTGACCTTGCTCTGCTGCCATAAATGAGTTCAATAATGAGCATTAAAGATCAATGCTTGTCTAGCTAACAAATTTCTAGATGGATTTTGTAGAATGTTCAATTTCTCTGGAATTTTCTAAGAGATAATTCATCTGAATATTGAGATATAACTTATTATGGAATGTTAGCATGACATCGAGCAGGAGTCTAGCAACTAATAAGGTGGTCTATAATATCATGGAGAGATTACATATTGTATAACTGGCACATATGACAAATCCACTAATTCTAGCTAACAAATTGAAGATCACTACTGTTTAAGCTAACAAACTGCTAGCTGTATTTTATGTGTCTTGCCTTCTCTATAAGACATTCGTTATTACGTCTTAAACTTCACTAGTGCTTTTCACGTGCGATGTCCATGTGAATACACCGTAGACATAAGACTCGATGAGTCTTCAAGACTTTTAGTTAAAGTATATTGATTTTAACAGCACTTTGTAGAGATTTTTTAAAATTTACAAAATTAGCTATAGATTTTTAAAGGATTTGAAATTTGAAGAAAATCTAAAGTCAGGTTTGGGTTTATATACATATATACATATAAATATATTCCTCAAAATGGAAATTTCAATTTGAACACCACCTTTTATATTGCACTAAATAATAGAGACATTGACATTGGATTAGATTATATCATTCATTTGAGTCATTCAGACATTTCGTCGAGCATGTTTTAAGCGACTGTTTGGTGAAGCAAAATCGTCAAACATTCACTAATTAAAGCCAAAATAGAAAATTTGCTCAATGAATTCTACGATTGTTACCTTCTCTATTACAAAATCAAAGTCTTTTTTTCCCACTTCTTCAACTTCCATTTGAATGAGATTTACTGAAAATGAAGGAAGAAAAATTCCGTCTGACGTGCGTCGGATCACGTCAAGATGTTACCTTCCGTTGATCTACTGATGGCGGTGATAGACGACTGATATTGGATCTGGAGGCTGGCTCCTGAAGCGTGTGGATCTCAATGAATTCAAGTCCCGGAATGATTGTACCACCGAGGACCCTCCGACGGTCAAGTTAGAGAGGAAATCCAAGCAAAGTTACGGCTTAGTGGAGTAAAAATGGCTTACCTGAACCGTCTGAAGGAGGGGTTTATATAGCGGTGGCAGCAGGCAGGCGCTTGAATCACGCCGGCCGTTACGTTCCCGACGTCACGCCCGCGTGATGAGCGGGATCCCGCATTAATGGCGAGACATGCTCGTTAATGGGGGATCGTGATGGCGTGTGATTTATATGATCTATGCATATGTAGTAATTAACCGCAATCAATAACGGTGTCGCGTATAGCTAGACCGAGATGAGTACGGGTCGTCCCTGGAAAACGTTGAATCTTTTATTCTTACTTTAGATGTGTTGAAAAAGAGACGAGGGATAAAGAATATTGAAGAATGATTGTAGGATCTAGATCTGCGTTAAACATATGATGTATTTTTATGTGTAGTAGTTAACCGCAATCAATAACGGTGTCGCGTGTAACTAGACCGAGATGAGTACGGGTCGTCCTCTGGGAAACGTTGAATATTTTATTCTTACTTTAGACGTGTTGAAAAAGAAAGGAGGAAAAATAAGGAATGATTGTAGGTTCTAGATCTATGTTAAATACGGATGCAAAATATAGATCTAGATTAATTATGGATGTAAGTTTAATATGAAAGGGGGCTTGTAGGGTTCATTAGGATTTAGTAGTTATGGATGATTAATTAAAAATTACTCTTTTTATCTTTTAATAGATTTAAAAGTAGAACGACAGTGATGCATGTAGATTAGGGTTTCTGGAGGGAAAAGGGTTCCCACTCTTAACCCCTATCTCGACATGGAACTCTGTTCATATCTAGCCTTTATCAAAACAATCATTAATCTAATCTCTAATCGCGGTCAAGACTAGCAATAAATTGGTAGTGTGTCCGATTAGAATGTTAATGATTCTTTTGGTAAAGTTTATAAATTTTATAGGACGTAAAAAGAGTTTAAGAATCTTCATCATCCATTAATCTACCTTAATCCTACGAACCCTAACAAGCGGAGAATTACTCGCGCATGTTGGGAGAAGAAGAGATGGAGAGGGAAATCATAATGAAACTACAAGAAATAGAATAAGAAAAAGAATTACCTTTATTAATCAACAAAATTCATTTACAGTTTATTCCCTTAGAAAATGATTACAAATGCTAGTTTGCTTCTCGATCTTTTCTAAGGAGGTAGACAAACAGTTGATGATCAGCCTGGATGCGTGAGCCGTCTTGAACTTCGTGATCTTTTCAGCTTGATGGTTTTTTCCAAGAGTCTCTCGGTCTTTATTTATAGTTCTAAAATCAGAACCCTACCTTCCTAATTTGGAAGCAAGTAGTTATGATCCTAACAACAAAATTACAGCTCTCAACCCTTCTGGAACGCGGCGGATCCGCGGCCAACAGGTGGCTTTGGCCGCGGATCCGCGGCCAAACAGTGAGATCTCTTGTTAGTTTTTCTGGGGCTTCATCTGTGTGACACGTGGCGATCTTTTGAATCTCAGGAAACTGAAAATCTTCTCGTAGTTACTGCCAGACTTGGTTTCTTAGTTTGCTTTCTTAATTAGACAGGTTTGCTCTAACAACTTTGATTCCCTTGATTTTAGCCCTGAAAATTCTGCACAACAACTCCACAAATAATATTAGTAGAGTTTGTTTTATTGAGATATTAGTTTCAACATTAAGATTTGGTCAATGGTATTTTTGCATACATTTTCCTACCAAATGTTAATTATAATATATAAACACATGAAAATAGTATTTTTACAGATAAACCTTCATATGTATCATATATTATAATAAACACCTTTTATTATATAGAAATAGTAGGAAAAATGTCATATTAAATGTGCAGTTTTATCAACTGAACAAATACCCCCAAACTTATTTTTGATCGTCCCGAGCAAACTAGTTTATTCAAGAGGAGGAGAAAAAAAAGGAGAAAATTAAGCACACTTTCGTAGGCAACACGATTGCACTGAGCACGTGCAACAAGCCGTTAAACCTCTAGGTGTCCCTAGTAGGAGGAGTGTTGTCTCCTGAGGGTTTTCAGCGGATTACACCCACAAAATCCTATAATAAAAGAGAGATGGTGAAATTTACATATAAAGATAAGAACCATAAAAGAAATACTTTGAAAATTTAGAGTTTACAACTACACTAGCTTTTCAGTTGTCATGAGCTCTATCTTAATAGTCATGAAAAGATATTAGAAATCACATCATCCCTCAATAAAACATCGTCTTTATTCTTCATTCCTACCTTTCATCCAAACATTGATCATATACCCCTACGTGTGTGTATAGAACATCCCTACACTCGGAGAATTCAATTCAAGCTATCATACTCTTGTCCATCTACCTCAGTACTTTTTACTTTGATGAATATTTGGTTGGATTTGCTCGCACATTTTTCATGCGACCGTTAATACTTCTTGAGGTACTAACCGACCGATTACTCATGTGCTTGCTGATTAGGAGTATTAGTATTTTCCTCGTCTTGCACTGCCTAAGGCTTAGCAGTGACTCCTAGACCAGTTGGTCTAAGGCACTAGGTGATGAAGCACCCTCGTTATATTATTTTATTGCTGTCTTGGTGATAACAAAACCAGTGTTCATTTTTCTTCACCATTTTATCTTTTATTCATTTTTTTTTACTTCCTTCATACTTTGGCTTTTAGACAAAAGCATTTCAAGGTTCTACTATCCCGAGTTTCAAGACGTGTGTAAGTGCGTATAGTAGGGTATCAACATTCAAATGTTTGGCTTCCAGAATAGGAACTATTTTTCAGACTTATTTTTATTCTCAGATTAGTGACTTCTTTCATCTTACTAACCCTTAGGACAACGGTTCATAACTACTTATTACTAGTTCGTTTAAGAAAACTTTTAATTTTCTTGGTTCTCTTAAATTATTCCTATCTTTTAAATATAATTTCGCTTTCTACTCTTTTGTTATATAAAATTTTTTTGAATGCCCAGTGTCAAAGATAATTCAGTGAATACAAACCTCCCCCACAAACCTGTTTTCAGCAGTGTCCTCACTGATGTTGTTTTTTGAGAGCATGAACCTGTATATTTGGGGAGAGACAAAAGGGGTAAAATAATAGTTAAATGAAAACTACCCCAAACTTGTTCTTTGGCACGCACAGATATTCAGTTAAGTCCATTTTTACTCACCTCCATTCTTAAAATGAGAAAATGTTACCAAAACATGGAGGTGAGGCGGGGGAAATTCAGTTCTGATAAAGCGGCTCCTGTAAAAATAGGAGCTCCTCCGCGGGGTCAGCAGAGAAATACGGTTTTAATCTATACCCATTTACTTTAAAAATTGAACCGTTTTTCAAATTTTCAACTTCTACTGCCCCGTGCAGGTGTACATACCGCACCACAAAAGGTCCTTTCCAACGAGATTTAAGCTTACCATGATGAAGATGGAGACGGGAATCGTAAAGAAGGACTTGTTGCCCTGATGTGAAGGTTTTTCTAAAAAGGTTTTTATCGTGGAACACTTTAGTCCTATTCTTTACTATCACCGCATTATCGTAAGCTTCATCGCGGAGTTCGCTTAGCTCATTCAATTGCAGCTTCCGATAGCTGCCTACATGATCAAAATCGAAGTTAAGCTCTTTAATAGCCTACATTGCTTTATGTTCGATCTCGACAGGAAGGTGGCATGCCTTCCCAAACACTAGGCGGTATGGAGACATACCAAGATCGGTCTTATAAGCGGTACGAAATGCCCAAAGAGCATCCGTCAATTTGGTTGACCAATCTTTACGGTTTTAGAAACCGTCTTCTCCAAAATTTGTTTGATCTGCCTATTTGAGATCTCAGCCTGCCCCGCTTGTTTGGGGATGATAGGGCGTAGAAAGCTTGTGAGTGATTGATTATTTCCGCATCAAGGCCTCGAAAGACTGATTACAGAAATGTGTCCCGTAGTCGCTAATTATAGCGCGGGGGTGTCCGAATCGCGAAAAGATATTTTCTTTAAGGAACTTAATGACAACTTTGTTGTCATTAGTGCGACTCGGTATTGCTTCCACCCATTTCGAGATATAATCAACTGCTAACAAGATATATAAATTCCCAAAAGAGTTGGGAAAAGGGCTCATAAAATCAATACCCCAAATATCGAATATTTCCACGACAAATATAGGTTGGAGCGGCATCTCGTTTCTTCGTGAAATCCGACCCAAATGCTGACATCGCGGATAAGTTTTGCAATGTTCATATGCATCTTTAAATAATGTTGGCCAATAAAAACCACATTGCAAAACTTTCTCGGCCGTTTTTCGAGGACCAAAATGACCGCCGCATGCCTGATCATGACAAAATGATAACACACTCTTGAATTCATCGTTAGGGACACACCTGCGAATGATTTGATTAGAACAATACTTAAACAGATAAGGTTCATCCCAGTAAAAGTATTTTACTTGGGATAGAAATCGAAATTTGTTTTGTTTCGACCAATCGTTAGGAATAAGTCCCGTCGCAAGATAGTTCACAATATCCACGAACCAATGTTCGTAGGATACAGTCAAGAGCTGTTCGTCAGGAAATGAGTCATTTATCGGCACGGTCAAAGTTGACGAAGAAGTGATGCGTGAAAGATGGTCGGCTACAACGTTTTCACATCCACTCTTGTCTCGGATGACAAGATCAAATTCTTGTAACAATAGGATCCAACGTATTAGCCTGGCCTTAGCATCCTTCTTCGATAAAAGATGTCGTAGGGCGGAGTGATCAGTGTAAACCACAATTGGCGAGCCAATCAAGTAGGGCCTGAATTTCTCTAATGCAAATACAACTGCCAAGAGTTCTTTCTCGGTAGTTGTGTAATTTATTTGTGCATCATTCAAGGTTCTACTTGCACAGTAAATTACATGTGGTATCTTGTCAATGTGCTGTCCTAAGACCGCACCTATAGCAAAATCTGATGCATCACACATAAGCTCGAACGAGTGGTTCCAATCCGGAGATGATAGAACGGGGGCTGTAGTGAGTGATCTTTTAAGAGATTCAAAAGCAACATCACAATCCGAATCGAAGTGAAATGTAGTATCCTTGGCCAATAGAAGAGTTAAGGGTCTTGCAATTTTGCTAAAGTCCTTAATGAATCTCCTATAAAATCCTGCATGACCAAGGAAGGATCGTATATTTTTGACGCATTTGGGACGAGAGAGGTTATGAATGACATCAATTTTAGCTCTGTCAACCTCAATGACTTTTCTTGAAATTATATGTCCAAGGACAATACCTTCTTGGACCATAAAATGGCATTTTTCCCAATTCAAAGTTAAGTTCTTATCCTTACAGCGGGTAAGAACCGCGTCAAGATTACAAAGGCAGTCCTCAAATGAGTCACCAAAAATAGAGAAATCGTCCATAAAAATTTCCAGAAAATTCTCCACCATATCTGAGAATATCCCCATCATACACCACTGAAATGTAGCGGGAGCGTTGCATAACCCAAAGGGCATGCGTCTATAAGCAAAAGTACCGAAAGGACAAGTAAATGTGGTTTTATCTTGATCCTTTTCGGCGATGGGGACCTAGTTATAGCCAGAGTATCCGTCCAAGAAACAATAGTATTTATGTCCAGCTAATCGTTCTAACATCTGGTCAATGAAATGTAGAGAGAAGTGATCTTTTCTCGTCGCGGCATTGAGTTTTCTGTAATTAATACATACGCGCCACCCAGTTTGGGTGCGTATTTGGATTAACTCATCAGCCTCATTAGTTATGACCGTGATGCCAGACTTTTTAGGGACTACATGAATCGAACTTACCCATTGGCTATCAGATATAGGATAAATTATACCACTATCAACACACTTGACGATTTCTTCTTTACCGCCTCCTTCATAACGGGATTTAAACGTCTTTGTGGGTCTCGGGTTAGTTTGGTTTCATCCATCAGATGTATATAATGTTCAACAATTAAGGGACTAATCCCTTTGATGACAGCCATTGTCCAACCAAATGCTTGCCGATTCGATCTCAACACTGCCAAAAGTGCGTTCTCTTACTCTAAGGCTAGAGAAGCGGATATAATTACTGGCAAAGTCTCATTCTCACCTAAATATGCATATTTAAGATGAGAAGGTAGCGGTTTGAGATCAAGTATCAGCGGAGAGACAATAGAAGGTGGGGTAAGGGAATGATATTCGGACTCCCTAAGAGTTTCAAAACTTGCATAGGATATTGACTCGGAAAGTGCTATTGACTTTTACGACGAGTCAACAGATTCAAACTCAGGGACGTACTCATTGAACATATCCTCACTATGAAGTAGTGCAATATCAAACAATATCTCATTAGTGTTGTCGAGATCATCAAAGCAAAGTTCCTCATCCATGCAGCTTTCGGGAGCTATCTCGTGGATGGAACAAACATCCAGCAAATGAGCAGAAGGTTCCGATGGTTGACTTCCTAGCTTGTAAATATTAAGCTCAATTGTCATTTTCCCGAAGGATAAGTTCATAGAACCGTTACGACAATTAATTACAGCGTTAGAAGTTGCTAGGAAGGGTCGACCAAGTATCACCGGGATTAGATTGCGTGGGTTTGCCACAGGCCGTATATCTAAAATAATAAAGTCCACTGGGAATATGAATTCCCCGACTTTAATTAACACATTCTCTAGTTCACCCCGTGGTTTGGTGATTGATCAGTCTGCCATCTAGAGAGTACAATGGGCGGGTTTCAACTCTCCAATCCCTAACTGCTCGTATACTGAATAGGGAAGCAAGTTAACGCTAGCGCCAAGGTCGAGTAAAGCACGATTAATATTTTTACCCCCAATAGAAATAGAGATGGTAGGACAGCCAGGGTCCTTACGTTTCTTTGGTATTTGCTGGGTAAAAGCTGTGCTAACATTATTCGTCATGAAAACTTTTTTAGGCACTTGAGTTTTTCTCTTCCTAGTGCACAAGTCTTTAAGGATTTTTGCATAAGATGGGACTTGTTGAATAGTATCTAGGAGAGAAATATTTACGTTAACTTGCTTAAGCATTTCCACAATCTTCTCCATTTGTGGGTTAGGTCTGTTGGCCCTTAATTTGTTAGGAAATGGAGCTTGATCAATAAGTTTTGGGTCCAACATTTGTGGAGAAGATTGTGGGGACGGATTCGATCCCAAAATTGGAGTGGGAATTGCCTTAGATAGATTGGGCGAAGTGTTCGAGCCTTGGGGAAAACGGAGAATAGGCTCGGATGAAGGTGGGAGACTAGACGAATTAGGGGAAGAAGAAGAAGAAGCTGGGGTATCATTGGTGTCACTAACATCATCAAATTGCTTACCCATTCGGTTATTCAGCACTCTCCCTGATCTCAACGTAGTAACGGCACTCACGTTATGATTTTGTGAGTGGCCAGGATTCGGTAGGGGTTGAGATGGGAGTTTCCCTTTCTCTCTCGCACTCATTGCGGCGTTCAACTGTGCAATTTGGTTTTCTATTGACTTAATACTCTCACCGTGGGAGGCGGAGTCTTTCTTTATGGTATCAATAGAAGACTTCATATCAGCCGACATTTGAATGGAATGTTTCATAAACAAATCCAAAGTTTATGCGAGTGAAGTTATTAGTACCGGCCAGTTGCGGTGTGGAAGTGTTGGCCGGATTTTAAAAATTTTGTGACTGAAAGGGGTGCTGACTTTATGGTTGTGGTTGCTGTGGAGGAGGTCTTTGATAATTGCTTTGGAACTGGTTTTGATTTTGGGGTTGGTTTTGGTTCCAAGCAAAGTTAGGATGATTCCTCCATCCTTGATTGTACGTGGAAGAATAAGGATCGTTTGTAGGTCGTTGCTGAAAGGCAGCATTGTCACGCCCCGCTTCCCAGTGTACGGCGAAGGGGACGCGACGAGGTCCGCTACGTATATACTCAGAAGTATATACGCTAAGCGTATCTAAGCAATATAAAAAGAATACACAAGAGACAAGAAATAAAAAGAACAACAACTTTTATTTATTAACATTCTTTGTACAATACATGAAGGAAATACAAATGAAATAAAAAGATGCCTAAACAGTGGCATAACAGGAAATGTAAAATACCGAATGGAAACGTGTACAATGAACTAAAGTGCTGGATCTTCGGCAAACTGCTCCAAGTCTTCTGCAGATGGCTCGGTCTCTGTCGGGTCCAAATCACCTAATGGCATTTAAAGAAGAAAGAAATAGAATGTCGTCAGCGAACAGGTCGCTCGGTAAGTCCCAAAGGTAAGAGAAAAGGAGAAAAAAACAGAATAAGAAGATATCTTTTAAAGTTGTATACTATTGCTGTAATGTTGTGTTAACGCTGTTATTTGTAGCTTGGTACAGAAGGATGCCAGTGTATACGAGGGGGGTCTCTATATGCTAGAGACCAGGGCAAACGGAATGTATAAGGAACCGTTAAGCCACGGTACAACAGCAACGGAATATAGGTTAGGTGTCTTAATCTGACCACCTCGTGCCACTTTTAACACCTTCCGTACCAATCTACCTCTTAAACCCCGCGATGTCTTGTTTGTATTGTTATCTTATAAATTGTATTGATTGTAAGATTGATTGACTGACCGACCGAAACCATGATATCAGGAAACGGTTGTAACCGTAGAGTCATGTAAATGGAATAACTGAGAATCATGTAAAAGGAATATATATCCATGGTTTGGTTCAGTCAAGTTGTATAAATTGATAATTGTATTCATGAATTCATGTGTTCATATTGAATTGGAATCTTGTAGATTATAGATTGAGTTGAATCATATTTAAGTCAGATTAATCAGACTCAAATCCGAGTCAGACAATCAGAAATGTGAATCGAGGTCTTACAATTGCTGGGTCCTAAGGGTAATTTATAAAACTTGAGGGGGTTTTATGTAAAAATACTTTTATACACTTTTCAAAATACACCTCAAGTATTTATTGTTCGTATTTAGAGTTGTAATGAGGGTGGATTTTATGTTGTGACATTTCTAGTGAAAATATCCTAGTTTTATAAATAAGGGTATTTATCTGTAATATTGATTATTTGAAGTTCATGGTATTTTAGTGTAAAATTTATTATTGTGATTTTTAGAAAAAGGTGGAATATTTATATTATAATAAAATAGATATTTAAATGATAAATATACATATATTTATACAAAAAATAATTTTTAATAAATATTTTATATTCAAAAAATCTCATTTTCTTAAGATGTAGTATTTTAAATCTTTCGAGACCGAATGCTCCTTGCGGAGGTCTGAATCTCGCACTACTAGCCCGAGGGTGCGCGATAAACCGCACGATCCCGAACGGGTTCCCCAAAGATAGGTTGTAGCGGCGCTTTGCAAAGATCGTAAAATACTAATCCTTTAGAAAACGGTTTTATAAAGTAAAAGGTATTTATTTGAAAAGTGTAATTTTCCATATTTTAGATTCTAGAGTTTCCTAAGCCAACTAGCATATTTCTAAATGGTCTAAACGACAAGTCGTTAGAAGCCTCAAATCGCCTCTTCACCGCCAATTGTGGTCAGGTAAGTACAAGTGAGGAAGGAGGGATTCGCTCACGAATCGTGAGACGGGCCTTTTAAAGTTACCTAAGCTCACTTGTCTAGCCTAGACACCACAAAGTCAGGTTTAGATAAACGATCGATGTGCACAACTTATCGTGTTTTCCTAATAAGAAGTATTTATTTAAAAGTGTATCAAATCTAAATCCTTTAAGAATGGTTTTATTAAGAATATGGTATTTAAATGAAAGTTTCGTTTTATCGTATTCTAAGTTTTTGATGATGTCGTTTTAGGGTTGTATTTGCGTGTGTGTGAATATAGGTCATTACCTCGTGCTCTACTTTAAATATATAGCAAGTTAAGGGGTTAAATGTGAAATTGAAATATTGTGGTATTAAAGTGAAAAAATACGATAAATTGGAAAGGCTATCATTTCATGTGAGAAAACTTGTTCAAATTGATTTTTAAAAGTTTAATAGTCAAGATTAAGATGTTTAGGCATGAATGTATTGGTTAGAAGTGAAATTTTATAGAAAACCGAGTCGGAAATCAGATTTGTTCCGATTCCGTCGGGTTTCGTAATTTCGTATTTTAGAGAAATAGAAAGGGGGATAGAATGGGACTTACGGGTTTCGATCTATTGCCGAGGCGTTGCTTCGTCGCCGGTAGTTTCTAAAAAAATGTCGCCGGAATTCCCGCCGGAATTTCGTCGGAGCTTCGCCTCGAACTTGATTTCAAATTACACACTTCTTGGAAAATTTTGAGAGAGTGAGCCTAGGGTTTTGGGATGAGAGGATAGAGGGTAGGGGTGTATTTATAGGGTAGGCTAGGGTAGGATAGGTGAAAGGTTTTTAATAAAAAAAATTGTAAAAGATTATAGAAAAATCATTAAAATTATAGTAAATGGGGTGTATTTAACTCTCGGGAACCGATCCAAGTAAATGGTGTGTGCAGGGGAGTTAGGAATGCTAAGAGCCACATTTTTCATTTTGACGACTCGGCCGTCCGGCCGAGTCCGGCCGGCGGCGCCTGCCCGAGTCGGCCGGTCCGCCGGTCGACTCGGCCGAGTCGGGCCGAGTCGGGGTTCCAGTAGGTGGGGGGGTCTCCTGACGTACACTCTGGTATTTTTAGATTTTAGGGTTCAGTTCAAGTTTTGGGAGTTATGGCCTGTGGACTGTTGGGCTTCCAAAGAATTTAAAACAAAAACAATATAAAAATAATGCGGGGCAGGGGATTTGAACTCTGGTAGCTTGGTTCAGCAGTGCAAGGTATTACCAATGAGCTACAAGCTCCTTCTTGTAATTATTGTGGGAAAATAAATACTTTAAGTGGTAACAGCAATATTAAATACCCCAAGTATACATCAAATTTAAATCAATTTTATGTATACAAAAATTGGAGTTGTTACAATCTACCCTCCTTACAAAAATTTCGTCCTCGAAATTTACAACTTTTATTTGAGGACTAATTTACAAAGAGGTGAGGATATCTTGCACGCATTTCATCTTCCCTTTCCCACGTGGATTCTCCTGGAGTGTCTTTCCTCCACATTACCCGGACCAAGTTAACTTCCTTGTTCCGAAGTGTCTTCACTTTCCTGTCCAGGATCTCCACAGGCTGTTGCTCACAAGACAAGTCGGGCTGTATAGTGAGCTCGGAATGATCAAGAACATGGCTGGGGTCACCACATACTTTCTGAGTTGGGATATGTGGAACACGTTATGCACTCCTTCCAATGAGGGTGGAAGCGCTAAGCGGTATGCCACTTCACCGACTCGTTCGAGTATGTCGAACGGTCCAATGTATCTCGGACTCAATTTACCCCGTCTTCCAAATCGGATCACTCCGCGGTTCGGAGATATCTTCAAGAATACATGGTCTCCTGGCTGGAACTCCAAGTGTCGTCTCTTTGCATCAGCCCAGTGTTTCTGTTGATCTTAGGCTATGCGCATCCTTTCCCTGATAGTACGAACCACATCAACGGTCGCTACTATCATCTCTGGTCCAAGAATTTCTCTATCTCCGATGTCATCCCAACTTAATGGTGATCGACACTTCCTTCCATACAATGCTGCAAAAGGTGCCATTCCTATGCTTTCTTGGTAGCTGTTATTGTACGCGAACTCCACAAGATGCAGGTGATCTTCCCACGATCCTTTGAAGTCTAGCATACACGCTCTGAGTATATCCTCCAAGATAAAAATAGTTCGTTCCGACAGACCATCTATTTGTGGATGATAAGCCGTGCTGAAATTCAGACTTGTTCCCAAGCTAGCTTGCAGACTCTGCCAAAATTGCGACCGGAACCTGGTGTCACGATCGGAGACAATGCAGACCGGTACTCCATGAAGTCTCATAATTTCCTGTTTGAGTTCATGGGTATCAGAGATAGTACATTATGAAGAGTTTAAATCTTAAATAGATTATTACCTCCATGTACTTCTTTACTAGTGTCTCAGTTGATTGGACAACTCGAATTGGGATGAAGTGAGCCGACTTTGTGAGTCGATCCTGTTTCCCTCAATCAGAGCAAAGCTCTGTTTGAATTTCAAATTCAAAAGATGAAGCAACGCTTCAGATCTCTTGCGCTGCGCTAAGCGCCACGTGTCAAAATCAGACACGCCAGCGCAAGGAGCGCAGCGCCCAAGGCAGCGCACCCAATCAGAGCAAGGCTCTGTTTAAAATTCAAATTTTAATAAAGGAAGCAACGCTTCAGTTGCGCTGCGCTCTGCGCTGCGCGACACGTGTCGGCGCAGTTGCGCTGCGCTCTGCGCTGCGCGACACATGTCGGCGCAGTCGCGCTCGCGCAGTTGCGCTGCGCGACACGTGTCCAGCGCAGTTGCGCTTGCGCCAACCGTGCCAGCACTAAAACAGAATTAAAATTCCAGAAAGATCTTTCCAATCTTGTTAAAAACAAGAAGATTATCTTCTGTAAAACAGAAGCCCTAGAATCAAAGATCCAACGGTGGGAAAATATCCCCAAATCAACCAGAGAAAGATCTCTGTAACCAACCTAACAAACTAATTGGCCCTATATAAAGGCCCCTAGACTCCAAGTCTAAAACACATTGACATCAAGAGTGAGAGATACAGAGCTCTTAAAAAAAACTTTGAGAAGAAATCCAGAGAGAAAGAAAAAGGTAAACCTTTGGAAAAGAGAGAAGAATTTCTTCTAAAAAGATCAATGATTTAAGAACAAGATCAAGATCTTTAATAAAAAATAATAATAAAGAAGTGATCTACTTCATGACTAGATCTTTTGATCTATATAAAGGCATTGCCTTTTGATGAACCACTGGTTCTTGAAATTTGAGGCAGAACCTCTCTGGAAAAAGAAAAGAACTTGTTTCTTTGATCTAAGTTTGATCAAGATATTAAACAGTGCCTTGCACTTTTGAAATTTGCACTGTTGCGATCCTTGGATTGGCGCAAGCCACCAGAGAGCGCCACGTGTCAATCACAGAACAACTGCGCCTTGCGCTTCTAAAAACAGAGCACTGCTCTCTTGGTTTGGCGCAAGTCACCAGAGCGCGCCACGTGTCAGCAGCGCACTGGCGCAGCGCACTGCACTAACAGACTTGCGCTCACCAGAGCGTGACACATGTCACCTCCATATGAATTTGCGCCTTGCTCTCCTCAATTGGTGCAAAGCGCCTGACAGGCCACGTGGGGCACTGTCAGAACATTTAATGCAGTGCATTATTAAGGGCAGAGCCCAATTAAAAGGTCTATCAAACCCAATAAAAATGCAATGCATTATTAAAAAAAATGGGCAGAGCCCAATTAAAAGGTCTATCAGACCAAATAAAAAAAAATGCAGTGCATTATTAAAAAGGGCAGAGCCCTAGTAAAGGCCTAATAGGCCAAATGCAAATAAAATGTTGAGCATTTTCAACTGGACTTAACCCAATTATAGCTATAAGTCCTCAAATTAAATTGAACTGAGCACAACTGCTCTCTCAAATCAATTTACACCCGGTTTAAGGGTACATCTCTGAACTCCTCTGATATTTGTCGTTGTAATCCTTCAACGTCGTCAGAGAGGTGACGGGTCCCGACAACCACACATTGCTACGGACTGTGGGGTCCTTAAACTCATGGACTAATGCGTCCTTAAACCAATATTCGTCCCCAAAATGGGAATGTTGGACCACCATGTCCCTAAACTGGCAATGGACCACTATGTCCCTAAACTGGAACAATCGAGCCCCCAAATGCTCTTTTGTCGGATCCAAACAATCCCGTTAAGTTGATCTTAGTCTCAAATTGGACTAACGTATCCTTAATAAACGTTTAAGTTGATCTTAGCCTCAAATATGGCTAACGTATCTTTAAACCAAAAACCCAAACCCAAATATAAGAAAATACGGATTTGGACTAATCCACATCCTACGGGCGACGACATAAATTAGTCTCCGTATACAATCCACGGGCAACCACAAACAAAACAAACACCCACGACACGAAGTGAACATCCGGAGAAGGAGAAAATTGTTACCGCGATGAGGTAGCGTAATTAACTGCAGGGGCTTACGCCTGTAGGGAAGAGTGTCCCCACAATCAAAAACCCCTCAAGCGAGGGGGAATCTGACGAAGTCTGCTATATCGGCCGCATCCATCTAAACCTTCGATACACGGTGCCATAAATCAACTTGGCATCTCCGGAGAGGTGGACGGATAAAACCAAATAGCATCTGCCCCGAATCTCAGGCGAGACGTCTCTGTCGTCGAGCCATCTTTCGGAGGGGAACAGATTCTGGCATGCCCGGTGGGACCTTTTCCTCTTTCCACTCCACACTTCGTGCGTCGTATTCGCGAACGAATCGCGGTTTGTTAAGGGTTGCCCTCGGGTTTCAAGTTACTAACATTTGGTCTCTTGCTTGGCGTAGAAATCAAACAGTAATGGCGTTCAACTGCTCGAACTGCTCCAACTGCAAGTGCAACCGACGCTCCGCCTCATCTGGAGGTGTAGCCTACGGACCTCAGGCGGCATCATTGTTCACGATGCCGGTGGAACAAATCACCCAGGCTACTACTGGGCTATTTTTCGGGACCATGCTCCCGCCAGCGAGCTTCACCATCCCTGTGCTCGTACCGGAGGCTCCTAAGAAGTCGGTCTTCGATCGGCTTGCTACTACCACGGCCCCTCTCAACGGGTCGTCCAATTCCAACTCCTCAGTCTTTACCAGACTGAACTCGAGCTCCAAAAGGCCTACCAAGAAGCCCATAATACCTGAAGTGGCCATCCCAAAGAAGATAGCCATCGCTGCTCCTGAAGTCGTTAAGGCGGCTTCTCCTCCCAGAGGGTCGGTCTTTGCGAGACTGACTGCTTCTGTTCCCGCTCCCGCTCAGAAATCTGTCTTTGACCGGTTGGATACGGCTTCTCGACGGACGTCAGTTTTCAAGAGGCTGACACCGGCAACAACCCCTCACCTGAACAGGGGGCAAGACAAAGCCGTCGCTGAACCAATCCCAACAACTCGTCACGCCCGACGTCGCTACTGGCGCCAGACAACGAAGGCTGGGGGTAACTCCCCCTCGGGGCTAACTCCACCAGCTCTAACGGTGGAGATTAATGCTGCTGTTCTAACCGGGAACAGTTTTGAGCTGCTGAACAGGGTACGCAGAAACTCGCCAACTGCTGTGCTCAAAAGGTCTCCTCCACCGGTAGAGACTGTCGTAGAAACGAAGCCGGAGCAGTCTCCTCAACGGCTGTCTTCCAAAGTCTACAAGACTTGGCGACGAGTCCGAGAATCGGTGATTGATCCGAATTCCTCCCATCAGTATAAGAAGTCGAAAGTCCGACACGAGTAAAACCGCCCTGTTGAGCAACGGAAGACGACGGCCACCTGGGTACCTACAGCAACGGCCCCCTCAACTTCGACGGCCCACAAGAGAAGAAGGCCGGAGAAAATCCCCACGCGTGCGGCAAATGCCAAAGGCAGTGAGCCTAAACGCCTTAAGTCCGGGGGCATTGTGGTACATACCGTCTACATGGCGTCCGAGAAAGAGGACAGCCGTATATCCACAGGTCATAGACCGCTTACGCGGTCGGTGACTAAAGCTCAAGAGTAGAAGCAGAAGCTCCAAGAAATGACGACTGCGATGGCCGCACTCACCGGGCCAAAAGAAAGCCCAGAGGCATCCTCAGATCAACGCCAGGAGCAAGAAACCGACGCCGAATTCCTTCGGAGAATACTAGAAAATAAGGACAAAGAGGCTGCAGAACAAGAAGCCAATATAAAACGAATGGCCCTTCTGTTCCAGAACATGGTGGGTATGATGATCCAGCAGGATCCTCCTGCTGAAGATCCTCCGATTGTCCTTGAAGATGACAGAGGAGAAACATCAAATCCTCCACCGGCTCTTTCAATAGCCAAGGAGGAGACAATTTCCAAAGCTGTCCTGGATGAATATATAGCTCAGCAGATACGGGTTCACCAGGCAACTGAGGCAGCCGGTCAATTTGTCAAGACGGGGCGACCGTATCCGAGCTGGTATGATCAGATCAAATACCCGCCGGGCTACACGATCCCAAAATTCCATGTTTACAAGGGGACAGGCAATCCCCATCAACATGTGGCCAAGTTCAGGGCTCTTTGTGGCAATACCGGCGGTGATGATAAACTTTTGCTTCGCCAGTTCGTCAGCAGCCTATCGGAGACGGCGTTTGAATGGTACTCCGAGCTTCCGAATAACTCCGTCAAAACCTTCGCTGAAATGGAGTTGTTGTTTACTCAGCGATTTGCGAGCGCCAGCGAGCGTACTCCAATAACAGCTTTGATCAATGCTAGAGTAAAGCCAGGCGAAACTTGGGTTCAATATGCAATTCGATGGCGGAATCTGTGGTCGAAGTGCGAATAGCGCATTGAAGAAGCGCCAGCGGTGGGCATGTTTGTGGGCACCCTAGATCCTCATGCAACTATTTCACAGTTCATGATGTTCTTTAAACCAACCACGTTCCAGGCCTTGATCGATAAGTTAGCCCAGATGGATCAGATGGGTCACAGACCGTCTCCTCTAAAGCCGGACTCTCGAAATGAGAAGGGGAAAGGGAAAGCGATCATCGTCGCCAATGTTCAACAACAGCCGAGCAACTTGAAGCCGGTTGTCCGTCAAAACAATACGCGTCCACACCTATCCCTCGAGGAGAGGCTAGGACGTCCTTACTCGTTTCCTCAAGATAAAACGAGAAGACCGTTTGAGCTGGCATTGCGTAACAGACTCATCAATCTGCCAGATTCAAGACGTCCGTCGCAGCCAAACGACGTCAATGATCCCAATTACTGTTCTTACCACCGAGTATTGGGTCATCCGATCGAAGATTGCTACGTCTTCAAGAATTGGATTAAAGATCAATACCAACGAGGTAAGTTCGCGTTATCCGAAAAATGGAAGGTGAACCCGCCGCAACCTCATACCTCTAAGAAGGTGAATATGCCAGGGGCAACGTGCTCCCTTGTTGAAGAAGCTCCATGGGAGGTCGTGCTATCAGCCAAAACCGAAAGGATGCTGAATGATCTCCAGACATGCCCGGCGATCAGGTGGAAGAACCCGCTAGAATCTCAGATCATCGAAGGGATGCTGAAGCCGCGCCCAACGCCAGGTGATGGTCCAAGCACTCGCACCCAGTCGTCAAAATCTTCGAAGAAGAAGAAAAGATCTAAAAAGCCCATGAAGCCTGGCGACAAGCGCACGGACTTGCAGAAACAGATTGACGCGCTGGAGGAGTATAATCAGAAGGCACGGACTCCCATCACGCTCCAAGAGTTCTCCAGCCACGTCTTTCAGGAAGAAGATGATAGAGAAAGCTCGTCGGATGAATCTGAGGGTTACGTAGCAAGTTGTCATATGATCTCCCACTCGTTTACAGACGATGAGAAAACTCCTTGCACTGAGAGACCAGGGGCAGATCCTAAACCGGAACTTCTGAGGCCATCAGATGAAACAATTGATGCATTCCTCAATGAAGCTTTTTTGAAAAGTAAAGCTGATCGGGAACGCGAGACGGTCATATTTGAAAGGGCCAAGCGCCGGCAACTAGACGAAAGAGTTGAGACACTCCCGTCAAATCAAAAGACATCCGTTACGGATAAAAACAAATTCTAGACGAGGAAAAGGTTTGCTAAAGCCATATCAATGGGGGATGAAGCTACCACCCTCTGAAGGAAACATCGCCGGCAAAACAGAAATGCACCCTTCCTACTGCTTATATCATCAAAAGATTTCACACCCCACCGAAGAGTGCAGAGCTTTCAATAGATGGTGGCAGGGGTATGTTGCTCACCGGCAACATTTTAAGCGGGAGAAACGCAAAACTTGTCGGGAGCGGAAAAGTATGACCGAGGAGCTTAGAAGAACTACCTGCGATTGTCGCATGGTTAACACCGAGGGAGCGCAAATTCTCACATTCGGGAGCGACTCTGACGAGGAAATGGCTCTTAGCTCTCTCTTTAAAGAGTCCACCTCGAGAAAAGAGGAAGAGCCAAAGGCCTGCGAAAATATTCAGCTGCGTAATCGTACGCTACCCGAAAAGAATCTCGGACCTTCGAACAGGAAAGATAAGGGAAAAGAAAAGGTCGCCGAAGATATTGCCTTAGATGACCAAGTCATGAAAGAGCTGACTGCCAAGGACCCGCCAAAGAAAAATAAGGTGGACTACAACATTCTGGCACACTTGAGGAAGCTACCCTCGCAACTCAGCATTCTTGACGCCCTTTTACTATCAAAAGAAGCAAGGGATTCATTGATCAAAGCGCTACAAGAGCCAGAGCAGTTCCTAGCTTTTCTCGCCGAAGAAAAGATGAAGGACGAGCTGGAAGAAGTGCACGCAGCCGATGTCACTTTCGGTGATGAAGATCTTCTCCTTAGGACGTGCGAGCACAACCGTCCCCTCTATGTCTTAGGGTATTGCCACGATATAAAGATAGGCAAGATCTTAGTTGACAATGGGTCCTCTGTCAATCTCCTCAATGTACGGGTATTGAAAGAAGTCTGCATGAGCGTCCAGCACCTCGCTCGGGATAAGATCACCATCTCCGGGTTCGACTCTCAATCATCACGAACTCTCGGGTCTGTGATACTGACGTTACTCTTTGGGCTACTTGTCACGGATATTAAATTCCATGTCATAGACGCCAAGACACGCTATAATGCTTTGCTCGGCCGGCCTTGGTTACATAAGTATAACATCATTCCCTCTACACAACATCAGTGTATGAAATACTTCAAGGATGGTCTAGAGTATACCGTGACAGGAGAGCTGAACCCGTTCTCAGTGAACGAAGTTCGGAAGTACGAGGATGCAAAATACTTCATACCGGATTTCGAAGACACGGAGAGATGTCATAAGCCGGAGAACAAAGCTATCGCCACCATCTCAGTCTTCGGGAGTGATACTGAGGAAGAGAAAGAGATGGCTTATTCGGGTCCACCCCAGCACAACAAGCCAGGACCGTCCGCTCCTATGTTGATCTTTGGCAGTGACTCGGAAGATGAAGTCCATACTATATTCTCTGCTCGGCCTTCAATACGAACATTCGCCGACGAAGAGCAAAGTCTGCAAGTCGCTATGGTTCCACTTAAACATCATAAAGAAATGGACGCACTTGATACCTATAGTGTAGAAGAGCTGCAGACGTTCTATGTCCCTCCCAGACGAGAAGGCGAAAAGGCGATCCTATTCTACCGTTCCGGGGAAACCAAAGTAGAGATAGAAATCTGGCATGGCGCAGATTCTACACTTGACAGACTCCAGCCCATCCGTCTACCCAGATATTATACGGACGGACTAAGGAGACTTTTGAGGTGCCAAGGTGTACTCCTTAAGCAAACTGCTCGAAAAGCCAAGTTCTATGACAGGATCTGGAACGTTCCCGGAACTCAGCGCAAGTTGCCTAACGGGAGAATGGAAGCAATCGGGCTTAGATATGTTCGGTCTAAGAAACGAGAGCTGCTCCGCGACTGCTACGTTGTACATGACTTCAATGAAGAGGGGGACGCTCAATGGGAAGATGCTGACCCTGAGCCGGAAAAAGTCCCCGACATGAAAATGCCCAGTCCGTCGTTCGAAGAGCAAATGAACAAGCTTATAAGGGAACCTGGTCAAAAAGTTCGAGACGACCATAATCGCGAAATGACCCTCTATGAGAAAGCCAGGATGCAGCGCCTCCTCCAACAGGCTGTGAAAGACGAAAAGGCCGCTTCCTGTCAACCTATTGTAAAAAAGGCCCGACGCAGAGGCAGAAACAAGTCAAAGAGCGGAAAAGGCGTTTCACAGCGACAAAGAGGGACTAAGAAGTCACGCGAGCGGGAATCAAGCGGTCTGGATCTATCTCTTATGAAGAAGATGAGTCGAGCATACTCTTTTCCTTAAGACAGGACAAAGAAGATACTTGACCTCGCTATAAAATATCAAATGCTTACACTGCCGGAGTCTAAACACCCTGAGCAAGCAGGCGAAGTCTCACACCCGAACTATTGCTCTTATCACCGAGTAATAGGACACCCTCTCGAAGATTGCTTCACCTTCAAGAACTGGGTCGAAGATCAATATCAGCTTGGCAAGTTCGCTTTATCTGACAACTGGAGGGTAACGCCGCCACAGAAGTATGAACCCAAAGCCACAAGAGCAGAACCAGATCCACATCGGTCTTGGAAGCGAGCTCGTGCTTGTCATATGATAACAATATCAAAAGAAGAGCCCGAGAATATGGATGACCTTCCCTGGTGCTTCGAAAACAGCGATGACAAGGTGATTTCAGAATTTCCACCGGCGCCAAAAGAGCTGGAAGATGGAATATATACCACTGCAGATAAGCTCAAGAAAATTGATCTGGGGACGGCGAGTGACCCGCGACCGACCTTCATCAGTGAGCTATTATCTGAAGAAATGGTGGTTGCGCTAAAAGACGTGCTTATGCAGCATAAGGATTGCTTCGCGTGGAACTATTCCGAAATGCCAGGATTAGATCCAGAGATTGCTGTGCATAAATTGGCGATATCCCCGGACGTCAAGCCAATCAAACAAGCACCGAGAAGAATGCGGCTTGAGCTTGAGATGAGCATTAACGCCGAGGTCAAGAAGATGATCGACTCTGGCTTCATCCAAGAGGTCCAGTATCCTGAATGGATCGCCAACATCGTCTCGGTGATGAAGAAAAATGGGACCGTGCGTATATGTGTGGACTTTCGGGATCTCAACAAAGCCGGCCCGAAAGACGACTTCCCAGTACCGGTCACCGAGTTAATGATAGACAATACGTCCACCCACGAGGTTTTCTCCTTCATGGATGGCTTGTCAGGATACAATCAGATAAAGATGCATCCCGAGGACCAGAAGCACACCGCTTTCCGGACCCCTTTGGGTATATTCTGCTACAAGGTGATACCCTTCGGTCTAAAGAACGCAGGTGCCACCTATCAGAGGGCCATGACGAAGATCTTCAATGACCTCATACATGAAATCGTCGAATGCTATATCGACGACCTCGTGGTGAAAAGCAAATCATACGAAGAACATCTCGAGCATCTGAAGATCGTATTTCAACGTCTTCGGCAATACAACTTGAAGATGATCCCTCACAAATGCGCATTCGGGGTCTCCTCGGGTAAATTCCTGGGATTCATCGTCCGACACCGAGGTATCGAGATAGATCCATCAAAGATCAAGACGATCATGGAAATGCCTCCGCCAAGGACTCTCAAACAATTGCGGTCTCTCCAAGGAAAGCTCGCGTACATCCGGCGTTTTATAGCCAATCTCTCTGGAAAGTGTCGTCCGTATAGTCACTTGATGAAGAAGGGAACCCCGTTCGTCTGGGATTATAAATGTCAAGGTGCGCTGGACGAGATCAAGCAATATCTGCAGAACCCGCCAGTGCTGGCTGCTCCAGTCAAGGGAAGGCCCTGTTCCCGCCAAAATTTTGGCTCAAAACCCGCTCCGTATAAAATAATAACAATAAAAGAAAAATAAACAAACAAATAAATAAATAATAATAAAGGAGAAAATCTCCCTTTCAGAGCAAAGCTCTGTTCAAATTCCAAAGCGGGAAACGAAGCAACGCTTCTGTTTCCCCAAATCAGAGCAAAGCTCTGTTTAAAATTCAAACTTTAATAAAGGAAGCAACGCTTCAGCTGACCTGCGCTCTGCGCTGCGCGACACGTGGCAGCGCAGTTGCGCTGCGCGACACGTGTCAGGCGCAGGTGCGTTTACGCCAACTGTACCAGCACTAAAACAGAAAAATTCTGAAAGATCTTTCTGATCTTATTAAAACAATAAGATTCTCTTCTGTAAAACAGAAGCTCTTGGATCAAAGATCCAACGGTGGGGAAAAATCTCTAAATCACTCAGAGAAAGATCTCTTTAACTGATTTAACAAATCTATTGGCACTATAAAAAGTCCCCTAGACTCCAAATTGAGAGGAGAGAATAGATACAGAGAAAAAAATATTCAGAACTCCTCTAGAAAATTTTGAGAAGAGCTCAGAGAAAAAAAAAGTCAAAACCTTTGAATAAAAAGAAGAATTTTCTTCTATAAAGATCAATGATCAAAGAACAGATCAAGATCTTCAATTAAAAAGGAAAAAAGATAAAAAAAAAGAGATCCCATCATAAGAAAATTAAAAGAAGTATTACTTCACAGATCATTTGATCTATAAAGGCATTGCCTTTTGATGAACCATTGGTTCTGGAACCTTAAAAGATTCTATTCTTTGATCCAAAATTGGATCAAGATAATTAACAGTGCCCTGCACTTGTAAATCTGCACTGTTGCGCTCTTGGATTGGCGCAAGCCACCAGAGAGCGCCACGTGTCGGCCCCAGAACAAACTGCACTATGCGCTTCCAAAACAGAGCACTGCTCTCTTAAATTGGCGCAAGTCATCAGAGCGCGCCACGTGTCAGCAGCGCACTGGTGCAGCGCACTGGCGCAGCGCACTGCGCTAACAGACTTGCGCTCACTAGAGCATGACACGTGTCACCCCCACATGAGTTTGCGCCTTGCGCTCCTCAATTGGCGCAAAGCGCTTGACAAGCCACGTGGGGCACTGTCAGAATATTAAATGCATTGCATTATTAAAAAGGCAGAGCCCAATAAAAAGGTCTATCAGACCAAGATAAAAAAATGCTTTGCATTAATAAAGAAGGGACAGGGCCCAATTAAAAGGCCTAACAGGCCTAATAAAAATGCAATGCATTATTAAAAAGGGGCAGAGTCCAAGTAAAGGTCTAACAGACCAATTTAGATGCTGTGCATCATTTCAAAAAAGGGGCAGAGCCCAATTAAAGGCCTAACATGCCAAATGCAAATAAAATGTTGAACATTTTCAACTGGACTTAGCCCAATACTGGCTGTAAGTCCTCAAATTAAATTGACTGAGCACGACTGCTCCCTTAAATCAATTTACATCCGGTTCAAGGGTACATCTCTAAGCTCCTCTGACATCCGTCGTTGTAATCCTTCAACGTTGTCAGAGAGGTGACGGGTCCCGACAACCATACATTGCTACGGACTTAAGCGTCCTTAAACCAACTCATGGACTTAAGCGTCCTTAAACCAACCTATGGACTTAAGCGTCCTTAAACCAACTCATGGACTTAAGCGTCCTTAAACTCACGGACTTAAGTGTCCTTAAACCAATGGACCACCATGTCCCTAAACTGGCAATGGACCACTATGTCCCTAAACTGGAACAATAGAGCCCCCAAATGCTCTTTTGTCGGATCTAAACGATCCCGTTTAAGTTGATCTTAGCCTCAAATATGGTTAACGTATCTTTAAACCTTCAAACAGACTTTAGTCCCAAATTGGACTACAGATCCCCCAATCAACTTCGGTTCAAGGGTACATCTCTGAACTCCTCTGACACCTGTCGTTGTAATCTTTCAACGTCGTCAGAGAGGTGATGGGTCCCGACGGCCATACATGCAATGGACCACTATGTCCCTAAACTGGAACAATAGAGCCTCCAAATGCTCTTTTGTCGGATCTAAACGATCCCGTTAAGTTGATCTTAGTCTCAAATAGGACTAACATATCCTTAACGAATGTTTAAGTTGATCTTAGCCTCAATATGGTTAACATATACTTAAACTAAAACTCCAAACCCAAATCTAAGTAAATACGGATTTGGACTAATCCACGTCCTACGGGCGACGACATAAATTAGTCTCCGTATACAATTCACGGGCAACCACAAACAAAACAAACACCCACGACACGAAGTGAAATTCTGGAGAAGGAGAAAGTTGTTACCGCGATGCGGTAGCGTAATTAACTGCAGGGGCTTGCGCCTGCAGGGAAGAGCGTCCCCACAATCAAAAACTCCTCAAGAGAGGGGAAATCTGACGAAGTCTACTACATCGGCCGCATCCGTCCAAACCTCCGATACACGGTGCCATAAATCAACTTGGCATCTTCGGAGAGGTGGATGGATAAAACCAAATAGCATCTGCCCCGAATCCCAGGCAAGACATCCCTGTCTTGGCCGCCGTTCGGAGGGGAACAGATTCTGGCATGCCCGGTGGGACTGTTCCCCTCCGAATGGACGGCGCACAGGACCGCGATGTGTCCTGACACAGAGATTCGGAGCAGATGCTATTTGGTTTTATCCGTCCACCTCTCCGAAGATGCCAAGTTGATTTATGGCACCGTGTATCGGAGGTTTAGACGGATGCGGCCGATGTAGCAGATTTCGTCAGATTCCCCCTCGCTAAAGGGGTTTTTGATTATGGGGACGCTCTTCCCTGCAGGCGCAAGCCCCTGCAGTTAATTACGCTACCGCATCGCGGTAGCCACTTTCTCCTTCTCCGGAATTTCACTTCGTGTCGTGTGTGTTTGTTTTGTTTGTGGTTGCCCGTGGATTGTATACGGAGACTGAATAATGCCGTCGCCCGTAAGACGTGGACTAGTCCAAATCCGTATTTACTTAGATTTGGGTTTGGTGTTTTTAGTTTAAGGATGCATTAGTCGCGTTGCGGCTAAGATCAACTTAAACGTTCATTAAGAATACAATAGTCCTGTTTGAGACTAAGATCAACTTAACGTGATAATCCATTTAATATCTGGCCATCGGGACTCGTCACCTCTCTAACGTCGTTGAAGGATTACAACGGCAGATGTCAGAGGAGTTCAGAGATGTACCCTTGAACCAAAGTCGATTTGGAGTTTTATAGTCCATTTAAATGTTTAAGGATACGTTAGCCGTATTTGGGGCTAAGATCAACTTAAACGGGACCGTTTAGATCCGGCAAAAGAGCATTTGGGAGCTCTATTATTCCAGTTTAGAGACGTAGTGGTCCATGTTCCAGTTTAGGGACGTGGTGGTCCAACATTAGTTTAGGGACGTTTCGGTCCAACATTAGTTTAGGGACGTTTCGGTCCACGAGTTTAAGGATCCCGCAGTCCGTATTGATGTGTGGTCATTGGGACCCGTCACCTCTTTGACGTCGTTGAGGAATTACATCGATGGATGTCAAAGGAGTTCGGAGATGTACCCTCGAACCGGATATAAATTGATTTGAGAGAGCATTTGTGCTCAGTTCAATTTAATTTAAGGACTTACGGCCAGAATTGGGCTAAGTCCAGCTGAAAATGTTCAACATTTTATTTATTTTTAGTCCATTGGACCTGAGCTAGGGCTTTGCCCACACTTAAATAATGCATTGCATTACTTCTATTTTCTTGCTTGGGCTCTGCCTATAAAAGATGCAGAGCATCAATTTATTTTGGGCTCTGCAAGGCATCTGCATAGCATTTTATTATTTTTGTTTGGGCTTTGCCCATTTATAAATGATGCAGAGTATCAATTTAATTAGGCCTGTTTGGTCTTTTAATTGGGCTTGGCCCTGCATTGCATTTGTTAGGCGCTTTGCGCCACTCACTGAGCGCAAGCGCATGGGGTGAAGACATGTGTCGCGCTGCGCTAGTGCGCTGCGCTGTGCTAGTGCGCTGCGCTGTTGCGCTGCTGACACGTGGCGCGCTCTGGTGAGCGCAAGCGCAACAGTGCAGTGCGCTGTGCTAGTGCACTGCGCTGTTGCGCTGCTGACACGTGGCGCGCTCCCAAGAGCGCAACAGCGCAGTTTGCAAGTGCAAAGCACTAAGAATTTTTTAGATTCAAGAACAGAAGTGCAAAGCACTATTTGATTTCTTGATCTAATTTAGATCAAAGAAAAATAAGTTTTTTTTTCTTGTTTTTCTTATCTCAGAGAACCAAAGGTTCATGAAAAGTGCAAAGCACTATTTTTATTTTATTTTTATTAAAGATCATTGATCATGTTTTTAGATCTATGATCTGTTCCTAAGAGAACTTTCTCTTTTTTCTAAAGGTTTTTACCTTTTTTTATTCTTGAAGAGTTTCTCAGAGTTCTTTTCTCTCCTTCTTTTTTTTTTAGAAAGATATTGATGCCTTTTAATTGAAGCCTAGGGTCCTTTTTATAGTGCCCATAAATTAGTTAAATTTGTTAAAGAGATTTTTCTCTGAGTGATTTGGGGAATTTTCCCCACCGTTGGATTTTTGATCTAAGGGATTCTGCTTTGCAGAAGAAAATCTTCTTGTTTTAACATGAACAGAAAAGATTTCTTAAAAATTTTAATTCTGTTTGGCGCAGATGCCCCAGCGCGTGACACGTGTCGCGCAGCGCACAGCGCAGCGCAACTGCGCTAGCGCCCCAGCGCGTGACACGTGTCGCGCAGCGCACAGCGCAGCGCAACTTGCGCTAGCGCATCTGCCCTGACACGTGTCGCGCAGCGCAGCGCCTGCACAACTGAAGCGTTACTTCCTTTAATAGAGCTTTGCTCTGATTGGGTGCTCCTTCTTGGACGCTGCGCTGACGTATCAGCGCCTGACATGTGGCGCGTTGCGCCCGAGACTTGAAGCGTTGCTTCAGAATTTTTGAATTTTGAATTTCAACAGAGCTTTGCTCTGATTGGACGAAACAAATGCCCCCCCACCGTTGCTCTCACGTGGCGCACACGTGAGTGCAGCGGTGGCAAATTCCTGATCGTTGGATCAAGGGGTGAGCTCAAGGGGCGCAAGCGCCTTATAAATAGGACCTCTGGCCCTTAGAAAAATCTCACCATTTTCTAGATTTTGATTTCCAGAGCTTTGCTCTTGCTTAGAACTCCAGAGCTTTGCTCTCGTTTCCAGAATTTTAGAGCTTTGCTCTCATTTTCCAAGTTAGAAAATTTTAGGTAAAATTAATTTTAAGTTAAATATTTTAATTAACTAATAGAGCTTTGCTCTTCAAGATCTTTTGATCTAAAGAGATCCCCATTGGGATTTTATAAACAGAGCTTCGCTCTCAAAAACTTGCAGATCTACAGGGATCTTGTTCATAGGTTTTAACCCATGAACAAAGCTTTGGTCATAGATCATCTGTGGATCTTTTAGATCTGATAAAATGAAAAAATTTCATAAGTTTTTCGTGGATTTTCCAAGATTTCAAAAATTTTAATTCTTTTAGATGTAGACATTTTCTGATGGACCTTTCCATTATTACCATAGAGCTGTGCTCTTTTTAAGGAATCTTATTTCCCTGGGGCCAGAGTTTGACAAGTGTCACTCTGTGACAGAGTTTTGCTCTGAAAGGGGAGATTTTCTCCTTGTCTCTAGGGATTCTTCCCTCCCCCCTTTTTTTGTAAATGGGAATGTTTTCCTGGGGACCAACTGACAATCTCATCTAATGATGAGATTGTCTTTTTAACTGACGTACTGTCATTTAGATTTTGTGGGTCCCTCTTTGGTCTCCTGCTCACTGCACTGTTGTGTGGTGTAATTAATTAATTTTAATTTAATTTAATAAATGCATTTTCCTTTTTTTTATACGCCAAACGTTGGAATTACAACACTAACGGCTAAATTGTTCTTTTGCAGCGATCATGTCTCTAGACACTTCATTCCCGTTCGTCCGCTCAGAGGAGGGATTTCCCGAGGCGCCCTTGGACCGTGAAGTCCTGACCATGATTAAGGAGTACGACCCCGAACACAAGAGTCTCCACCTTTGGGGGTCGTGGTATAATCAGATCATCATGGGCCGACGGAGCTTCACATGCGCGGTGCCGTCAGAACCCATAACGGCGATTCATTACGCCAGCCCACCCCCGGTGCAGTACGCTGTGGAGATGGTTGATTGGACATCGAAGGGCTTTCTACATCCCGCTATAGATGCGATACCGGTTCAGCGTCCTGTGGTTTTAGACATCCTAGGGCGCCGTATCTGTCAGGGTGAAGCACGACCTTGGGGGCAATCGTATAACCTTGGTCTGATCCCCCGCCACCCAATCGGCTATCTGCCGTAGGCTCGGTATATCCTGTCGACGAAGAAGTCGCAGTTGATAAGATTAGAATTGTATACCGCAGTCTATGTTTCCCTTTTCCAGTATCCCACGCTTCCCACCTGGTGGTTCAAGGCCTTCCTGGAGCAGTGGAACATTCCTACCCACACTTTCCTTGCCATGGATCGGGAAGTGTCAATCTCTTTGGAAGAGTTTACGGAGGTATCCGGTCTACCGGTCATGGGGGAACATTATGAAGAGTTGCTCCCGCCGGATGAATACGTCTTTGGTGCTAAGCCGGTGATAAGAGGGCTCATGTCGGAGAACGCTGTTCAACATCAATTTCCAAGTCTGATCAAGGTGTTGAACATCTACGAGGCCCTTTTCATTGAGCGTGGGAGCCGCGGAGTTAATTTTGAGGATTTCATTGCTCGGTTCCTTCATCCAAACGTTCTCTTGGCGGAAGCTGCCAAGTTTGCCAACCTTGAGGACCCTTTTGGTTTAGGTTTGGATAACCTGCCAGCGAAAGACATAGACCAAAAGAACTTTTTTCTTCCTAACTCCCCAACCATGTCTTTTGCAGAAGTTGCAGCCCCTGAGATGGACGCGGATGCCTTCTTTTTAGGATTTCTTGGGCTTTGGCTGAGTTGGTTTGCGCTCCCAATGCACTCTCACCGCATGCGGCCCTCTGTTTTTTACCCGGCCCACCGAATGACTATCGGGGTAAAGGTGGCCGTTGGGATCACCGGCTTGGCGCACTTGTATCATGGCCTCAGTCGAGCAGCGGATGCTAATGAGCCTGGGGTGTTGCACGTGGTCTTCCCGATGCATTACTTTATGTCATGGCTCGAGCTACATACAGCGGGTGTCTTCGGCATGCATAAAAGGCCCTCGTTCTACGAAAGGTGCAGTTTTCCTCTCATTCTACAGTTGATCGGCGCATCAATTGTAAATCCATCTCCACGAGATGCCAGGTGTTTACTCCTTCGCTCCCACACCGTTGGAACCGGTGTGTCTTTCATTGACAAGGTGTTGACTATTGGAAAAACGTCCACCACCGCAGTGCGGCCATTGCAAGACACTTTCAAGGATGGAGCTTCAGTTTTAACGGCCCGGGAGACCCTTCACCTATATTCCATCAGACCGGGCTTCTTGGTGTTTAGGCAGGACGGGGCAGCGATCTTCATGAGATATAACCCGCATCGTTTTGCCCAACAGCTGAGCTATAATCAAGGGGTACCGCTGGAGGCTTTTTTATCGGAACCTGCCGCGACTGAAGAAGGGATGGAGAGGGCACTGCATCATTTCATGCGTCTAAACACGGGCTCTCACTTCTTCATCAGTGAGCCGGCTTGTGCCCCCCGACTTCTTAGGGTATACACAGAATGGTATAGTCATTCGACGGGAGCGGTCATAAAGGAGGAAAGGCGGTTGCTGATCGACCGTAAGGGTGCACCTCCAGGTAGCGATCGCAACGCTCCTCTGGTGCCAAGGACCCCGGTGATCCCCCTTTAAAAGATGCCAAAGCCGGACCCTCGCGTGCACAAAGTCCTCCACGTGAGTTGCCGCTCCCTGATATCACAGATGCACCTCCCGCACCCTGTGCTCCAGTGGAGACAGTGGTTGTACCCTCGCCGGAGTCTGGCGTGGGTGCGGACATCGGAACCCGTCGTCCCAAAGTGGCTGCTAAACGGAAGTCGATCCCCCGTGAGCCTAGGGTCGGAGGGCAAGAGAAAAAGAAGTCGCTCTTCGCTGCGAACGTCGTGTTCGGTCAGGAACCCCATGCTCCCTATGCCGAGGGCCTGATCGAATACGGGACGAACGAAGGACTAGTGATGCCGCCGCCGGACGATACAGACTTGGAAGCCGCTCTCGAAACTTCGGCGTGGTTGGCAAAGCGTGACGCGTGGCTGGCCAAGCTTGCGCAATCAGGTAACTATTAGTCGCCTTTTCTTTATTGCAACATATCCTCTTCATTGCCTTTGACTAACGCTTTTCTTTCTTTCCTTTCGACAGGCATCACTGACGAAGAAGCCATTGCCGCTTCTCTGAAGACTTTCCAGGAGGAGGAACGTCTTAGAGCATCTATGGGCCTTAGTAAGTTTCGACTCATCAAGTTTCCATTTTCCTTGCGTTATGGTCGATCTAACCTTTCCCTTTTACTGCAGAAACCTCAATGCCGTTCCCACCAAGCGACGCAGATGTTTTACCAGCTGCCGATGCTCCCGCTTCCTCTGGGCTACCGCAGGAGGTTCGTCTAGAAGAGCCGATGAAGGATGCCTTAAAGGCTCTGGAGGCATCCCTGAACGAGGATGACGACGTCTTGAAGGAGGCGTCACTAAGGTCCATCGCGACAGCCCGGGAGGAAAGGAAGCGGCTGAGGCGTGAGGCGAAGGCGCGCATGGCTGCCTTGGCTATGGGAGCGGGTCCCAGCACTGCCCCTCGTGTTGATACTCCATCTGAAGAGGCCCCTGTCGCCCTATCTACTGCCCGCAGAGAGGTGGCGCGCTCAATTCGGAGCGCAAACTGTAGATCCGCTTCAGGTAATATTTCTCTCAGAGTTTTTTGTTATAAGGATTTTTAATGTCATTGGTCCTTATATCTCTTATCTTGCAGGGCCGAGTCCGATCGAGGGGGAGGCGGAAACCCTTGATCCCAAAGAAACAGAGGAGGCGGTACTTGCCGAACTCGAGCCGACGGTGGGCAACGTCGTTGTGGCTTTGGAGCCTGAGGTGGAGGTCGAGGGGCCTGCAGCCGAGAAGGTCATTGATGCCGAACCTGAGACGGTGGCAGATGATATGATCATTATAACTGAACCGAGGGTGGTGGTGGACGAGGCGCTTGAGGCCGGCGACCTCGTGGTGACAGTGGATGAGCCGATGGAGACGGCGGGGCTCGAAATAGTTGCAGGTGAGATGGATACGACTCTCGGGGAAGAGTCAGCCGCTTCCTTCCAAGAATCCGGCAATGCTCCAATCATTGCCCTCCCTGCTTACGATCTCCTGCCGTCTCCTGGTCGCGGTAGCACGACGACGGTCCCCATCGAGTCGGGTGATGAGGCTACGGGCGGTGGCCTCATGTCGATAGAGGAGGGAGTCGCTTCTGTTTCGGCCGGGAGCTCCTCAGGTAAACCTTAGGTTACTGTCTTTCTTATTTTACAATCCTTTCTGACAAGTTCACCTTTCTTGTAACGTAGGTGCAGCCAGCGCCGATGCCCCACTGCTTGAAGGAGCGCCTTCAACGACTGCCTTAGCGGTAGTCACCTCTCAACCCTCTCTTATACCATCTACGATGTTGGAAGGTATGGGTCCGCAACTTATTAGTCTTATCTTTCAGATGTATAGTTTTTATGTACTGAAGTCGTGCTGTTGTGTCTTTTCAGGAGTACTTTTTGACCATCTTTACCAGATGTTGCTCCCACACTTCTCCTTCCCATCCGAGCTTGCTTCTTTCTCTGGTGGCGTTGGTGAGTATGATTTCCAATGACATCCTTCTTTCTTCATTGATGGGATTATTTCTAAACCCTTTTTTTTTATCTCGACTGCAGTGTTACAAATCGAAGGAGGGGATGAAAGACGGGCTGCGTTGCCGACTCTTCCGGCTCTGCCACCTGCCTTAGTTGTACAGCGACTATCACATTGATAAAGTCTTCCTTCTTTATTTTCAGAACTGTTATCTGATCACATCTTGTTTCTTTTCAGCTGTCGTTCCGATCTCGGCGCCCTTCGAATCTCGCATCATAATGCCGTCGGGTCCTTATCTGAGGAGTCTGTCTTCAAAAGGCGCCGCGAATAGTCTGCGCATGTTGAGTGACTACGTCGAGGAACTCGACGTTGAAACTCCTACATCTGCCGCAGACTTCGCAATGATGGTTAACCCGATGCTAGCAATACTCGTGAACTTTCATGATGAGGGCATCGTCGCATCCTGGGTTAACCATTGTAGGGAGATCGAGGGTCGCCTATATCAGTTGGAGTCGCTGCGTCCCGCTCCCGAGGCCTTGGCTGCCAGTAATCAAAGAACAGCGTGGATTGAGCAGAGCGCTCCTTACTTCCACTACCTCGAACAAGAAGTCATTTCAAGGCGTAAGGAGCGTGGTGAGACTTCAAGCAAGTCTGCCCAACTGCATGCTCGGATGGAGGCCAACGCCGCACGGCTAAAGGTTGTCTTTGAGGGCCTCCTGCAATGTCTTTCTGAAGGGTTATCATTGAGGCAACACCTTGATGTTGTCGAGCGAGATGCACCTAGCCAGGAAGCAGCCCAGAAGGCGGCGGAGGAGCAACTTTCATCTTTCTTGCAGCAGCGAGCCCGGGTGGAAGCGGAGGAGGCCGCGACAGCCGCTCAGGAGGAGGCGCTGAAGGAAGTGCGAGAGCAGCTTGTGGATTTACTAAAGACACTTCCTCCTCAGTAGCTATCCATCTTTGTATCGTTCGTACTTGTAGATAAAAGAATGTATATATATTTTTTTTTATTCTTTGACATAATGTATCCTGTACCCGATCAAGTTCATGAATAAAAGATACACCTTTTTTGTCATGTGTCATTTTCTCCGTCTTCTCTTTCTTTTACTATCAGCATATCACTTTAGAAAACATGGTTGACGGATGATTAGAACGAGTATCCTGACTTTTTTTATGAAATAGCGATGGCTTAAGCCGCAAGTTCGGATCTGCTGCCTAAGACTTTTCAACTCCATGAGCCGTGAGGGTCTCATAGAGATTCTTTTCCCTACGGATCGAGAGGATCTCGTAAGTGGGCTTTCTCCTTAGGAATCGTGAGGATTCCTAAGTGTTGTTTTCTCTTACAAGTCGTAAGGATCCTATAATAGAATTTTTCCCTCTTACGAGTCGAGAGGACCCACAAGCGGTTGTTTCCCTCCTCGTCGAAATTCGACTTCGGAGAGTGAGACCCGTGAATAGTATGCAAGAGACCATTTTGGATTGACTTGCAGGGTCCCATTGTTCAGGAAGCAAGTTTTTTTTAGTCCCTGCTGCCTGAGGCTTCATTTGCATGTTGAGACGAATCGGGAATTTCCCGCGGAGACACAGTTTCTCTGCGAGCCAACGCTAATCAGGAGTCTCTCATCAAGGAGTGTTTGTATCCGTGAGTCGAGGAGTTTGCCAGGGATTATTTGTTTCCCAAGCGCCAAGGATTATTTGTTTCCTTGGGGTCTGAAACGAGTCGAGAATTTCCCACGGAGGCACTGGTGGCTCTGCGAGTCGACGCGGATCAGGAGACTCTCATCAAGGAGTGTTTGTATCCGTGAGTCGAGGAATTTGCTAGGGATTATTTGTTTCCCAAGCGCCAAGGATTATTTGTTTCCTTGGGGTTTGAAACGAGTCGGGGATTTCCCACGGAGGCACTGGTGGCTCTGCAAGTCGACGCGGATCAGGAGGCTCTCGTCAAGGAGTGTTTGTATCCGTGAGTCGAGGAATTTGCTAGGGATTATTTGTTTCCCAAGCGCCAAGGATTATTTGTTTCCTTGGGGTTTGAAACGAGTTGGGGATTTCCCACGGAGGCACTGGTGGCTCTGCGAGTCGACGCAGATCAGGAGGCTCTCGTCAAGGAGTGTTTGTATCCGTGAGTCGAGGAATTTGCTAGGGATTATTTGTTTTCCAAGCGCCAAGGATTATTTGTTTTCTTGGGGTTTGAAACGAGTCGAGGATTTCCCACGGAGGCACTGGTGGCTCTGCGAGTCGACGCGGATCAGGAGGCTCTCGTCAAGGAGTGTTTGTATCCGTGAGTTGAGGAATCGTGTGAAGAATATGGGTGGATGGTTTACAAGTCAAAAGATAATATAATTCCTTGTTAGAAAACCTAATTGGAGAACAAAAGTCAATGGGCCGAGTTGATAGGATTTTGTGGGTGTAATCCGCTGAAAACCCTCAGGAGACAACACTCCTCCTACTAGGGACACCTAGAGGTTTAACGGCTTGTTGCACGTGCTCAGTGCAATCGCGTTTCCCTGCGAAAGTGCGGTTAGGATTTTAGTGAATAAAAATAAGTTTGCTCGAGGACGAGCAAAAGATAAGTTTGTGGGTATTTGTTCATACCATAATATTGCATTATTATATTCCCCATTCTTATTCTTTTTATAAATAAACAGGTGCTTTTGACGCATGTCTGCTACATATTACAGGTTACAGGTTCGTGGATCTAAAACAGTGAAAACGATGTAAACACGATGAAAAAGTGGACTTTGACCAGCAAACAGAAGACTCTTGATCAAGCCTACATCAAAAATAAAATTCACAAAGTACAAGGCAATGCAAGGTCCAAGATTACAAAGCGAACGGTTAAAAGCCCACCGCAATTATTCACTGGAGATCTGGAAGAAACATAGAAGCTATTTTAATAAAGAACCAAATAATAAGGAAGCCCAAAGATCCAAGGCCCAATACTTTCTTTTAAAGAGACATAAAATTTTACCAAAGCTTGAAGTCTACTTTGACTAGGTCTTTCCTAAGGATATTTTGGTAAATGTAGACATGCAAATCAATTGTAACATAGGGTTTCTATCTCCTATAAATAGAAGCCCAAATCATTGTATTCTTTTCATGCCTCCTTTTAATAAAAATTTAGAATTCTTTTGGAGAGCATCGGTGTTTCTTTTCAATTCATGAATTCAGATCTGACAACCCTGCGTTGATGATTGGAGAGATACATCTGTAAGTAGATTTAATTCCTTGCTCTAGTTTAGATTTCAATTCTTGCCTTAGGTAATTTTTATTCTCTGCCCTAGATAAATGTATTTCAATTCCCTAATGAGTGAGTAGTCTCCTCGCTTGTTAGGGTTAGATCTGGGGAAGGTTTGAGAGACGAAGATCTCTCATCCCTTTTCTTGCTTTCTATATTTTCATAGGACTCCATGCATACCTTCTTATTCCGCTCCCTACGGCACTCTACCCACGAGGTAGCGGTGATACCGTAGTCTAAAGGTCCGGATTTTAAGATTTTCCATGGAGGTTAGGGTAAAGATTAAGAAAGGAAGGACAAGAATCTAGAGGAAGAACAATCTTCCCAATCATCCTAATCCCTTTTATTAATATTTACCATAACACCTAATTAGATCTTCATATGGGTATAGAAAGCGGTGAGATTTATAGACTTTCCAAACTTAACCTAGACCTAATCCTAGCAAGACTTAGATATAGATTAATTTAGTTTTTAGATTTAATAATTAATCCGAACACCCTTCGGAATTAACTCGTTAGAGCGATTAGGAAATTCACAACATCCCTGTGGACCGACCCGTACTCACCGGCTAGCTGCAAAGCGACGCCGTTCTTGATTGCGGTTACAAATATTTTTGATCTATCTTTTAGAAAGCGCAAGCACGTTAAATCAATTCAACCAAATGGCGCCGTTGCCGGGGATGGCGTAGAACTTTCCTTTTCGCAATTTCGGGTTAATCAAAATTAAAAAAAAAATTCATAAAAATCTAAAAAAATCCAAAAAAAAAATATAAAAAATATATAATCTGTTATTTTTGGAAGGGAAACTTTGTTGTTTGAATTTTGCAGGATTTGCACACATTCGGATCTGGAAATTTATAGAAGGCGAATCAGAAAAGGATACATCAAAACAGAGAGGGATTGCAAGTATAGAGCTACAGAATTTTTTCAGAGGCCTGATCTCTCCATCCCACCGCTAAACCGCGGCCTAAGCGCGCTCCCGCCGCCCTTCCGTGGCCCTTTTGTGACATCAGCGCGTGAAATTTTGTCGGTTTGTTCCTCTTTCTCCCCTATGCAAATCCCCATATGTCTTTTTGTCAAATCTTCTGCAGGATTCTTCGCGCTAAAAATCTTTTCCCTTCCAACTAACAAGTCTTGTGCAGGATTTTTGCGCCTCGCTTAACATAGAAATTGATTGCAGGTAATCTTTTTTGTTGCATATCTTTTCTCGAATATCTTTTTGCAACAAATTTTTCCAACTAAAGATTCTTGTTATATGCTTCAAATAATAACCAATTGCAAGTAATATTTTGCTGTTGCATATCTTTTCTATAAAATATTTTGCTGTTGCATATCTTTTCTCTAAAATCTTTTTGCAACAAAATTTTTCCAAATAAAGAGAAAGAAAAAATTAATGAAAAATGAAAATAAAAGGACAAATATTTTATAGAACTTGCAAAATTTTTTAGCCCCAAATAAATCCTTGCACCACCCAACCTTCCTTCTTGTCACCTTTCTTCTTCTAACATGGGTACCCCACACAATAAATCATTAGCCGAACTTTGGTATCCCGAACCTAATTTTGCGTCATATGTTAATGTGTTCGGTCAATTTAAAGACGATCCTTCCATGCCTAAAAAATCTTTGAAAGATCACATAGAGAAGTCTAGAAGAAACAGTTTGACTTTTCAACCCACTTTGTGTCAACCAAGTCAACCTTCACCACCTTCGTATGTTGACACCACTTCTTTAAGTCCTTCTGTCACTCCTAGGCCGATGTCCATTGCTGAGCATATTGCTAAATATCGCAGCCGATCTTTCACCCCTCTCCACTCATCTAGTTCTAGAGATCCACAAGACTATTCACCTTTTTATCCATATGTTGACCCTACCCCTGTCCAATCTCCCACTTCCTACCAGTCCTACCCGACCTTACCACCTTCACTAGACACTGCTTCGACACAACCATTAGGGAGTTTCACATATCCAAACAATTTCGAATTTTTTACCGAAACCCCCTTACCACCCAAGTCTAGCTTGGAAGAGGCGTTGGGTATATCGCAGCAACAAATAAAATGGTTAGGAATGTGGAAGCGTCCGTGGCCGCCCTTATGCAACCTGCTGAACCGGTAGCTAGTTTCCCGCTAGCCCCAAATTTTTCAATGTATGAGGAGGCGGTTGGACAGAATGAGAATGTGAGAGGATTTCCAAATCAAACCTACCTTTACCCAATTGAAACCCACAACTCCGGTTTTCCATCGATTGCCCTGAATAGTTCACCTGTTCAATATAAAAACGAGTTGTGTGATTTTGTAGTGTTTGATTTGCCAAATTGTGAGGAACCCCTTTCGAGTGCAACAGCACCTAATCCGTTTGACCTTTACACTTCCACTCTAGAACCTACATTGATAAACATCCATGCTTTTGATGAGGTGTCTAAAGAAATTGATTTTCACTTGATTGAGGATATAGACGCCGGGAATATTTCAGATGATGAACCTGTCGATTTAATTGAAATTTTATGTTCAAATCATCATCCCGAGTTATTAAATCTTTCTCCCGAATCTCATATGCATCTTGATTTTGATGATAATGGCATGGATGAGTTAAATATTGAGGAGAATTATGAGGATAATATTGAGGAGAGTGGTGAGGATCATATTGAGGTTGAACCATTTTTCTTTAATGTGTCGGATTTTCCAATTCATCCTCTTGAACCTTTACCTAAATCACCCTCCCTCTTTTCCATCGTTCCGATCAAGCCTCATTTCACGCTTGACGACTGTGAGCTTGAAAACTTTTCCTTTGAATCTGATACAGTTCTCACAGCCGATGACACTTACGAGTGTTTCACTTTTTCGGACGATGTTGAAGTCTCACCGCCCGAGTTTGCATCCTTTGCATTTTCAGATGAGTTAGTTAATCCATCAGACTCGGTTGCTTACAGTCGTTTCGAACCATTGATGGAATCTTTCCAGTTCGACACAGTTTACTACGGTGAGAATGAGACTATCCCTAATTCACTCCCTTTCGTCCTTCCTATTGTTCCGACCGTGCAAATGACCGTTACGCTTTCATCTCCGATACCAAGTTCAGCGTACCCATGTTTTCTTGCGAATCTTGAGGGGTTTGACCCTATTTCTCGACGAGTAGATAGGTTAGCGCAATCGCTCATAACATATCGGTCATCACATATTGCGCTAATTTATTCACTCAATTTACACCCTCAAGATCGTACTCCACTTCCTTCTTCTTTTCGCCATTCTTCTCCCCCACCGAGACCATATTCTACCATTCTTCTTTCCACACGGTCTCGCGTGCTTCTCAGTTTCTTACACCAACTATACCATTTCCACGATAAGATTTTTGAATGGTTGGTGCTAACTTTTGGCTTGTGCAAGGCCAAGCTTAAGTTTGGGGGAATCTTTGTATATAAGTATATATTTTTTGTTTTCTTTTTCTGTAAAAAAATAAAAAAAAATTCAAAACATTAAAAATATAAAAAAAAAATTATAAATAAATAAACAGGGGAGTATCGGTATTTTGACCCTCTTGGTTTAGCATGACAGTGAGGACACTGTCAAGTTCAAGTTTGGGGGCATGCTCGGTACGTCTTCTTCCTTCGCATTCATTTTTTTGCATTTGCATATTTATTTGAAAACTCATAAAATTGAAAATTTTCAAAAATTATAAAAATTAATGTATTCAATTTTGGCTAATTGACTTGAGTTTGACAAATAGGTTAACTGGCTAGGAACAACTAGATCTTAGACTTAGTGAATTAAAAACCCTAAAGATAATCTTCTTTAAAGTTTAACGGTAGAAAGTATATGCCTTGTAGTTTATTTAGAAATAGGCAAATTTTGGGTTCACTTCTTGGGCTAAGTCAAAACGAAGGGAAGAGTATTGATGTTCTTATTAGAGTATAAGTTTGAAAAATAGTTCCTAGCTTAAGTCTAGATTCTGAAAATGTATACCCTACAAATTGCATAATTACGCACCTTGAAACTTGGAATAGTAGAAGAGACCTTGAAATGCTCTTGTCTAAAGTCCTTAGTACAATGAAAATAAAAGAAAAATTGTGAATAAAGAATAAAAAAATGGACACTGGTTTTTGTGATTACTTAAGGCTGTAAAAATAGAAAAATATTTAGCGAGGGTGCTTCATCACCTAGTGCCTTAGACCAACTGGTTTGGGAGTCACTGCTAAAGCCTTGGGTGTTGCAAAACTAGGAAGTACGCTTTAAAATGCTAGCATATCTTGTAATCGGTTGTTGGTACCTCAAGAAGTATTAACGGTCGCATGAAGGATGTGTAAGCCAAATTCAATTAAAAATTCACCAATTAATAAGTGCTTTGGACAACGGACAAGGGTATGATTGCTTGATTTGAATTTCCAAGTGTAGGGGTGACTTATACACATACGTAGGGATATATGATTGGAGTTTAGATAAGAGAGAGGAATGAAGAATAGAACTTGTATCTTTAGTAAGGGTTGATAGAAATTCCTAAGTGGAGATGGAAACCTAGAAGGAAAACTTAGGAAATGCCGAAAGCTAAGTAAGTCTATAGGATATATATAATCTTAAGTTAAACAATGAGGAAGTGTGAAGAATATGGGTGGATAGTTTACAAGTCAAAAGATAATATAATTCCTTGTTAGAAAACCTAATTGGAGAACAAAAGTCAATGGGCCGAGTTGATAGGATTTTGTGGGTGTAATCCGCTGAAAACCCTCAGGAGACAACACTCCTCCTACTAGGGACACCTAGAGGTTTAACGGCTTGTTGCACGTGCTCAGTGCAATCGCGTTTCCCTGCGAAAGTGCGGTTAGGATTTTAGTGAATAAAAATAAGTTTGCTCGAGGACGAGCAAAAGATAAGTTTGGGGGTATTTGTTCATACCATAATATTGCATTATTATATTCCCTATTCTTATTCTTTTTATAAATAAACAGGTGCTTTTGACGCATGTTTGCTACATATTACAGGTTACAGGTTCGTGGATCTAAAACAGTGAAAACGATGTAAACACGATGAAAAAGTGGACTTTGACCAGCAAACAGAAGACTCTTGATCAAGCCTACATCAAAAATAAAATTCACAAAGTACAAGGCAATGCAAGGTCCAAGATTACAAAGCGAACGGTTAAAAGCCCACCGCAATTATTCACTGGAGATCTGGAAGAAACATAGAAGCTATTTTAATAAAGAACCAAATAATAAGGAAGCCCAAAGATCCAAGGCCCAATACTTTCTTTTAAAGAGACATAAAATTTTACCAAAGCTTGAAATCTACTTTGACTAGGTCTTCCTAAGGATATTTTGGTAAATGTAGACATGCAAATCAATTGTAACATAGGGTTTCTATCTCCTATAAATAGAAGCCCAAATCATTGTATTCTTTTCATGCCTCCTTTTAATAAAAATTTAGAATTCTTTTGGAGAGCATCGGTGTTTCTTTTCAATTCATGAATTCAGATCTGACAACCCTGCGTTGATGATTGGAGAGATACATCTGTAAGTAGATTTAATTCCTTGCTCTAGTTTAGATTTCAATTCTTGCCCTAGGTAATTTTTATTCTCTGCCCTAGATAAATGTATTTCAATTCCCTAATGAGTGAGTAGTCTCCTCGCTTGTTAGGGTTAGATCTGGGGAAGGTTTGAGAGACGAAGATCTCTCATCCCCTTTCTTACTTTCTATATTTTCATAGGACTCCATGCATACCTTCTTATTCCGCTCCCTACGGCACTCTACCCACGAGGTAGCGGTGATACCGTAGTCTAAAGGTCCGGATTTTAAGATTTTCCATGGAGGTTAGGGTAAAGATTAAGAAAGGAAGGACAAGAATCTAGAGGAAGAACAATCTTCCCAATCATCCTAATCCCTTTTATTAATATTTACCATAACACCTAATTAGATCTTCATATGGGTATAGAAAGCGGTGAGATTTATAGACTTTCCAAACTTAACCTAGACCTAATCCTAGCAAGACTTAGATATAGATTAATTTAGTTTTTAGATTTAATAATCAATCCGAACACCCTTCGGAATTAACTCGTTAGAGCGATTAGGAAATTCACAACATCCCTGTGGACCGACCCGTACTCACCGGCTAGCTGCAAAGCGACGCCGTTCTTGATTGCGGTTATAAATATTTTTGATCTATCTTTTAGAAAGCGCAAGCACGTTAAATCAATTCAACCAGGCACTGGTGGCTCTGCGAGTCGACGCGGATCAGGAGGCTCTCGTTAAGGAGTGTTTGTATCCGTGAGTTGAGGAATTTGCTGAAGACATTGGTTTCTTCGGAATTGGACTGAACCGTCGAAATTTGGCTTCGCCTTCTGGCGGAGCCTGTTGGGAAAGTATGGTTCCCTCTTTGTTTACGCCCTTGAATTGTATACAGAGATCGATGTGATCTTAACTGTAGGGCCAAAGTTTTATCATCATTTTTTTTGTTTTATCTCCGCGATGCTCTATCATTTCAGATTTTTATATCGCTAAGGTTGCGATCGCCCAATCATTTCGGCTATTTTTCGCGGTGCCCAATCATTTCGGCTATTTATTTTATTTTTACTCGCTGCTTTTTATTGCGAGTTGCCCAATCATTTCGGCTATTTTGCATGCATACCTTTTTACTTGCTACTTTTTATTGCAAGTTGCCCAATCATTTAGGCTATTTTGTATGCATGTGCGACCTACTGGCTTTCCGCCGTAAACCTGGAATTAGACACCGATTTCGGCATCAGCACCGCTACAACTGGGATATTGCCAGGAGCGAATCATCATCTGCCTCTGTCGATGTTGAACAAAGATGGCTTAGCGACCAGGGTTAGGGTCTTGTCGTCTAAGGCTTTTAACTTCATGAGCCGTAAGGGTCTCACAAAGGTATTTCTCCCTACAAGTCGTGAGGATCTTGTAGGTGTATTTTCTCCTTAGGAATCGTGAGGATTCCTAAGTGTATGTTCCTCTGTAAGTCGTAAGGATCCTACAAGAGGGTTTTCTCCTTGTAAGTCGAGAGGACTTATAAGGGTTGTTCATCATGCGAACATATCCCCAGTCTCGGTTGAGACTTGATTAGGGAAATGTTTATTCGCGCCCGTGGATTGTATACAAGGGTCAGTATTGAGCCACTTGTAGGGCAATATCGGAAGTTATGGGGGTTGCTTAAGCACAGGTTTAGGTCTCTGTAACTTAAGACTTTCAACTCTTATGAGCCGTGAGGGTCCCATAAGAGAGTTCTCCTTACGAGTCGTGAGGATCTCGCAAGTGTATTTTCTCCTTAGGAATCGTGGGGATCCCTAAGTGTGCTGCTCCCTTGTGAGTCGTAAGGATCTCACGTGGGTGGTTTTTCCTTATAAGGTCGAGAGGACCCTATAAGTGTCCTTTAACGAGGTTGCGCCCTTTCAGGTTTTCACAAACACTAGTCGGTAGCCCTGCTGTTTTTACTCACGGAGCCCTTTCGGGTTTTCATCCGCGCCCATTTTGCTTATGGACATACCGTTTTTTTTTTATTTTTATTTATATATATATATATATATATATATTTTACGAGGTCGCGCCCTTTCGGGTTTTCACGAACACTCGCCGGTAGCCCTGCTGTTTTTACTCACGGAGCCCTTTCGGGTTTTCATCCGTGCCCTTTTTGCTTATGGACATACCGTTTTTTTTATTTTATTTTTATATGTTTTTTTTATATCTCGTCAGCCTAAAGATGCTGCGGTAGTAGTTTAAAGACGTTTCGGTCTGCTATTAGTTTAAGGACATTTCGGTCCGACTTTGAGAAGGTTGGTTACTGCTGATAGAGTTTGAGCTTAGGAAGATAGCGAGCGGACATGGTCATCGTCATCTATCATTGACCTAGGCTGTGGCTCATTAAGCGTAGTATCTTTTTAGGAAGCGACCGTTTATTGGCCTGAAAGGCCTTTCACCGTGCATATCTATGAGTAGATAGGCCCCGCCCTGGTAGACCTTATCTATGACGTACGGGCTTTCATAGTTTGGCTCGAATTTTCCCCGCTTGGCGCGATTGGGGATCATAGGCCTTTTGACCACTAGCACAAGCTCGCCTTGGCGGAATGTCCTCGGTCGGGTCAGTCTTTCATATGAGCGCGTCATCTTTGCTTTATAGGCCTCCAGATTTTGTTGCGCCATGAGTCGTGTTTCTTCAAGGGCGTCAAGCTCCTCAAGCCGAAGGTGAGCATTTTCTTCGTTCGTCAGCTCGTAATGGACTGCCACTCGTAGAGAGGGTAACTCTATCTCGAGGGGGAGTACTGCTTCTGTCCCGAATACTAACGCATATGGTGTTGCGTTCGTGGCCGTTTTAAACGTAGTTCGATATGCCCAGAGAGCCTCTTGCAGTCTTTCGTGCCAGTCTTTCTTATTTCGCGACACTGTTTTCTTCATGATCTTCATCAAGGTCTTGTTGAAGGCCTCAGCTAGACCGTTAGCTCGCAGATTATAAACCGAGGAATATCTCCAATCTATATTGTGCTGTTGCGCGAAGCGACTGATCTTGTGACTTCTGTAAGCTGGCCCGTTATCGGAGATGATCCGTCGCGGAGTTCCAAACCGATATATGACTTGCGTTTTGAAGAAGTGGAGGATATTCTCCGTCTTAACTTCTCTCAGCGGTATTGCCTCTGCTCATTTAGAGAAGTAGTCAGTCGTCGCTAGGATGAAACGATGTCCTCTAGACGATGCTGGTTCGATGGGGCCGACTATATCAGTCCCCCACATTTCGAATGGCCAGCTAGCCACCGTTGGATGTAATGGATTTGGATGCTGATGGATGAAGTCCCCATGGATTTGGCATGAGTGGCATTGCTTTGCATATTCGAGGCAGTTCTGAATCATCGTGGGCCAGTAGTAGCCCATGTGTTTGATCTTCAACTTCATCTTTGGGCCTGCTTGGTGAGAACCGCAGAGTCCGTCATGAACTTCCTGGACGACCCTTCTCGTTTCGTCAGGTCCTAGGCATCTCAGCCACAGAGAATCAAATGACCTCTTGTATAGAGTATCATTGACGAAGGCGAAAGATAGAGCTCTTTTCATGAGCTGATGTCTTGTGGAGGCTTCTTCAGGCAATCGACGGGACTTGAAGTAATCTACAAAGACTTCTCTCCAATCCTCGGTATTTTCCCAGTCTTTTACTTGCAGGGTCGTCTGCTCACTCGCTCCTTTTCCTTCGGATGATTCCGGAGATATTTCTGCTGGGGCAAGCACCCGACGGCTTTGCACCACGATTCTAACGTCATCGAGGTTCTCGTCAGCCACTTCTTTAGCAAGTTTGGCCAATGCGTCTGCTTTGCTGTTTTCCGCAAGCGGTATGTTTTCCAAAGTATAGGAGGGAATTTGAGTCAATAATTGTTGCACTTTTTCGCCGTACTTCACCAGTTCTGGTTTGCATGTTTGGTAGTCGCCGTTTACTTGACTAACGACCAGTTGAGAATCCCCGTATATGAGGAGGTTTTCAATTCCCATGTCAATGGCGATCTCGAGGCCTGCTATCAGAACTTCGTATTCGGCTTCATTGTTTGTCCTCGGCTCTGTTAGGGAGAAAGCAAAGCGCATTATCTCTCCTTGTGGAGTTACAAAGATGAGCCCTACGCCCGTTTTAATTATAGGGGTGCTTTGTTTGCGCTTCTTCATGGAAGATGCGCCATCGAAATAAAGCTCCCATCAAGTACCATCACTGTTGACCGTATCAAACGCATGTTCGTCTGGAAGATCGCAGTTTAGAGGAGAATCGGCGGGTATGGGATGCTCAGCGAGGAAGTCGGCGATGGCCTGGCCTTTCACTGCCTTGAGAGGTTGGTACGTGATCGAGAACTCCATCAAGAGTAGGGCCCATTTAGCGAGTCGTCCCGTCAATATGGCCTTTGACATCAAGTATTTAAGGGGGTCCACCTTTGAAATGAGACGGACCTCATGCGCCAACGCGTAGTGCCTGAGCTTTGTTATCGCGAAGATCAACACCAGGCAGTGTTTTTCGATGGGGGAGTAGTTGCTTTCTGCCCCCAGTAGAACTCGACTTAAGTAGTAGAGTGCTCTTTCTTTCCCTTGATCGTTCTCTTGTGCCCATAATGCGCCTAAAGAACCTTCGAGGGCGGCTGTATAAAGAATGAGAGGCTTTCCCTTAACCGGAGCAGCCAACACTGGAGGGTTTTGCAGGTACTGTTTGATCTCGTCTAGTGCGCTTTGGCACTTTTGATCCCAAACGAACGGGGTTCCCTTCTTTATCAGGTGGCTGTAAGGATGGCACTTGCCTGAAAGATTGGCTATAAATCGCCGTATGTATGCGAGTTTCCCTTGGAGAGACCGCAACTGTTTAAGAGTCCTCGGCGGAGGCATTTCCATGATCGCCTTGATCTTGGACGGATCTATTTCGATACCCCGGTGTCGGACAATGAATCCCAGGAATTTGCCTGAGGAAACTCCGAATGCACACTTAAGAGGGTTCATCTTCAAGTTGTATTGCCGAAGGCGTTGAAATACGGTCTTCAAATGCTCGAGATGTTCTTCGTATGATTTACTTTTAACCACGAGATCGTCGATATAGCATTCAACGATTTCGTGTATAAGTTCATCGAAGATCTTCGTCATGGCCCTCTGATAGGTGGCACCGGCGTTCTTTAGACCGAAGGGCATCACTTTGTAGTAGAATATACCCAAAGGAGTCCTGAAGGCTGTGTGCTTCTGGTCTTCGGGATGCATCTTTATTTGATTATACCCTGATGAGCCATCCATGAAGGAGAAAACCTCGTGAGTAGACGTGTTTTCTATCATCAGTTCGGTGACTGGCACTGGGAAATCATCCTTCGGGCAAGCTTTATTGAGATCTCGAAAATCCACGCATATGCGCACAGTCCCATTTTTCTTCATCACCGGGACAATGTTGGCGATCCAATCCGGATATTGAACCTCCTGGATGAAGCCAGAGTCGATCAGCTTTTTGACTTCAGCATTGATACTCATTTCAAGCTCGAGCCGCATTCTTCTTGGTGCCTGTTTGACTGGCTTGATGTCCGGGGATATCGCCAATCTGTGTACAGCAATTTCTGGATCTAGTCCCGGCATTTCGGAATAGTTCCACGCGAAGCAATCTCTATGCTGCAGAAGCACATCCTTTAACGCGGTTACCCTTTCTTCAGATAGTAACTCGCTGATGAATGTCGGCCGTGGATCGTTTGCCGTCCCCAACTCAATCTTCTTGAGGTTATCTGCAGTGGTATGGATTCCATCTTCCAGCTCTTTTGGCGCTGGTGGGAATTCTGAGATTATCTCGTCGCTGCTGTTTTCAAAGCACCAAGGGAGCTTATCTATGTCCTCGGGCTCTTCTTTAAATATTGTAATCATGTGACAGGTGCGAATTCGCTTCCAATCCCAATGTGGAACCGGTTTTTCTTTCGTGGCCTTGGGCTCGTGCTTCTGTGGCGGCGTTACCTTCCAGTTGTCAGACAGAGCGAACTTGCCGAGCTGGTACTGATCTTCGACCCAATTCTTAAAGGTGAAGCAGTCTTCGAGCGGGTGCCCTATTACTCGATGGTAAGAGCAATAGTTTGGGTCAGAGACTTCGCTTGCTTGTTCGGGGTGCTTGGACTCCGGCAGTGTGAGCATCTGATGTTTTAGAGCAAGCTCAAATATCCTCCTCGTCTTATCCCGAGGAAAAGAGTATGCTCGACTCATTTTCTTCATGAGGGATAGATCAATAACGCTCGCCTCCCGTTTGCGTGGCTTCTTAGCCCTGCTTTGTTGCTGTTGAGCGCCTTTTTGGCCTTTTGACTTATTTCTGCTTTTGCGCTGAGCCTTCTTTATAACAGGTTGACAAGGAGCGGCATTTTCATCCTTTACGGCCTGTTGGAGAAGGCGTTGCGTCTTGGCTTTCTCGTAGATGGCCGTCTCGCGGTTGTGATCATCTCGGACTTTTTGACCTGCTTTCTTTATAAGTTTGTCCATTTGTTCCTCGGACGACGGACTGGGTTCCTTTGCATCTGGAACTTTCACTGGTTTAGGATTAGCGTCCTCCCATTGAGTATCTGCTTCTTTATCAAGGTCATACACGACGTAGCAGCCGGGTAGTAACTCTCGTTTCTTTGACCGGACGTATCCAAGCCCTTTTTTTTCCATTCTCCCACTAGGCAGTTTGCGTTGAGTCCCGGGAACGTTCCAGACCCTGTCATAGAATTTGGCCTCTCTAACGGTCTGTTTGAAGGATATCCCCTGGCGTTTCAGCAGCTTCTTCAAACCCTCTGTATAATATCTGGGAAGACGGATAGGCTGAAGCCTGTCGAGCGCAGGATCCGCACCATGCCAGATTTCTTTTTTCACCTTGGTTTCTTCAGAGCGGTAAAATAGAATTGCTTTTTCGCTTTCTCGTTTGGGAGGGATATAGAATGTCCGCAGCTCTTCTACACTGTAGATATTAAGTGCATCCAGTTCTTTATGATGCTCAGGCAGCACCATGGCGACTTGCAGGCTTTGCTCTTCGTCAGCGGACATTTGTATTAAAGGTCGAGCAGAGAATACGGTATGGACTTCATCTTCCGAGTCGCTACCAAAGATCAATGTAGGAGCCGATGGTCCCGGCTTGTTGTGTTGGGGCGGATCCGAATAAACCATCTCCTCTTCTTCCTCAGTATCACTGCCGAAGACAGGGATGGTAGCGTTAGTTTTATTCTCCGGCTTGTGACACTTCTCCGTGTCTTCAAAATTCGGCAAGAAGTATTTGGCATCTTCATATTTGCGAACTTCATTTACGGAAATCGGATTCAGTTCTCCCGTTACGGTATACTCGAGACCATCCCTAAAATATTTCATACACTGATGCTGTGTAGAAGGGATGATGTTGTACTCATGTAACCATGGTCGGCCGAGCAGAGCGTTGTAGCATGTCTTGGCATCTATGACGTGGAATTTAATGTCTGTGACGAGCAGCCCAAAGCGTAGTGTCAGTATCACAGATCCAAGGGTTTTTGACGATTGGGAGTCGAACCCGGAGATGGTGATCTTGTCCCGAGCAAGATGCTGGACGCTCATGCAGATTTCCTTCAACACCCGCACGTTGAGTAGGTTAACAGACGACCCGTTATCGATCAGGTTTTTGCCTATCTTTATATCATGGCAGTATCCCGAGACATAGAGAGGGCGATTGTGTTCGCACGTCCCAAGTAGAAGGTCTTCATCGCCAAAAGTAACATCAGCCGTGTGCACTTCCTCTAATTCATCCTTCATCTTTTCCTCGGTCAGGCATGCTTGGAATTGTTCCGGGTCTTGGAGCGCCTTAATCAACGAATCTCTCGCCTCTTTTGATAGCAAAAGGGCGTCAAGAATGCTGAGCTGTGAGGGCAGCTTCCTCAGATATGCCAAGACGTTGTAATCCACCTTATTCTTCTTTGGTGGGTCTTTGGCAGCTAGCTCTTCCACCACTTGGTCATCTAAGATGATATCTTCAGAGACCTTTTCTTTCCCTTTATCTTTCCTGTTCGAGGGTCCGAGGTTCTTTTCGGGCAGCGTGCATTTACGTAGCCGGATATTTTCGCAAACCTTCGGTTCTTCTTTTGTTCTCGAAGCGGACTCTTTAAAGAGAGGGGAAAGTTCTAGTTCTTCATCAGAATCACTCCCGAATGTAGGCACTTGTGATCCACCGGTGTTAACCACGCGACAATCGCCAGCAGTTCTTTTAAGCCCTTCGGTCGTATTTCTTTGCTCCCGATGAGTTTTACGCTTCTCCCGCTTAAAGCGTTGTCGATGAGCAACATACCCTTGCCACCATTTATCGAAAGCTTTGCACTCTTGAGTGGGGTGCGAAATCTTTTGATGATACAAGCAATAAGACGGGTGCATTTTCGCTTCACCGGTAATTTCTTCTTCGGAGGATGGTAGCTTCATACCCATTGACATGGCCTCAGCAAACTTCTTTTTTATCTTGAATTGGCTTTTGTTGGTAGCGGAGATGTTTAGCTCCAGCGGGATCGTCTCAGCTCTTTCATCAAGTCGCTGGCGCTTGGCCCTTTCCAATATAGCCGTCTCGCGTTCTCGATCAGCTTTACTTTTCAATCGAGCTTCGTTGAGGAATGCGTCAATTTCCTCATCTGATGGCCCCAAGACTTTTGGTTCAGGATCTGCCCCCAGCTTTTCAGTGCAAGGAGTCTCCTCCTCGTTTATGGCCGAATGGGAAATCATATGACAGCTCGCCACATATTCTTTGGATTCATCCGATGAACTTCCTTCCTCATCTTCTTCTTGAAAAACGTGATTGAGGAATTCTTGGAGCGTAATGGGAGTCCGTGCCTTTTGATTGTATTCTTCTAGCGCGTCAATTTGTTTTTGCAGGTCCGTGCGCTTGTCGCTAGGTTTCACGGGCTTCTTAGATTTCTTCTTCTTCTTTTTCGAAGGTTTTGACGGCTGGCTGCAAGTGATTGAACCACCACCATCGGTCTTTAGAGTTGGACGTGGCTTCAGCATCCCTTCAATGACCTGCGGTTCCAACGGATTCTTCCACTTGATCGCTGGACATGTCTGAAGATCGTTTAGCATCCTCTTTGTCTTGGCTGATAATACAACCTCCCAAGGAGCTTCTTCAATGACGGAGCATGTTGCCCCCGGCGTATTCGTCCCCTTAGAGGTGTGGGGCTGCGGGGGATTCACCTTCCATTTGTCAGATAACGTGAACTTGCCCTGTCGGTACTGGTTTTCAAGCCAATTCTTGAAAACGTAGCAATCTTCAATCGGATGGCCTAGTACTCGATGATAAGGACAGTAGTTGGGCTCGTTGACGTCACTTGGTTGCAACGGACGTTTTGGATCCGGCAGATTTATGAGTCTGTTGCGCAACGCCAGCTTGAATAACCTCCTCGTTTTATCGCGGGGAAAGGAATAAGGACGTCCCATCCTATCCTCAAGGGGTACGTACGGGCGCATATTATTTTGACGAGCAACTAGCTTCGAGTCGCTCGGTTGTTGTTGAGCATTAGCGACGACGATCGCTTTTCCCTTCCCTTTGTCATTTCGAGAGTCCGGCCTTGGAAGAGGGGGTTTATGGCCCATTTGATCCATTTGCGCTAGTTTGTCAATCAAGGCTTGGAAGGTAGTTGGCTTGAAAAACATCATAAATTGTGAGATGGTTGCTTGCGGATCAAGGGTTCCCACAAACATACCCACCGCGGGAGCTTCTTCAATGCGCTGCTCACACTTCGACCATAAGTTCCGCCATCGTATAGCGTACTGAACCCATGTCTCACCGGGTTTTACCCTGGCGTTAATCAGCGTCGTCATCGGGGTACGTTCACTGGCGCTTGCAAAACGCTGAGTAAACAGCAGCTCCATCTCCGCGAAGGTTTTAATAGAGTCGTTCGGGAGCTCAGAGTACCATTCAAACGCCGTATCTGATAAGCTTCCAACAAACTGGCGAAGCAACAGCTTGTTATCACCGCCGGTGTTGCCGCAGAGTGCCCTGAACTGGGCAACATGCTGGTGAGAATTGCCCGTCCCCTTGTAGACATGGAACTTGGGAATTGTGTAACCGGGTGGGTACTTGATTTGATCGTACCAACTTGGATATGGCCGCCCCATTTTTACGACCTGACCGGCCGCTTCGGTCGCATGATGAACCCGTATTTGCTGGGCGATGTACTCATCCAAATCAGGTTTGGAGATTGTATCCTTCTTAGCCATCGACAGAGCTGGGGGAGGATTTGATGTTTCTCCCCTATCGTCTCCAAGGACGATCGGAGGCTCTTCAGCCGGAGGATCTTGTTGTATCATCATCCCTATCATGTCTTGGAAGAGGAGGCCCATACGCTGTATGTTGGCTACTTGTTCAGCAGCCTCTTTGTCCTTCTTCTCCAATATCCGACGAAGGAATTCGGCATCGGTTTCTTCCTCTTGGCGTTCATCCAAGGACGTTTCAAGGTTTTCTTTTGGCCCTGTAAGTGCGGCCATAGCGTTCATCATTTCTTGGAGCTTCTGCTGCTGCTCCTGAGCCTTGGTTACCGACCTCGTGTGCGGTCTATGACCTGTTGATATGCGGCTATCCTCCTTTCCTGATGCCACATAAACTGTATGAACTATCATGCCCCCGGACTTAGGGCGTTTAGGCTCACCACCTTTGGCATTTGCCGCGGGCGCGGGGGTTTTCTCTGGCCTTCTTCTTTTGTGGGCCGTTGAAGTTGAAGGGGCCGTTGCAGTGGGCATCTTGGTGATCGTTGTCCTCTGCTGTTTAATAGGACGGTCCTTTTCTTTTTGCACCTTCATCTTCTTTCGTTGACGGGAGTGATCCGTGTCGATCACGGAGTCTTGAACCCTCCTCCAAACGTTATAAATTCTTGAGGATAGCCGTTGAGGGGGCTGTTCTTGCTTTGTTTCTGGGACTCTCTCCGCAGGCGGAGGAGATCTTTTCAGTGTAGCGGTTGGAGAATTCTTCCGTACCCTCCTCAGCAGTTCAAAGCTGTTCCCAGTTGGAACAGCAGCGTTGACTTCCACCATTGGAGCCGGTGGAGTTAGCCCTGAGGGGGAGTTGCCCCCTGCCTTCCTCACTCGTTGCCAATGGCGACGTCGAGCATGACGAGCCGTTAGGACTGGCTCGGAGATTGAGACATCTTCTTTTTGCCCCCTGTCTGAATGAGGCGTCGCTGGTGTTAACCTTTTAAAGACTGAGGTTGTCTTTTGAGGGGTGATATTCAACCTGTCGAAGACGGATCCTCGAGCAGGGGCAGGAGCAGGAATCGTCAGTCTTGAAAAGACTGACTCTTTGACAGGGGAAGCCGCCTTGACGACTTCTGGAGCAGCAGTTATTGCTTTCCTTGGGATAGCCAGTTTAGAGTTCTGATTTAGCCTGGTGAAAACAGAGGTTGTCGGTTTGGTAGTGGGCGACCCGTTGACAGGGGTCGTCGTAGCAGTGAGCCGGTCGAAGACCAACTTCTTGTTCACTTCCGGTGCAGGTATTGGCGCAGAGAAGCTTGTAGGTGGGATCATGGTCCCGAAGAACAGGCCAGTGGTGGCTTGGGTCACCTGGTCTACCGGCAGAGCGAGGAAGAAAGCCGCTTGGGTCTCATATGCTACACCTCCGGGGGAGGTGGAGCGTCCATTGCAGTGGCACTTCGAGCAGTTGGTGCAGTTAGAGGCCATTGAATCTTGAGTTCTGCGCCAGGAAAGAGACCAAATCTTAGTAATTTGAAATCCGAAGGCAACCATTTAACAAACCGCGATTGGTTCACGAGGACGACACATGAAGTGTGGAGTGGAAAGAGGAAAAGGTCCCACCGGGCGTGCCAGAATCTGTTCCCCTCCGAATGGACGGCGCACAGGACCGCGATGTGTCCTGACGCAGAGATTCGGAGCAGATACTATTTGGTTTTATCCGTCCACCTCTCCGAAGATGCCAAGTTGATTTATGGCACCGTGTATCGGAGGTTTGGACGGATGCGACCGATGTAGCAGACTTCGTCAGATTCCCCCTCCTTTGAGGGGTTTTTGATTGTGGGGACGCTCTTCCCTGCAGTTAATTACGCTACCGCATCGCGGTAGCCAGTTTCTCCTTCTCCGGAATTTCACTTCGTGTCGTGTGTGTTTGTTTTGTTTGTGGTTGCCCGTGGATTGTATACGGAGACTGAATAATGCCATCGCCCGTAAGACGTGGACTAGTCCAAATCCGTATTTACTTAGATTTGGGTTTGGTGTTTTTAGTTTAAGGATGCATTAGTCGCGTTGCGGCTAAGATCAACTTAAACGTTCGTTAAGGATACAATAGTCCTGTTTGAGACTAAGATCAACTTAACGTGATAATCCATTTAATATCTGGCCATCGGGAATCGTCACCTCTCTAACGTCGTTGAAGGATTACAACGGCAGATGTCAGAGGAGTTCAGAGATGTACCCTTGAACCAAAGTCGATTTGGAGTTTTATAGTCCATTTAAATGTTTAAGGACACGTTAGCCGTATTTGGGGCTAAGATCAACTTAAACGGGACCGTTTAGATCCAGCAAAAGAGCATTTGGGAGCTCTATTATTCCAGTTTAGAGACGTAGTGGTCCATGTTCCAGTTTAGGGACGTGGTGGTCCACCATTAGTTTAGGGACGTTTCGGTCCAACATTAGTTTAGGGACGTTTCGGTCCACGAGTTTAAGGACCCCGCAGTCCGTATTGATGTGTAGTCGTTGGGACCCGTCACCTCTTTGACGTCGTTGAGGAATTACAATGATGGATGTCAAAGGAGTTCGGAGATGTACCCTCGAACCGGATATAAATTGATTTGAGAGAGCATTTGTGCTCAGTTCAATTTAATTTAAGGACTTACGGCCAGAATTGGGCTAAGTCCAGCTGAAAATGTTCAACATTTTATTTATTTTTAGTCCGTTAGACCTGTGCTAGGGCTTTGCCCACACTTAAATAATGCATTGCATTACTTCTATTTTCTTGTTTGGGCTCTGCCCATAAAAGATGCAGAGCATCAATTTATTTTGGGCTCTGCAAGGCATCTGCATAGCATTTTATTATTTTTGTTTGGGCTTTGCCCATTTATAAATGATGCAGAGCATCAATTTAATTAGGCCTGTTTGGTCTTTTAATTGGGCTTGGCCCTGCATTGCATTTGTTAGGCGCTTTGCGCCACTCACTGAGCGCAAGCGCTTGTGGTGAAGACACGTGTCATGCTCTGGTGAGCGCAAGCGCAACAGTGCAGTGCGCTGCGCTGTTGCGCTGCTGACACGTGGCGCGCTCTGGTGAGCGCAAGCGCAACAGTGCAGTGCGCTGCGCTAGTGCACTGCGCTGTTGCGCTGCTGACACGTGGCGTGCTCCCAAGAACGCAACAGCGCAGTTTGCAAGTGCAAAGCACTAAGAATCTTTTAGATTCAAGAACAGAAGTGCAAAACACTATTTGATTTCTTGATCTAATTTAGATCAAAGAAAAATAAGTTTTTTTTTCTTGTTTTTCTTATCTCAGAGAACCAAAGGTTCATAAAAAGTGCAATACACTATTTTTATTTTATTTTTATTAAAGATCATTGATCTTAATTTTAGATCTATGATCTGTTCCTAAGAGAACTTTCTCTTTTTTCTAAAGGTTTTTACCTTTTTTATTCTTGAGGAGTTTCTCAGAGTTCTTTTCTCTCCTTCTTTTTTTTTAGAAAGATATTGATGCCTTTTAATTGAGGCCTAGGGTCCTTTTTATAGTGCCCATAAATTAGTTAAATTTGTTAAAGAGATGTTTCTCTGAGTGATTTGGGGAATTTTCCCCACCGTTGGATCTTTGATCTAAGGGCTTCTGCTTTGCAGAAGAAAATCTTCTTATTTTAACAAGAACAGAAAAGATTTCTTAAAAATTTTAATTCTGTTTGGCGCAGATGCCCCAGCGCGTGACACGTGTCGCGCAGCGCACAGCGCAGCGCAACTGCGCTGACACGTGTCGCGCAGCGCAGCGCCTGCGCAACTGAAGCGTTGCTTCCTTTAATAGAGCTTTGCTCTGATTGGGTGCGCCTTCTTGGGCGCTGCGCTGACGTATCAGCGCCTGACATGTGGCGCGTTGCGCCCGAGACTTGAAGCGTTGATTCAGAATTTTTGAATTTTGAATTTCAACAGAGCTTTGCTCTGATTGGGCGAAACAGGGACCTTTTCCTCTTTCCACTCCACACTTCGTGTGTCGTGTTCGCGAACAAATCGCGGTTTCCTGTGGTTGCCTGTGGATTCGAGGTACTTAGATTTGGTGTCTTGCTCCGTACAGAAAACAGAAGATCAATGGCTTCAAACTGCACTACCTGCAACTGCAACTCTCACTCGTCCTTACTGGAGGAGTGACTTATGGGCCCCAAGCAGCTTTCCTTTTCAAGATGCCAGTGGAGCAGGTAACTCAAGCCACCACTGGACTATTCTTTGGGACCATACTCCCACCCATGAGCTTCAACGTCTTTGTACCGTTTCATGAAGCTCCCAAGAAGTCGGTCTTTGATCGACTTACTACTACCGCGGCCCCTCTCAACGGGTCGCCCAACTCCACTGCCTCAGTTTTTAACAGACTAGGCCAGAGCTCCGACGAGCCCATGAAGAAGCTTGCAATACCAGAAGGTGTTATCCCGAAGCGGATAGCCATCCCTGCTCCTAAAATCATCAAGGCGGTTTCTCCTGCCAAAGGGTCGGTCTTCACAAGACTGACTATTTCTGCTCCTGTTCCAGGCGAAATCACCAAGGTTGCTTCCCCTATTCAGAAGTATGCTTTTGATAGGTTGGCCGTCCCCATTCAACGGATGTCGGTCTTTAAAAGGCTAATACCAGCGAATTCTGACCAACACAGGGGGCATGAGGAGGTCACCCCGACGGCTAAACCAACTCCAATCGCGCGACATGCTCGCCGTCGTCACTGGCTCCGGGTAAGGAAAGCTGGGGGCAACTCCCCCTCTGGGATAACTCTGCCAGCTCCGATGGTGGAAATCAATGCTGCTGTTCCGACCGGGAATAGCTTTGAACCGCTAAGAAGGGTGCGCAAAAACTCACCAACTGCCGTATTGAAAAGATCTCCTACACCTGTGGATAATGCCCCAAAGGTAAAGCTGGAGCAGCCCCCTCAACGGCTGTCCTCTGAAAATTACAAGGTCTGGCGTTAAGTCCAAGACTCCGTAATGGATCAAGACTATCTCCGCCGACAGAAAAAGATGAAGGTTCGGCAGGAGAAGGACTACTCTGTTAAGCCAGAAAAAATGTCAGCCGTCTGGGTGCCCACTGCAACGGCTCCCTCAACATCAACTGCTCAAAGAAGAAGGAGGCCAAGGAAAGCCCTTATGAATGCAACAGAACGTAAAGACGCTGAGACCAAACGCCCTAAGTCTGGGGGCATAACGGTCCATACTGTTTATATGGCTTCCGGAAAGGAGGAAAGCCGCGCTTCGATGGGTCACCGACCGCTCACTCGATCCGTAACAAAAGCCCAGGAGCAACAGCAGAAGCTTCAGGAAATGCTGTCGCAATTGGCCGCACTTACAGGGCCGAAAGAAAGCCCAGAACCATCCTCGGCTCAACGCCAGGAGTAAGAAACCGACGCCGAATTCCTTCGCAGGATACTGGAAAAGAAGGACAAAGAGGCTGCAGAACAAGCAGCCAATATAAAACGAATGGCCCTTCTATTCTAAGATATGGTGGGCATGATGATCCAGCCGGATCCCCCAGCCGAAGATCCTCCAGTAGTAATTGAAGATGATAGTAGAGAGACATCAAATCCTCTGCCGGCTCTATCAACAGCCAAGGAGGAAACTATCTCCAAGGCCGCCCTGGATGACTATATAGCTCAGCAAATACGAGCTCATCAGGCGAATGAAGCGGCTGGCCAAATTGTCAAGACTGGACGACCTTATCCGAGCTGGTATGACCAAATCAGTTACCCGTCGAGATATAGAATCCCTAAATTCCATGTATATAAAGGGACGGGGAATCCACATCAGCATGTCGCTCAATTCAGAGCTTTGTGCGGCAACACCGGGGGCGATGAAAACCTGTTGCTTCGCCAATTCGTCGGCAGCTTGGCAGAAACGGCCTTTGAATGGTATTCGGAGCTACCTAACGAATCTGTCAAAACATTTGCGGAGATGGAGCTACTGTTTACACAAAGATTCGCAAGCGCCAGCGAGCGCCTCCCAATAACAGCACTGATTAACGCCAGGGTGAAGCCAGGCGAAACGTGGGTTCAATACGCAGCACGATGGCGGAATCTATGGTCGAAATGCGAACAGCGGATCGAAGAAGCGCCGGCAGTGGGTATGTTCGTGGACACTCTTGATCCGGAAGCGACCATCTCACAATTCATGATGTTCTTCAAGCCGACCACTTTTCAGGCCTTGATTGACAAGCTGGCCAAAATGGACCAGATGGGCCATAGGCCTTCCTCTTCAAAGACAGAGCCTTGGAATGAAAAGGGCAAAGGGAAAGCAACCTTCATCGCCAACGCTCAACAACAGCCGAGCAACTTAAAGCCGGTTGTTCGCCAAAACAACGTGCGTCCACGCCCATCCCTCGAGGAGAGACTGGGACGTTCTTACTCGTTTCCTCAGGATAAAACGAGGAAACTGTTCGAGCTGGCAGTGCGCAACAGACTCATCAATCTGCCGAGTCCAAAACGTCCGTTGCAGCCAGGCGATGTCAACGATCCTAATTACTGCCCCTACCATCGAGCAGTAAGTCATCCGATCGAAGATTGCTTCGTCTTCAAAAACTGGGTTGAAGACCAATACCAACAAGGCAAGTTCGCATTATCCGAAAACTGGAAGGTGAACCCCCCACGACCACATGGTCCGAAAAAGATGGATATGCCGGGGGCATCGTGCTCATTCATAGGGAAAGCCCCATAGACCGAAAAGTCGATAAACTAGAGATTCGCTTCAAATACGGCGACGGCGGACCGCAATGTCCGAAAACTTGCAATTGACCGAAACGTCGTTAAACTACTACCAACCCGCGGCATCCCCAGGCTGACATGGTGTTAAAAAAACGGTATGTCCATAAGCAAAGTGGGTACGGATGAAACCCTGAAAGGGCTCCGTGAGTAAAAACAGCAGGGCTACCGGCGAGTGTTCGTGAAAACCCGAAAGGGCGCGACCTCGTTAAAAAAAAAGAAAAGAAAAAAAGAAGAATAAAAAAATATATATATATAAAAAAGGGAGAAGAAGGTATGTCCATAAGCAAAATGGGTACGGATGAAAACCTGAAAGGGCTCCATGAGTAAAAACAGCAGGGCTACCGGCGAGTGTTTGTGAAAACCCGAAAGGGCGCAACCTCGTTAAAAACACTTATGGGGTCCTCACGACCTTGTGAGGAGAAACCACCTGCGTGAGATCCTTACGACTCACAAAGGAGCAACACACTTAGGGATCCCCACGATTCCTAAGGAGAAATTACACTTACAGGATCCTCACGACTCGTAAGGAGAACTCTCTTATGGGACCCTCACGGCTCATAAGATTTGAAAGTCTTAAGTTGCAGAGACCTGAACCTGTTCTTAAGCAAACCCCCACAACCTCCGATACTGCCCTACAAGTGGCTCAATACGACCCTTGTATACAATCCACGGGCGCGAATAAACATTTCCCTAACCAAGTCCCATCCGTGACTGGGGATATGTTCGCACGGTGAACAACCCTTGTAAGTCCTCTCGACTTATAAGGAGAAAGCACTCTTGTAGGATCCTTACGACTTCTAAGAGAACATACACTTAGGAATCCCCACGATTCCTAAGAAGAAAACACACCTATGAGATCCTCACGACTTGTAGGGAGAAATACCTTTGTGAGACCCTTATGGCTCATGAAGTCAAAAGCCTTAGTCGACAGAATCCTAACCCTGTTTACTAAGCCACCTTTGTTCGACATCGACAGAGGCAAATGATGATTCGCTCCTAGCAATATCCCAGTTGTAGCGATACTGATAACTAAATCAGTATCAAATTCCAAGTCCTTTCATGGCAAATGATGATTCGCTCCTGGCAATATTCCAGTCCCAGCGATGCTGATGCTAAGATTGGCATCCGATTTCAAGTTCCACACTCGCGATAAAAAAAAAATCAGCGAGCTAAAAATGCATATGAAATAGCCGAAATGATGGGGCAACTTGCAACGAAATCAGCAAGTAAAAATGTATGCATACAAAAACAGCCGAAATGATTGGGCAACTCGCAATAAAAAGCAGCGAGTAAAAATAGAACAAATAGCCGAAATGATTGGGCACCGCGAAAAATAGCGCAAATGATTGGGCAATCGCGACCTTCGCGATATAAAAGCTGAAATGATAGAGCATCGCGGAAAGAATAAAAGAAATGATGAAAGAATAAAACTTTTTGCCCTATAGGTGAGATCACATCGATCCTGTATACAATCGCAGGGTCACAAACAAAGAGGGAACCATACCTTCCCAACAGGCTTCCACCAGAAAGTGAAACCAAATCTCGACGGTTCATAGACAACCTAGAGACAACCTCGACATTTGTCGCAATATTGCAGACGCAATGTCAACAAACGAAGCAAAAGAAAATCCTTAGCTTCAGGGTCTCGACGTCGATATCGACAACTTAGAGATCACCAACGGCGTTTCTCTTCACTCCAACCAGATGCAGACATGACGTCAACAACCGACCTCAGAGTTGCAACGAAACGGAGCCACGGCATAGTCCCAAGTTCCAAATCTTAACGGTAATATCTACAGCCTAAGAATCAGCAACGGCGTTCCTTCGCAGTCCAGCAGGATGCAGATGCAACGTCAACGAAAGACCCCATGGTCGAAACAACGCAAAGTGATGGCAAAATCCCAGCTCCACCTCAGCATTCGTCTCGTTACAGCAGACGCAAGTCAACAACGGCGTTCCTTTGCAGCCCAGGCAGGATGCAGATGCAACGTCAACAAAAGACCCCATGGTCAGCAAAGCGGAAGTGACGGCAAAATCCCAACTCCACCTCAGCATTCGTCTCATTACAGCAGACGGAATGTCAACAACAGTGTCCTTCCTCCAACAGTATTCGGACACGCCAACAAACAAAGCGAAGGGCCAAATTCCTAGCTTCAGGGTCTTGACGGTAACTCATATAAAACCTGAAAGATCATCGGAGATCATCTCACACCATCATGGAGTGGTCACCACCTCGACGTTCGTCTCGATACAGCAGACGAGATGTCACCCCAGTGTTCTTCCTCCAACAGGATTCAGACACGACAAAGCAACGAAGCAAAAGCCAAATTCCTAGCTTCAGGTCTTGACGGCAAGTCATATAAAACCTGAAAGACCACCAGAGATCATCTCACCCCAGCGTGGAGTGGTCACCGCTTCGACGTTCGTCTCGATACAGCAGACGAGATGTCACCCCAACGTTCTTCCTCCAACAGGATTCAGACGCGACAAAGCAAATGAAGCAAAGGCCAAATTCCTAGTTTCAGGGTCTTGACGGAAACTCATATAAAGCCTGAAAGACAATCGGAGATCATCCCACAGCAGCGCGGAGAGGTCGCCACCTCGACGTTTGTCTCGATACAGTAGACGAGATGTCACGACAGCGTTCTTTCTCCAACCGGATTCGGACGTGACAAAGCAAACAAAGCAAACGAAGCAAGGCCAAATTCCTAGCTTCAGGGTCTTGACGGCAAGTCATAAAACCTGAAAGACCACCAGAGATCATCTCACCCCAGCGTGGAGTGGTCACCACCTCGACGTTCGTCTCGATATAGCAGACGAGATGTCACCCCAGCGTTCTTCCTCCAACAGGATCAGACGCGACAAAGCAAACGAAGCAAAGGCCAAATTCCTAGCTTCAGGGTCTTGACGACAACTCATATAAAGCCTGAAAGACAATCGGAGATCATCCCACAGCAGCGCGGAGTGGTCGCCACCTCAACGTTCGTCTCGATACAGTAGACGAGATGTCACGACAGCGTTCTTCCTCCAACCGGATTCGGGCGTGACAAAGCAAACGAAGCGAAGGCCAAATTCCTAGCTTCAGGGTCTTAACGGCAAGTCATATAAAGCCTGAAAGACAATCGGAGACCATCTCGCACCAGTGCGGAGTGGTCACCACCTCGACGTTCGTCTCGATATAGCAGACGCAACATCACCAAAAGGAGCCACGGCAAAATCCTAGTTCCAAACCTCGACGGTTCACCGGCAACCCAGAGACAACACGACATTCGTCTCGATACAGCAGACGCAATGCCAGCAAACGAAGTGAAGGTCAAATTCCTAGCTTCAGGGTTTTAACGG